>JANAVB010043288.1:0-289002 GCA_029216955.1 Iris pallida | reverse complement strand
TTCTATTTGTTTGAAGAAACTAACATTTCAGGTAGATTCTTAATGGCTAAAAGTGATGAGAGTATCTGTGGCATTGAGACTCGGTCACGCAAATATGGACAAATCTCAAGATTATCCACGAAGAAGCAGTACACGGTTTTCCAGACAAACATTCAGAACGATTCGGTATGCAGCCAATGTGAAAAGAACAAAGCTACTAATCCACATTCAAGTCAGTAAACGCAGTATGTACTACTAGACCTCTACAATTGCTACATATGGACTTATTTGGTCCTAGCAGAGTTGCTAGCCTCGGAGGTAAGCTTTATGCTTTTGTAATTGTAGATGATTACTCTAGATACACGTGGGTATACGTTCGACACCAAGAATGATGTATTATCCGAATTTGTCGCCTTTTATAAGAAAGTAAAAAATGAAAAAGCTTACATGATCACTCGTATTAGAAGCGATCATGGTGGCAATTCGAGAATGCAGAGTTTGGCAATTTTATGGCACATACGGTTTTCTACACGAGTTCTCATGTCCTAGGACTCCACAACAAAATGGAGTTGTGGAACGTAAAACAGAACTCTATCCGAAATGGCCAGAGTAATGTTAAACCAATTTAGTCTACCCAAATATTTCTGGGCTGAAGCTGTCAATACAGCTTGTTTTGTTCTCAATAGAGTTCTAATTCGACCCAAATCGAAGAAGACTCCATTTGAGTTATGGTTTGATAGAATTCCATCAGTTTCATATTTTAGAATATTGGTGTAAATGCTTATTCTTAATACAAAACAACTTGGAAAAGTTTGACGAAAAGGCCGATGAAGGTATATTTTTAGGTTATGCGGCCAAGAGCAAAGGATACAGAGTCTTTAACAAACGAACTATGATCATCGAAGAATCAATCAACGTCACCTTTGATGAACTGAATCAAATGACTATCAATGACAATGACGAAGATCTAATTATACCAAGCTCAACACCAGCTGTTTCTCAACCAAGCTCGGACTAGCTGATCCTTCTAGAGAAGATCCAGGAATCAGCTACCTTCAGAGTCTGCCGAAAAGATTGAAATTTACGGCTGATCATCAAAAGGATTTGGTAATTGGATATTACCAAAGGTGTAAGTACTCGTACATCCAGTAGAGATATTTTTTTAGTGTTCATTCATTTCACAGCTAGAACCCAAACTATTGATGAAGCATGTAGTGATAGTTTTGGATAGATGCTATGTAGAGAAATTAAACCATTTGAATGGAATCAAGTTTGGGAACTTGTTCCCAAGCCTATTGATCATCCGGCCATTGGCACCCGTTGGGTATTTCGAAATAAACTGAACAGAATGGTTTAGTGACTCGTAATAAGGATCGACTCGTAGCTCAAGGATACAATCAGAAAGAAGTATCGACTACGATGAGACTTATGCCCCAGTTGCGAGATTAGAATCCATTCGCAGTTATGTGCATTTGCATGTTTTCATAATTTTAAATTATTTCAAATGGATGTCAAGAGTGCATTTTTAAATGGTTTTATAAAAGAAGAAATTTTTGTAGCACAACCTCCAGGTTTCACAGATTTTAAAAACCCTGATCATGTTTTCAAGTTGAAGAAAGTTTTATACGGTTTAAAACAAGCCCCTCGTGCTTGGTATGATCGTCTAAGCTCTTTTCTACTTGATAACGATTTTTCAAAAGGCAAGGTTGACACTACACTTTTTATTAAGTCTTTAATGACAAGCTTCTCTTAATACAAGTCTATGTTGATGATATTATATTTGGATCTACTGATGAATCTCGTGTCAAGAATTCTCTAAGTGTATACAAAATGAGTTTGAGATGAGCATGATGAAGAGCTGAAATTCTTTCTTGGACTGTAAACAAACAAACTGACAATGGGACATTCATAAATCAAGCCAAGTACACAAAAGATTTGCTAAAAAGTTTGATCTGGATAATGTCAAACCTATTGGCACTCCGATGGCAACTTCAACAAGCTTGACATTGATGAACAAGGCAGCCGGTCGACACACGTAAGTATCGAGGTATGATCGTAGTTTACTTTATTTAACTACTATTCGTCCAGATATTATGTTTAGTGTTTGCCTGTGTGCACGTTTTCAAGCTAATCCAAAAGACACATCTGTGCGCAGTTAAGCGTATCTTTCGATACCTTAAGGGCACTTCTTCTATTGGCTTATGTATCCCAAAACTAAGTCCTTTGACCTTATTGGTTACTCGGATGCAGATTTTGCTGGATGCAAAGTTGATAGAAAAGTACCAGCGGCACATGTCATTTATTAGGCAAGGCTTTAGTCTCATGGTTTAGTAAAAAGCAAAATTCTGTAGCCCTATCAACAACAGAGGCTGAGTATATCCTCGCAGGACGTTGTTGTGCTCAAATTTTATGTATAAACAAACCTTAGAAGACTATGATTTATTTTACACACATATTCCCATTTTCTGTGACAACACGAGCACTATTAATTTGACTAAGAATCCAGTATGTCATTCTTGTACTAAGCATATCGAGATCCGACATCATTTTCTTAGAGATCATCATCAAAATGGAGATATTGACCTTGCGTACATAGATACTGAGAATCAATTAGCTGATATTTTTATAAAACCTCTAGCATAAGATCGTTTCAATTATTTACGTCGAGATTAGGAATTTTGGACGTCAATAATGTTTTAATTTTATTTTATAATTTTATGTCATATGTAAAAACTGTGTTAGAGACAAGCCAATAAAGAGTCTGTCTGTCACCACAACTACGGTTGAAGCGAAGCGGTATTTAAGAGTTCCCCGGTGAACCTTCGCCAGCTGGGACAGTACTCCTACAGCTAATCTGAGACAGTCGCTGTGTAAAGATATTTAATCTATAAAATAACATTAATTATATTAATTGAATGTTAAAATTACTAATCTTTGAATTAAATCTTTGAAATGAGCCAATGAAAAAAAGTGTTCCAAACCAACCCCAGGCGAATTCGGCCAGACTTCGGACCGAATTCGGCCCGAGTTCGGTTGAAGGTATCTGGCTATATAACCAGAACCCGAGAGCCTTTCTTCTTCATTACTTCTAAACACCACCATCACAGCAACAGCAGCCGCGCGAGAGCCATCAAACCCTAGTTCTTCACCACTCTATTTTTCTATCTACGTGGTAAAATCCATCCAAATTTTAGATTAGTGCGAAGTTCATTGTCCTCTACAACATACTCGAATCTCGGGAGGTATAACTTCATATTTCTTCTCGTTTCAATTTCGTGCATTTTACTTTTATTTGTACAATGGCACCTAAGGGATTTAACCCCTTCAAGAGGAAGAAGACGACCAATCCTAGTAAGGAAGGATCATCTTCGAATCCACCCACAGATTCCTTCTTTTTGCCTGTTCAATCGAGCGTGGCGCTTCGATGGGTTTTACTTTTAAACCCTAGATCAAGCCCTTCTGTGGTATGGAGATTTTTCCATGCGATCCATATGCACAGACGCTCCTAACAAATAGACTGTGTTTCCAGAACACCGCCAATATTTTGAGGCATTGGGTTACAACACGTTGTTAAACTTTGTTTCCCGGTAGCAACTAATGCCATTAGACTGTTCTACTGCAATATCATATTAAACACGTTTGACATAAGTACTCGTATTGATGGACTAGACATCGAGTTCAATGATATCCTCTTAGCGAAAATCCTTGGTCTATCTAACGAAGGTGCACCGCTTGTTGATATCACTAAATTGATTTCTCCGATGGCACGACACTTGCTAGTTTCAAAGCTGAACTCTGTGCACCTGATCGAGTTCGCTCTGGAAAGTTCAAGGCAAACAACTTGAACTTGTTTAATTATGAATTGCACCGTATCATCTACTCCACTCTCCTTCCAAGTCTACTTCAAAGATGATGTCACATCTCTTGAATTGTCTGCTATGTATCACATTCTTAAAGGGATTCCATTTTTTGCCCCTAAGACCATTATCCAGATGATGGGACGTTGTCGTGCAAGAGATAGAAATCTCTCTTATGCGATGATTCTCCCGTATCTTCCAGCATTTTGATATTGATTTGTCAACTTGTAGTCAAGACCCTGAGCCCAAGTTTCTGAAGTTATCTCATCGTAGTATGACTGCTGCTGCTCCTCCTACTGTTCCTCCTACTGCTCTACCTCCTCCACCTACTCAGTAGTATGCCGTGACCTTTGAAGGCATACACCAGCATCTTTCTGATTTGCATGTCTCGATGACGGATATGGCCCGCGAACGTGAGTTTCGCATGTCACTCGTTATCAGGGGATAGCAAATTCTCTCGTTGATCTCCGATTTGTTCAGACTGGACATTCTGCCGATTCTATTCCTAGATATCTAGTCTTCTCTGGTTACCGCTGTGAGGATGAGGCTGTTCATGCCTACTTTCAGCCCGGTAACGCATATGATTGGTACTGTTCTGACCGTGCTCCTCGAGACTATGTCGGTAAGTTTTACACTGGCGCTCCTCCTCACCCTTCTGGAGCTGGTACTTCTGCAGCTGGTCCCTCTGGACATGCCGATCATGTTGATAATGATGAGGAGGAGAGAAGGAGATGTGATATATTAGTTAATTTTTGAGACTTAGACATTATCCACTGTATACTTGGAAATACTCCGACATTCCAAGTTTTTGTCTTTTTAGCTTTTTTTATCATACTTGTACTGGATATTTACTGATGTCTCTTGTATATCATTTTATCTTTATGGATTTCGTAGTTTATCTTTCACATCAGTTTATTTATTTATAGCATCTTTATCTGATTCTATTAATAACTGCCTGTGAATTAATTCTCTGTTTTATTATAAATTGCCTGAGACAAATACATGCCTGTGATGTTATTGTTTTTACTGTATCTACCATCTGTCATAATTTTTTTTAATTTTTTTGTGTTTCTTCACTGTTTGTTTCTTATGTATTGATTGCGGGGGAGTTTTCTCTTTTACAATTATTTTGCTAAGTGACAACGGGGAGAAAATAAAGGATCTAACATCTTTTGAGTAAATGCATGCAGGATATGAACAATTTTACTTTACTATTTTTTTGATTTGATTCCAAGCTTAGATGTTTCATAGTTTGTCAATTATCAAAATGGAGATTGTTGGCCCATTGGTCATATGGTCAAACTGATTTTAATAATTGATCAAACTCTGTCTCGATATATGGAACTATTCAGGATATCTCGGACTCTTGGACATGATCAAGAACAGCTATCTACACAGTTCAAGACCGAAGCGCTGTTTGCCTGTTCGAATCTGTATTTCTTTGAGCAATGTAATTTTTATTTTATTTGAGTCTAGGAATACTTTGTACACCGAGTCGTACTGGCAAATAGGCTATACCAAAATAATTTTAAACTGCTTTTAAAATGTCCTTAGTTTTAAAATATTCGTATTAACAAAAGCTTCAAAAAGGTTTTCAAAAAGATTTTTAAAATTCCCCAAAAACTAATTTTAAAACCCTAATCTAACCCTGACAGAACTCGGGCAGAGTTCGACCAGAGTTTGGTTAGTGGCCGTTTTGTTTTTGAATTCCTTGGAACTTGGTCCTCCTGTAGTTGCGAATTTGACCGAGATTTTCTCATCGAGTTCTGCCTGAATTCTGCCAGAATTCTGTCTTTGGAACTCCTATAAATAGAGAAGGATTTCGATCATTTTAACTCACTCATTCACTTTCAATCTTCTCTCTTCTAAAAAGCTTTCAGTCTTCCAAAGAGTTTTTCGAGCTTCAAATTTCAGATCCCAAGCCAGTTACAATCCTCTAGTCGATTTGCCAGTGCGGTGCAGTCTAGAAGTTTCAGAGTGATTGTAATCAGAGGCTTGATAGAAGATTCAACTCTTCAAAATTAAAGTTGGACGAGTTCTTCGTATCAAAGCTCGCATTGTAGAAGTTGCAAGGACTTCGTAAGAAAACTTGCGGTTTTGCCTAATAGTGGATTCAACTGGTAGCAAGTGTTCTACCGACTGGACTAGTCCTCAACAGAGGAAAACCAGTATACATCGCTGTCTTTGACTTTGCTTTCTTATCTCTGCCTTTACATTATTTAGTTGTGATTATTATTCTGTGATCTTGCTGCTAATATTTTTTAATTAGCATTATTTTGCTGCCAACTCTATTCACCCCCCCTCTAGAGTATTCTGCTTTACGATTTCGTTCCTACAGTACCAGTAGACTTGATCGTGCCATAAATCGAGGTCGTGCCTCCAAGTATCACCCAGACTTAACCAACATGCCTTACGGCCCTTCCTGACTTAACTCGAGACGATGCCACATTCATGCCAAAGTACATGTCACTTGCAATAAGCATAACTTGTTTACTCAACTCATAATCGGCTAGTACTCGACGCAATCTAAAGGCATACACGCGGATAGTCGCTCTTGTGCCGACACATCTATATGAATGGTCACTAGCAATGTCAAGCTATCCTGGATCTTTGCATACGGTGACCATCCACGTGGCGAGGTACGAGCTCCCACCGAATGACCCCAGCCTATATTGTAACAGTTCACTTCAATCGAGTCGTACCTTTGATGAAGGCCGTGTAATATTTGCAATTCCTCCTAGGCAGACACGAACCTGGTGCCCCGGTATCGCTCGAGGAGTTTCACCTTGCTCGCAAGTTGTCCAATGACCATGCAAGACTCAACTCGATCTACCAAGTCCTTCCTTAACCATGACCATGCTTTCCAACTTTCTATCGAGACTCCCAAGTAGCGAGACCGATCTCAACGACAACCAGTCGCGCAGACTTCCTTATTGAGACTCCCAAGTAGCAGGACCGATCTCGTGCACTTCCTTATCGAGCCTCCCAAGTAGCGAACCATCTCGTGTACTTCCTTATCGAGACTCCCAAGTAGGGAGACCGATCTCGTGTGCTTCCTTATCGAGACTTATTGAGACTCCCAATTAGCGGGACCGATATCGTGTGCTTCCTTATCGAGTTTCCCAAGTAGCGGGAATGATCTCGCGTACTTCCTTATCGAGACTTATCGAACTCCCAAGTAGTGGGACCGATCTCGTGTGCTTCTTTATCGAGACTCCCAAGTAGCGGGACCGATCTCGCATACTTCTTTATCGAGACTTATTGAGAATCCCAAGTAGCACGACCGATCTCGTATGCTTCCTTTGTCCGTGGCATGCTTTTCTAAACCAACCGTGGCTCATGTCTTAGACAGACCTTGTTCTCTAAGCGACATTATCTCCAGTCACATACTTATATACGAGTCTTGTTCTCGGGGGACTATGTGACTTGGCAACCGTAGAAAGAATAGGACAGTACTATAAATGGCTTTGATAGACCAACATAACTTGCCTAACTTATTCGGGCAACGACTTGACGAGCAAAGGCTATTGTAAGCTTCGCGTCAAGAGAACGTGTCGTACACGCGGTCGACTTGAACAACCAAGCTCTTTGGGTGCCTAGACTTAAGCCACAAGCCGTACAATACGACTTAAACCACGGGACATACGAAGGCTATGCCAAGCCTTGGATGACGGGACCGTGCATGCTTATCAAGCATATACGTAGGCGACGCCTATGACTTAGGCTAATTCCAGCATTGTGGCAACTTAGCAACTTAGGCCAACTTCCTTCTCCCAAGCCACGGGATGAAGGACCGAGTGTCATTTTGAAAGCACGTTGAGCAGACTTCTAAGCAGACCGTGGGACGTTTTTCTATGTTCTAACTCAATTCGACCCGTCGGGACTATTCTCTTATCTATATGGATTCATCTCTTTTATTATCAAGCCTACTTGTGCAAGTTGAAAACATGCAATTTATTTTGTGAAGGCTATGTTGAGGCGAGTTCACCGAAACTATCCCACCTGAGCGAGGAGTCGCCTAGATCGAGCGAGTCTTCGAGCAGCCGTTGCAAGGCTAAGTCCGAACGTCGTCAGCGTTTCAATTCCTCCGATTGACTGAGCAGGATGGGGCACTACATCATACAACACTCAGAAAAAGTTTCATCCTCTAAACTAACTGAGTACTTACTTATAGACCACTTTGATCTAAGGACTCTCGTAAATACTCCGTCTATGCGTTTTCTCAATCCGAGCCGCGCTCATACTAGTATCAATCATTCCTTTAACGTGATTTCAAAATCCTCGACACTTTTCCATTTCTTCAAGTCTTACTTGAATTCAACGTATCACTTGGTTGGATCATGCACATACCTCAGGCATCCCCAAAATACATGCATTTTAGCCAAGTCGCATGATAGAGAATTCGTCATTCTCACTCGAGTCGTATCGTGCACGTATTCAGGCATCCCTGAAATATATGCATGTCAATTGAATCTCGTGAGGGGTATTCAAATATTCTTGATTCACTCTATCCCTCCATACCAATCCTCAAGATCAATCTTTCAAATTCTAATTCTTGAAACAGGAGCGCCTCGTCTAACCGCTAGGCCATTTCTTAAAGCTAAAGTCAATGTCAGGATTGAATCATAGTTCCCCAACAATAATGCCAACACTGACCCCAATTATAGGGTCAAACCAAAGTCGATAATACGGGGTTTTCTACCCAAGCTCGCGTCACTCAGATTTCTAAACATCGAGCATGATCACCTAATTCGCATCAAGGCATCGTTGTGCAGATTCGAAAATGACCAATTTGTATAGTCTATGCCTTCCGACATGTCGACATAATTCACATATCCTTTTTAACCAATTCATGTATTCGATCACGAGGTCGCCTAGCACAACAATTTGCCACGTCCCAATCTCACGCAAGTTCGATTATCTACGATGGACATGAATCACCATTCCACATTCTCGTAGGATAATCTTCCTTATTGGAGCGTAACTCTTGCTTGAGTCTAGACTAATTCACTCTCGATACGCGGATTGGACCTACTCATTCCTCAAGTTCAATCGTCAAGCACACTGTGTCATTCTCGAGTCTACCTTCACGTCAAACCACAAGTCGAAGCAATCATATTTCCACGTCATGCAAGTTCGATCACCCCCGCTGTATGAATCACCATACCAGCGCTCACGCGAGTGATCGCCCTAATCGGCGTGACGCATGTGCATGACTGGAGTTGTGCTCGCATAAGACAAGTACGTCAACGTTGTGGTTATCATCGAAGCAATCCAAATATTTCATTTTCATCCAAGCCAAGATCTCAGTTTGATAGTCTGTTCCTCATTCGTTCAACTAGAAAATCCTCGAGCCAAGTCTATCTTTTCCTCGACATATTTTAACATCCGAACATAGCATCTATCGGAACAATAACATTTTACACGATCATCGTTCCTCGAATCAGAGTACCCCCGAGTTATCGCACTTCGATCTTTGATACGCCTCAATACCATCGATGATGTACATAACCTGACGATCTTCTTTTGTAACGAACTCTGAGTCGTGCAACAGATGCTATTGTCCGAATTGGATATACCATAATTCGAACAAATCTGAAATCATAAATGCAATCCTCTAGGTTTTCTCGATCAAGACATTCGTGTTTATTCATCGTTCAGAATCATGATTCTATATCGTTTCCTAACGCGTTGCCCATTCACAAGTTGTGACACTTTTTAAGGCTTTGTGCGATCGCATCGCCGTGCCGACATACTCGTTGTTACACCTAATCCTCAATTTTGCTCGAATAATTTCTAAGACGAACGATACACCACTCAGGATTCGAGCCATCCGATTTAGTCCACAATCACGTTTGCGTTATTCACTAAAATATTTTTCAGATTCGTTCAACGAATCTCTAGCGTAATCGCTCACGTCATTTCGACATACTAAGTCATTCGCACTATTCCTCAAAATCTAAACCAATCTTCTATGTACGCCTAAGCGTTAGTTCGATATCATTTATATTGATATACACTCTAAGTATATCTCCATTTCCGACCGAATGATACTTAGTATCGCTTGTAATTCGTTTGTACCATAAATTCTAGGTTCACGACACGCGGCACAACTTAGCCAAAAGGTTGTGTACGTAGCTATCCCGTACGGACTATTTAGGAACGCACGCACTTGCTAACTTTAGGATGTGTTTTCTATCAACTCAAGTTTGACACCGTTCGACACAAAGGCCATCGCCTACGTTGCGTTCGATTGAACACTTGTACGAGCTTTTGAAAATATTTAGACTTATTGTATGGACATGTCGTGGGAAATTTGAGAGAGAGCACATACTTCTTTATCAATGACGAGCTTTCAAAACTGAGAGAATCGACATAAAGTCCAAGGACATAAATCCGTGCTCTGATACCATTAAGTCACGTCCCGCTTCCGTAGGAGCGATCGTCCTCGATAAGGCATGATGTCATACGAGCCTAGATTACACTCGTACAAGGCAGTTTCATAACGGACGATTACAGCGGTTGCGACGGGATCGTCGTACAGAAATCCCAAGCAGAAACATTAAACATGCAGCAGAAATTTAGAAGCAAAACACAAGTTATTCAAAAGTGCTCTTTATTGACATTGAACAATAAGATTACAATGGGACATAAGGCCATGATTACAAGTCTCTCAAGCTCACTTTTCTTATTTTACAAGTCACTCTGCTCTCTCCCATCTCTCGATACAATGCTTGAGCTATCGGATGCTTCAGAAGGCAATGTCCATATATTATGTCCCGTATAAGTCTTGACTTCATGCGGCCGCACGCATCGAATCGCCTAGGCACTCTGTGCCTCGACGCATCCAAGTGAGCTACGCCACAAGCTTCTACCTGTGCCTGCACATAAAACTGTGTGGGCGTCAGTACTCAACTGTACTGGTGGAGTGAGCTACTCGCCCACCAATACAAAATCGACACGTTCATTTACTTTGTGCAACTTAATCCCTTTTGATTGTCTTTCTAGTCTTACCTTAGGATCAATTTTAAGACAATGACGCCTTGGCCTATACTTGGTAACGCAATGACAGGGTCGTGCTATACTCTATTCGTGACTTCAATATATTTGAGACAGTACCTCGTCGAGTAGAAACATATGCAACTCGGTCGTGCCAAGACTTTCAATTCTTTTATGTGCCTCTAGACCATTCTTGTGCCAATGACGTCAAGGGGACGACTCGTGCAGGCCTTGTCAGTAGACTTGATCGTGCCATAAGATCGAGGCCGTGCCTCCCAAGTATCACCCAGACTTAACCAACTTGCCTTACGGCCCTTTCTGACTTAATATGAGACGACGCCACATTCATGCAGAAGCACAGATCCTTACAATAGCCAAATCTTAGTTTCCAGAATGGTGATGCAATCGTGCACACCTAACTCGTGCCGATTCAAGGTTAGCGCTTATAATAAGCATAACTTGTTAACCCAACTCGTAACATGCTAATACTCGACGCAATCCAAAGACATACACGCGGATAGCCGCTCTTATGCCGATACATCTATATGATTGGTCACTAGCAAAGTCAAGCTATCCTGGATCTTTGCATACGGTGACCATCCGCGTGGCGAGGTACGAGCTCCCACCGAATGACCCGCAGCCTATATTGTAGCAGTTCACTTCAATCGAGTTGTACCGTCGATGAAGGCCGTACAGTATATGCAATTTCTCTTAGGTCGACACGAACCCGGCGCTCCGGTATCGCTCGAGGAATTTCACCTTGCGTACAAGTTGTCCAATGACCATGCAAGACTCAACTCGATATACCAAGTCTTTCTTAACTATGACCATGCTTTCCAACTTTCTATCGAGACTCCTAAGTAGCGGGACCGATCTTGGTGACAACCAGTCGCGTGGACTTCCTTATCGAGACTCCAAAGTAGCGGATCGATCTCGCGCACTTCCTTTTCGGGACTCCCAAGTAGCGGAACCGATCTCATGTACTTCCTTATCGAGACTCCCAAGTAGCGGGACCGATCTCGTGTGCTTCCTTAGACTTATCGAGACTCCCAAGTAGCGGGACCGATCTCGCGTGCTTCCTTATCGAGACTCCCAAGTAGCGGACCGATCTCGCGTACTTTCTTATCGAGACTTATCGAGACTCCTAAGTAGCGGGACCAATCTCGCGTGCTTCCTTTGTCCGTGGCATACTTTTCTAAACCAACAGTGGCTCATGCCATAGACATACCTTGTTCTCTAGGCGATAATATCGCTCCAGTCACATACTTATATGACGAGCCTTGTTCCGTGGGACTATGTGACTTGGCAACCGCAGAAAGAGCGGGACAGTGCTAGATATGGCTTTGATAGACCAACATAACTTGCCTAACTTGTTCGGGCAACGACTTGACGAGCAAAGGGTACGCCAAGCTTTGCATCAACAGAACGTACCGTGCACCGGTCGACTTGAACAATCAAGCTCTTTGGGTGCCTAGACTTAAGCCACAAGCCATGCAATACGACTTAAACCACGGGACATGCAAAGGCTATGCCAAGCCTTGGACGATAGGACGATGCATGCTTATCAAGCATATACGTAGGCGACGCCTATGACTTAGGCTAATTCCAGCATTGTGGCAACTTAGCAACTTAGGCCAACTTCCTTCTTCCAAGCCACGGGACGAAGGACCGAGTGTCATTTTGAAAGCACGCTGAGCAGACTTATAAGCAGACCGTGGGACCTTTTCTATGTTCTAACTCAATTCTACCTCGAGACTATTTCCTTATCTATGTGGATTCATCTCTTTTATTATCAAGCCTACTTGTGCAAGTTGAAAACATGTGATTTATTATGTGAAGGCTAAGATGAGGCGAGTTCACCGAAACTACCCCACCTGAGTCCGAATGCCGTCGGCGTTTCAATTCCTTCGATTAACTGAGCGGGACGGGGCACTACAACCATGATCATAGAAGGAAATGTTCTCACCATGATGACATTGGAAACACTTATAGGCAAGCTTAAGACCCATGAGCTAGATTTTTAAGACTTTGAAGAGGCAACCCCCAAAGAAAAATCTATCATCTTCAAAGCCCAAGCCAGAAGAGTCTCATGCAATGATACTGATGATGAAGATTCTGATTGTGACGAACATGCCCTGTTGGTCAAAAACTTCAGAAAATTCTTAAAGTTTGAGCGATCGAACCGAAAGGAGAAGGATATCCATGAAAGTAACGAAGAAGAAACTATTTGCTTTGGAAGCAAGAAGTCAAGGCACATAAAGAAGGACTGTCCACTAACGAAGAAAAAAGTCCATATGACGATCAAGATCAAGCAAAAAAACAACAGCTGATCGAAAGTACGCAAACACCAGTATCTGGCACAAAAGTGAGGCTAGTGAATCAGAAAAGAAGGACAGACCCAAAAATAGTGCAAATATCTTCCTGATGGCTTACGATAATGTCACGACCCGCACCCGCTGAAAGGGCACGAGACCGTGGGTATGTCCCGTCAATGTCGCAGTATCAACAGCAGAACGTTGTCTTTGCACAATCTATCTATAACACAGTATATATGTGTACCTGTCAATGACAACTCTCCATACGGAGGACAATGTGAAACCCAAAATTTTGAATTATTAATTGTTGGACTTTATTTGTCTGTAGCGAATCTTAATCTTATTACTATTATTATTATTGTATTATTATTATATTATTATTATTATTATATTATTATTATTATTATTATTATTATTATCATTATTTACCATTAATATTATTATTTTAAGTCGGATCAGGAAAATAATTATTTCAAAAAATAATCACTGGATTTTTTTATTGTGGCCTAGTCCCGATCCCGTGTCCGGGGTTCGACCCCGAGTTGAACCCGAATCCCTTTTTCGAACCCATCCTGGACGTTCCTTTTAAATTCTGAATTTTTAGATACATAATATATATATATATATATATATATATATATATATATATATATATATAATATATATATATATATATAAGGTGGGTTTTTAGCAAATAATAAATAAAAAAAATTTCCTAAACCTATTTTTCTTTCTTTCCCCCACACACACTCGGCCCAGGACCCATTCCCAATAACCTGACCGAGCTCCCCTTTTTTCTCTCCACATCTCTCTCTCTCTCTCTTCCACTCATTTCCTCCCTTCCCAGCCTCCTATGAAACCCCACTCTATTTTTATTTTCCCATAAAAAAAATTTCCTATTCTTCACCCCTTCACAGAACCCTCTCCCACTTCACCCCCATCCAGAACTCGACCTCCACCCAAGGCCGCGCCCGCCTCCGCTCGAGCCCCGATCCCGCGGCCGCCTTCCTCGCGGACCCGAGCCCCGCTCGGCCCCGAGCTTCCGTGCCCGACCCCCTCTCCCCCGCCGACTCTGCCCGAACCGGGCCGCCTGTGCGGCCCCGCGTCCAGCACCTTCCCGGCATGTCCCCCCCCCAGATCTGCCTGACCCCGGGCCCCGATCTGCTGTCCGTACCTCCTGTGCGCTATTCCGAGCCGATTTTCGCTGTTCTGTGTTCCTGGACTGTTCTAAGTCTGCACGGATTATTTCTTTTCCCTATTCTTGCATCTGAGCTCTAACCGAGCACCCGAGGTATAATTTCGTGTCCCCATGTCCCTCCGTTGGTGTGTCGCATTACATGTCGATTATGACGCGGTCCCGACCCGTTTCGGGGATCGGCTTTTGTTAATTATTGCGTTAGGGGATACACATTTTTGGTTACGTCGCGGCGTAGTTTTATTTGGTATGGATATTTTATGTGCTGCGGTTTAATTTCCTCGGTTAGTTGCTACTTTAGTACGGTGGATTATTTTCTTTAGTTGATTCTTAGTTGACCATTATTTTGGTATGTTGTGTTTGTGCTTCCCTTAGATGGTGTTGGTGCACATTCTTTAGTCGGCTATTCTTATTATACTATGTGCTTTACTTACTTGGAAATTCCTAGTATGCTGTATTTTTTATTCTGAAGTTGGATGATTTATATTTGTTATGTGGCTTATTTTTCTCTTGGGATTGGATACTCATTTTGGATTGGTGTGATTGGTGTTCCCTGGTTTGGGATAGACTTTTGTGTTGTGGGTTTTGTATCGCCTATCTGGCTAGATCGTACTAGTTACAGAGGAGGTGCTGCCCAAATTTTCGTAAAAGTATTTCAAAATAGTACTTTATAATGTTTAGTAATTTTATATATCAAACCTATTTCTAAAACCCTGGTCTTTGCAAACGGTTTATTAAATTGCTTTCCTGATTGGTTTTAAGTGTTGGTTTTATTGGTTTCCGTTTCCCCGTTAGGCGATGACCGTATCGGTCGGATGAGCCTCGACGAAACGCAAATGCTACGGGACATTCCTGTACGTTGAGGCATTAGCCAGCAACATGAGATTGCATGACACAGTTGAGATGCCCTATTTTCTATAATTTATATTTAAATTATATTTTTAGAACTTGTTACTGGCTTTTAGTATCTTGGGTGCAGGGCCTCGGCCTTCTGATTGGACCGCTTTACGGCACTCAGAGCTCGCCTCAGCTAATTAGATTATTTTAATTAGTATGTTGTAAGGGCATAAGCCCAGCTTTACGTTATTCTTCTGTGGCCCTGTATCGTAGCTTAGATTTTCTATTTTTTTCTGAGTTGGTTATTTGCGTAGCTAGACGTATAAATTATAATTGGGTATTAATTATTTTGTATAAAATTAATAAGGATTTTTCATATTGAAGTAAAATAGATAATTATTAGTAAGTTAACAAGTCCATGTTTATATTATTTAAAAAAATTTAGTTTCATATATTATTAAAAATACAAAGTTTTGCCAATTAAATTGTAATTGCTATTTTCTCCAATAAATCAGTAATCGGTTTATCCTATTAATTGATAACAAATGTAGTTTATGACGTTAGACGGACTTCGGTAGATTAATTTAATAACTTAAAACCTGACTAGGGTCTGTTTCTAGAGATTGCAACTAACACAACTAGATATTGCTCAATATGGTTCTAAGTCAGGATTCTCAAACTGTAGGATTTCGAGGACGTACTTGACTTCCTTCCTGGTACCGACATCCCGATCCAGCCATACAAACAGAGGCAAGTTACGGTTATATTTTCTTGCATTTTAATTAGTAATTGTCATGTTGCATGCTTAAACCACATTGCTACACGGAACTCTCTCCTCGAGTTCGATTATTGATTATAGGGATATTGGGGGAGTAGTGTAGCGTTTATGACCAACACCCTCATATTGCATTATTGTGCGAGCTTACCCCTCTTACACACGGGGATAAGCCGTATCGCATTGCTAGGATGCTATTGTACAACCTAAATCGGTCATAGACGTTACCTATTCAAATCACATTATTTTAAATACTAAATTGTGAAAATTAATGGAAAATATTGTTCAAAGTATTTCAACTGTTTAAAATTGCATCTTTCCATTATTATTTAGAATGTCGGATTAAGTACTCGTACTTGCTCCTTTCCTGACTGGATCTCCCTCCCTCAAATAGGTGATATTGATGATGATGAGCTATTGTACAATAGCTATGACCCGGTATTATATCATGTGGTGTTGCCAGAGTCCCCCTTGGAGGATGCAGAACCAGAGGCCGATGAGCCGACCGTTTAGCTAGTAGTTTTTCAGTTATCTAGTTTTGTTGTGTTGGAGTTTGTAGATTTTGAATTCAGCTTTCTATTTCAGTACTTTCATTTCCAGTTGTACTTCTCTTTGTTGAATATTAAAAGTTTTAAAATTTTCGTATATTCATGTTGTGACAAATATATTGTTGTTGAAGTTTCTTGCAACTAGAAACAGCTTATTGTCGCCGTCTCACAACGGTGGATGCTGGACATGATCCGATTCGACCCAACAATTTGGGATCGATCGTGACATGTTTTTAGTGGTGGCCCATGCAGGTCAAAAACAACAACTTAGGTAAACATATCCAGAAACAATTAGAACACTAGAACATTGATTTGTCACAACATAGGTCAGAATTATATATATAAATATTTTTGTTTGATTATAGACTGGTAGGAAACCTTGCTTATGTATTGCATCCTAAACCTTCCAGAGTATGGCCAAAGGAAAGACCACCCGCTCCGGCCCTGCTGACGATAAGGTGTCATCTACCGATTACACCCCACCTCTCCAAGCACACACCGGACCCTCCTCCTTTGCAACTGACTGATCGTCCCCACGCTGCACCAGCACCCCGCGCCGTTTACGCTACTACAGCTCAAACGGCAGAACCTACACCTCCACAAACTGAGCCGCAGTCCCCTACGGTAGTGCCCGCACCAGCTGCCCCACCAGTACTGGTGGACCCCACGAGCTCGTAGGCCTGCTATGAGGAGTAATGGAGGCCCAAAGAGCCCAAGCTGAAGCCCATCGCGAACAGATATGAGACATATTATTATGTGAAGGTCGCAATATCGAGAACTTTAAGAAGCAGGACCCTCGACCCTTTAAAGGAATCGAGGGAATCATCTATGCCGACGAATGGCTCGACAGTATGGAGGGTCTCCTCAGCGTCGCTCGACTACCCGACGACCTCCATGTCGAAGCAGTAGGACTCCAGCTGCGAGATGTAGCAAGCACCTGATATTGGAATGAACCCGACTCCAGGACAAGCAGCTTGACTGGAACACCTTCAAGAGGTTGTTCCGCAGGAAATTCTTTCCAACATTAGAGTTGCGGAGATGGAAAGACAGTTCCAGGATCTGAAGCAATGGAACATGACGGTTGGAGAGTATGCGGCAGAGTTCGGCCGACTTAGCCGCTTTGCCAAGAACTTGGTTGCTGACCCCGCTGATCGTGCTGAGAGATTCAGGTATGGACTAAGAGAAGATATTCACACCCCTGTGATTGCAGGCGGCACCAAAATATACGAGAAAATCCTGATACGAGCTCAGGATGTGGAGAAGAGCCAGCCTCCTTGTTCAAAAAGGGAGTATCCTGGAACTAGCAACTTCCAGGGTAACCAGATGAGGCCCAACGTCAACAACCATAACAACAACAGGCCTCCTCACCACCACCACCACCACCATCAGGCAAGGACCAGTGACAGAGCACCTCAGAAGCGATCCCTATCTGTGACTTCTGCAAGAGGCCAGGACATCAGGCGAACATCTGCAGGAAGAAATTGGAACACTGCCTAGTTTGTGGGTCTGCCATCCACCAAGTGAGGGACTGCCCCACAGCATTCACCCGACCGAAGCAATGCAGCAAGAGCTCCTCTACCCACTCAGCAACAACGGTTCGGGCAACATCAGTAGAAGACCGGGCGAGCTTTTGCCTAGCAGCAGACGAGTAAGAACTTGAGCAGGAACCCACCGCTGATGACATCACATATTCTATTTATGTGTTTTCACATCCTGCTCTAGCCTTATTTGATTCTGGTGCATCACACAGTTTTATATCATCAAAGTTCATTTCTGCACATCACCTAGTTCCAGGATTTAGTAAGATGATATGTAGAGTTATGACCGTGGTGGACCCATACCCATCACCGAGACATGTAACTGCCCCATAACTATCTCAGGCCATAAATTTTTAGTACCCTTGCTGGTGATGCCCTTACCCAACTATGATGTAGTCCTAGGGATGGACTGGTTAAGTGAGCAGCATACGCTAATAGATTGTCACAAAGGATGTATAATCTTTAGCCCACCAGAAGAACCGGAGTTTGAAATCTCTCGAGCTCCGGAAGACATGAAGAGTGTTACCTACTCCTCTATCACCGAAGAACCCGGGCCTCTTCACCCTATCATAGCAGAATTCATGGACGTCTTTCCTGATAGTCTTCCGGGATTGCCCCCAGATCGAGGTATAGAATTCACCATCGACCTAGTTCCCGGCTCTTCCTCTATTTCTCGAGGATGCTACAGAGTCAAGCCCAAGGAGGCAAAAGAGATGAACGACCAGATTATGAACTAAAAGCCCAGGGATTTATCACAGATGGAGCTTCACCCTGGGGAGCGCCAATTTTGTTCGTGTCCAAGAAGGATGGAATCGTGCGGATGTGCATTGATTACCGGGCGCTGAACGACAACACCATCAAGAACAAGTATCCTCTGCCCCGGATCGATGACCTGTTTGACCAACTGAGTTAAGCTAAGGTATTTTCGAAGATAGATCTCAGGTCTGGCTACCATTAAATTAAGGTCAGGAAGGAGGATATTCCAAAGACGGCGTTCAACACCAAAATGGACAATATAATTTTTGGTCATGTCGTTTGGACTGACGAATGCCCCTGCGGTATTCATGAACCTTATGAACAAGGTCTTCCATGATTACCTGGATCAGTTTGTTGTTGTCTTCATCGATGACATTCTGATCTACTCGAAGACCGAAGAAGAGCATGAAGAGCACCTGAGGAAAGTTTTGGAAACTTTAAGGAAGGAGAAGCTCTATGGTAAGCTATCTAAATGTGAATTCTTCTTAGACAAGGTGGATTTTCTAGGCCATTGTAGGAGCGTAAAAAAAACTTCTTAGACCATGTCAAAGAAATAGAGCTTTACGCTCAACAAGCTATTCTACGCAGGCTACTCTACGCGCTGTTTTACGCAAGCTACTTTACGCTGTGGACAGGCTGTCAGATCATACATTTAATGCAAGTGATGATGATTCAGACATAATATTTACTGATAGCGTATAACACAGAATTCAAAGAGATTTGATTTACACAGAAACCAACATTGTCGTTTAGTGTGTAGACTGGGTTACTTTACGCTCAAAGATAGCTTCTTTTATGCATGAATACTATGTGAGCTTTTTACGCTCAAAGTTGACGTGTGCGTAAAGTTTATTTGGGCTACATTTTACTCTCAAGGCTGTTTTATCAGCCACTTTACGCGAGAAGTCTATTTTTTGGGCTATTTTACGCCTAGTCTACTACTTTACACTGGAAGTGTATTTTGGGTCATTTTTACGCCCGATTGTTTCTGGCTATACGAGAACGTGGTTTGCTTACGTGGCTTTCATGCCACACTTATCAAAGGACATGTGTACATGCCCTCCATATTTTGTTGAAGTAATGGGACACGTGTCATCCCACGTAAAGTTCATGGATGACAGTTGCTAACGTAAAACTCCAATTTGGATGCTTTTTACGCATGATGTGCTTTAGTCTATAAATAGACTGATTTTTAGAATCAGAAAATAATCAGAGAGACAGGAGAGAATACATCAGAGACTTTAATTTTCCAGAGCATTCTTCTTCAACTTTCTTCCAGAACAGAGTGAAGCAAAGCAAGAAAGCATTCGACCTCGCCCTCAGTGCACAAGTGCGTCGATACCTTTCTGGTGACTTAGTTCTTCCGGCTGTTCATCTTCCAGCAGTACTCTTCATCATCATCGTATGGTCCAAGGAACAAAGTGATCGACTTCAGATCAGACTTCCATAGCAATACTTTCCAGATAACTTGTACTTCTTGTACTTTTACTCGTTTTATTTTAAAAGCCAATTTTAGGCATTTTGTTAAGTGAAACAAAATGGCGACACTGCTGGGGAACCTTCTCCTCTGATGAGAAGACAATTGCTCAATATGATGATGTGTTGGTCGGATCGACAAAGAAGACTCTGGTTGTGCACTTCGACTAGACTGCCTACGAAGAAATGCTCCAAACTGGGGGTAGTACTCGCTGCTCCAATGTTCAGAAATCGAGGAAGGCGTAAAAGTTTGGATTCCCAAATCCAAAGCATCCTCGCATCTCCTACTGTCTCTGAAGGCAAAGAATCCTTCCTACTCCTGTTGTAGGGGCTCCCGTTTGTAACGAGGCAGTCTTTACTTCAGTATTGCGCCCTGAACGTAAAAACCAATCTTCCGTCGGTGACGGGAAGATTCTAAAGTTTTACGCCCAGCGTGTAAAAACCAAGTTTTACGCCCAGCGCGTAAAAGTGAGGTTTTACACCCAGCACGTAAAAACCAAAATTTACGCTCTGTGCATAAGAACAAGTCTCCCGTCTGTGACGTGGTAGACTCCAATGCTTTACGTTCTGAGCGTAAAAATAAGTCTCCCGTCTGTGACGCAGTAGACACACAAAATTTATGCTGCACGCGTAAAAAAAAATCTCCCGTCTGTGACGTAGCAGATACTCATGTTTTGTGCTCTACGCATAAAGGCAAATCTCATGTCTGTGACAGTGTAGATAAAATTCACAATGATGTTTTTACAGCTAAAGTGAATTTACCTGCACGCATGCAGCGTAAAAAATTGTTGGTAAAACTTCGGTTCTTCACCAACAGCCTTCTTGTACTGCTTTATGCAAGGTACCAAACCTACAAATTACGCGTAATGCTGATGGAGTTCTTTGTGCTCAAAAATCTCAGGATTTACGTACGCAACTCTAAGCGCATAAAAATGTACAGTTTGGTTTTGCGAATGCAGCCAGTAATCTTCTTTATACACAAGGGACTAAACGTTTCTCTACCCCAAATGTAATAAGGAAGACTACTCCATCTACTCCCTCTACTCCTTCCAATTTACGCGAGTTGCTAATGCAAAAGCGTAAAAATAGACAATCTCCTGTGACACTCCCCAAGAGAATCACCATTGTGAGTGTCACCAGATTGTAATCAAATGTTGTTGTTCGGCTTCTAAACGGTCAGTTTTTGACCGGTTAAGCTTCAATGTGCCTCAACAGCAAGTTGATGACCAAGAACATGAGTTGTCATATGCGTCAGTCAACATGGCATCTCATACCAACAGAGGACGACGTCCAAGACGTAACTCGTCCCAGACTCCTGGTCAACAACAGTTCAACAACTTTTTGATTCCTTTGAAGGAGTATATCAGAATACTCGATCAAGAAGACAAAGACAGTTGCAGACTTCCGATTCAGAAGCTGGGGGTACTCAATCTTTTGAGTCCGAAACTGATAATGTCGATTCATACCTCTAACCAATCCCTCTGTATCTTCAAGAGAGGTTGAATCCTATGTTATTGAGATGAACCGGAGATGTCATCTGCTAATACAGAACAACATCTCTCTGCATTGAGCAATCATTAAAGGACATGCTTACTATGATGCAAAGTATGCACCAGATAATAATGACTCAGCAGACTGCTCAGCCGGCAGTAGTAACACCGGTATAGGTAGCAGCACAAACTCAAGATAATCATGGGGTTGATATACCTTTGAATAATCAAGAGCCTGCTGCAATCAAAATTCTGCATCTCCAGATCCTATCATTCCAGAAGATGTACCACCTCCGGTGGGGGTCACGGTACATCCAACAACTATTCAATCAAATGTGCTTCCTCAACCCAGTGAAGCTATTCAAGCAGTACGTGAACTAAAAGCACAGTTTGAGGTTCTAAAGCATAAAAACCAACTCCAGAGGTTAGGGATTAAGCAACCTTATCCTCCTTATTGGAATGATGTACCTTTTTCCTCCAAAATTCAAGCCACAATCAATGGTATTGTTTGATGGAAAGGCTTCTCCTAGTCAGTATATCAATTACTTTGATATTATGACTGTGCATCTGCAGAAAAATGATGCTCTTCTCACTCGAGTGTTCATCGGATGCTTGACGGGTTCAGCTTACGACTGGTATCGTAGTTTACCCGACAATTGCATTTCGTCTTTTGACGAATTTAAAGCAATGTTTCTCTCTCGCTTCTATGAAGGAGGTATGGATATGAATATGTCCTCCTTAATAGAGATCAAACAAAAGGAGAAGGAAGATACTCGACGTTCATTAAACGTTTCCGACAAGCAACTTTGAACATGTCTCCTGGTATGCCAGATTCAGCATTGATTGATACATGCAAGATAAATCTGCGACCATCCATTCTGTCTTCACGGGTTCCGAATTCACAGATTGGGCCTCGTTTATTATAGCAGCAGTTTCTGCCGAGACCAATGGTAGGTTGGCTCGTGAACATGGAATGATTTTTGCCTCAGAGGACAAAGGAAAGAAAGGCTCTTCTGGTAATAATTTCGGCAACCGTAATGGGAAAGGAAAGGATACCCTTATGTTTAACTTTCCAAAAATAAAACAATGCCGAATAATCAGGAGTCTTCTAAGCCAAAAGAAGAATATTCTTTTGACGAGAGCGATATCCCAGGGATATTCAATGTCTGGTAAAGAGTGGCAAACTCCAGATTTCGGAGCCAAAAAGGCCTAATGAGGTAAATCGGACTGACAATCCCAAATATGTATCTATCACAATACATAAATCATCCCACCAAGGCTTGTTATGTCCTAAAGAAAAAATCCAAGAGTTGATAAATGCCAATGCCATCGCTTTAATAACGATAAGTATACAGTCACAACTAATATGGTTTCTCTTTAATTTGGAGGTTTTCCTCACAGCAAGTCCCAGATAGGATTGTCCCAATTTCGAAGGCGTCGATGAAGATTGTGAATATCCCACCTGCCAGAGAGAAAAATAAGGATTATCCTCTCACATTAAAGAATGGTGAAATCATAGGGTACATCCTGACTTTGTACCAGAAATGGAGGATGAAGGTAAAACTTCAAAACCAAGAGAGGTAAAAAAAGTTAAAACCTGTAACATGATTTCTCATGTTATTCCATCCTGATGATTTGGACCATCTTTGGGATGGCATTCCTTTGGAGGATAGACTGAAATTTAGATATATGTCCTCCAAGTTTGGCTCCTCCTACAAAGCTCAAACTTTCTCATCAGCAGTGGTTAGCTATGAACAGTGTCCCCTTATACAGGGCACAACAAGTTTTTGTTGCTTATGAAAAAGCTTCTACAGGGATTTTTCCTCGTGTCCCGAATACTCCTTTTCCTATGGTTACAGAGGTTTCTGTCTCTTCCTCCACTGTTAAACCATCTATTAAAAGTCCACTGTCCATTCACTTGTATAGTCAACAATCGTCCATCTCATGAAAAATGGGCTATGACTTTCAAAAAGTAGAGGGTTTGAACTATGATAAAGGAATGTCGACTTCCTTTACAGATTCAAAGTCAAAAATCTACTGTTGGATTGGGTTCTGAGCTTCCTCTTAAAAATCCTCGCAAGAAGAAGGCTAAGGAAAAGAAGACTAATCCTGCAATATGGTACTTTCTCTCATGATTCTAAAGAAAAGCTTTGCTGATACGAGATCTGGGAAAGAATACCACAAAGATTATGAGAGATCTTCCAAAGAAGCAGAGGATGTTGTAGAAACGATACCAGTTCAACCATCTCATGTTCCAGCTAAACCATCGGTGGTTGAGAAAGGGAAACAGAAAGCAGTACGCTTTGACGTTCCTTTGAAATCTGCTTCAAATCAAGAGGTGGTGATGAAGCCCTACAAATTTGATATTCTAGCCCAGTTAGCCAATACTCCAGCTAGACTATCTATATTTGAGCTGCTTCGTCTTTCTAAAGAAAGCAGAGACACTCTGAGTGAAGCTTTGCTACAAACAGACTCATGCTTAGCTCAACTCAAGGGTCCTAATAATACACCAGTGTCGTGTCCACAATGTCATAGTGTGATGGAGGCAATTCCTAACATTACCTTCACATAAGAAGATATGCTGTTAAGCATAACAAGTACGACAGGCCATTATGCTACACTGGGTATATTGAATCCACTGAAATTGACAGGATTTATATTGATCCTGGGTCTTCTATTAGCATTATTCTTCAGAGTATGCTAAGACCTTTGAGGATTCCTACTAGTGATTTGACTTACACTAGTACCACAATAATTGGTTTCAACTCTGGCAAGAGTAACCACTGGGAAAGATTCGTCTAAAGATTCAGATTGGTGATCTTCAAACTATGGCTACTTTCTAGGTTATCAACTCAGACGTATCCTACAACATCCTTCTTGGAAGACCGTGGATACATGAGCATAACATTGTGCCTTCAACTCTCCACCAATGCTTCAAGTATGTGGATTCACAAGGGGTTGTGAAGACTGAATTTGCTGATATCAATCCCTTCAAGGGTTGAAGCCTATTTTTCTGACTCAATACTCTACAAACAAGAGCATATGAAGGATATCAGATATAGCTGAAGATCAATCACCTGTTGAAGATCAGTCTGTCAATAAAGATCCTCCAGAAAGCAACCTTTGAAGATCAAAGTCAAAGGTCGAATCCAATCCCAACCTGTCAATGATCAACCTCTGGTGATCAAAGTCAAAGAAGATCTCGAGCTTCATCTGCGGAATCAGTGAGTATTCCTTCCAAGAGCCAAGTTCAACCTCTTATGATCAAAGTCAAGGGACGTACTTTTCGTACGAATGATCCAGAACCACCATTGATCATCAACCTTGGCAAGTCTACGCAGAAGACGGATGGCGGTCCGTTAATGATAAATCCTAAGCGTTGTACTCAACTTGTAAATGAGTAAATATTGATCAGTCTGTACTATCTGATATCAATGAAGATTTTCTTTTAGAGTATATGGCTGTCAAATTTATTGAAAGAATGACTTTATCTTCTGATGGTCAAAGTCATCATATAAATGACATAAGTATAGAGAAAACCTTATACATTGACTATAAGGAAAATTTCTTTCCTTCTCATGTCGATGTTGGACCTTATGCTCAAAGATTCCTAACATCTTCTCATTATTTTCTTCCTGTAGCCACTTTATCACAAGCTTGTGTAACTTATAGACGTCACGAAGAATATTATTTGTGATTCCATCTGATAAGAAAAACAAGCGCCAAATTGTGTTTGGTCTGGCTAGAAATATCCCTGTTATGCAGACAGATGATCTTCGAGATAAAGATAAAGGAAGAATCCGAGTTGACAAATATAGTCAACAATCTCTTAAGATTATGTCACCCCTAATTTTTGAATTAGGGTATTTTTGTTATTTTCCAAGTTTTATAATTTTTGGGAATTTTATTTGATTTTATATGATTTTTAGGGATTTGTTTGATTTAGTTTGAATTTTTCCAATTTGGACTTAAGTTGGAGACCCGGGTAGCCTGGACACTAGTGGGACCCACATACTAGCTGGACTTGGCCCACATGCCATCCTAATTAGGCTAGAAACCAATAAACCATACTTCCATGGCTTAACTAGTCATTTTAGAGGCTTAATTAGTCATTTGGAGTTAAACCGAAACAAACCAAACCAAACCAAACCCGAACCGAACCAAACTAAGCTTATTGGGTTTGGAGGCTTAGTGGATCCCCACCCAAACCCACCAAGACCTTGGCCGGCCATGTATAGCCACCTCCCCTCCCCTTTGCTTCATCATAAAGCAACCTCTCTCTCTCCATTTCATTTCCTTTTTTGAAGTTTCTTCTCCTTCAAGAAGATCAATTAGGTATGTTCATTAAACCCCTCATTAATTCCTCTCTTGCATTATTTCCTTTACAATAAATGTAGAGGAGATGATTCTCCACATTTTGCCCGAAGAATTTATAGGTTTCTCTAGAAAACTAGTTTAGGAATTTATTTGGGGTTTTCCTTTTAGAGAGGAGTATATGTATATATATATATATATATATATATATATATATATATATATATATATATATATATATATATATATATTTATATATATATGTGTGTGTGTGTGTGTATGTATTATATATATGTATTTGTGTGTGTGTAGAATGCTGGTGGTGATGGTCTCATGAGAGTAGTGGTGGTGGTGTGTGAGAGTGTGTGTGTTTTGTGTATGAGTGTGTGTGTTTGTGTGAGAGTGAGTGTGTGAGTATGTTTGAGAGTGTGTGTGTGTGTGTGTGTGTGTGTGTGTGTGTGTGTGTGTGTGTGTGTCTATATATTTATTTATGTGTGTGTATATATGTATATATAAATAGATAGAGAACTAGATATCTATCTATATGTTATATATATATATATATATAATATATATATAGATTATATATATATATATATTATATATATATATATATATATATATTACATATATATATATTTATATATATATATTATATATATATATATAATAGAGAGAGAGAGAGGAGAGAGATAGAAGGAGAAGTAGAGGAAGTAGGAGTAGAAGAATTAGAAGAAGAATGGAAATAGGAAACAGCAGCAGAAGTAGCAATGCAGGAGCAGCAGTAGCAATGCAGGAGCAGCAGCAGTGGCATTAGCAGCTGCAGCAGCAGCTGATAGCAGTAGCAGTAGCAGCTGCAGATAGGAGCAGCAGCAGTAGCATAAGCCCCCATTTAACCCCTTAACCCCCTCCCCCCATATATATATATATATATATATCTATATATATATATATATATATATATATAATATATATTATATAGATGTATATAGAGAATTAGAATAGGAAATTAGAAGAAGAATGAGAAGAAGTGTTAGAAGAGGAAGAATTAGAAGAATAGGAATTAGAAGAAGAATGAGAAGAAGAGTTAGAAGAAAAAGAATTAGAAGATAGGAATTAGAAGAAGAATGAGAGGAAGAGTTAAAGAGGAAGAATTAGAAGAATAGGAATTAGAAGAAGAATGAGAAGAAGAATTAGAAGAAAAAGAATTAGAAGAATAGGAATTAGAAGAAGAATGAGAAGAAAAGTTAGAAGAAGAAGAATTACAAGAATAGGAATTAGAAGGAGAATGAGAAGTAGAAGTATAGAAAATGAAATTTAGAGGAGTTTGAGTGAGTCGGAATGTGGTGAAGGGGTAAAATTGAGCCCCGAGTGTCGGAACGCATTGAAACTTGGAGGAGACCTAGATTAGGTGAATTAGACTTTGTGGGTAGGCTCTCAAGTTGAAATTGGAGTTTTAGAACGATGGTATCACATCGTACCATTGCGTATCTTGAGATATTCAAGATATCGGCAATAGGCCGTAAGATGGACTGGATATCCTACTACCCTAGGAAGCTTGGTAGGTAACGAATGTATAGGCTAGTATCTTACTACCCTAGGAAGCACGGGTCAAATACCAAGCATAGGTAGGCTAACTTGGTATTTGCCTAGGTTAGAAATTTACCTTTGTAAAGGGTAAATTAAGATATTGGCCTACAGCCAAGATACGGGTTTAGGAGTCCGAGATAGACTTGGATATGGGTTGTAAGGGTTGATAATGATTAGAAATAGTCACCTAGACCTAGTCTTGACCTTAGTTGACCATGGTTGACTTTTTAGACCAAAAGTCAACTATGGGTCAAACTTTACCCAATTTAGTTCTAAATTCTATTAGACTTAAACGATTGACCAAAAGTCAACTGTTAGTCACCATTGACCTAGGATTGACCTAGGGTTGACCTAGAGTTGACCGAAGTTGATCCGTTGACCAAAAGTCAACTGTAAGTCAACTTTTGACCTAGTTTGATACGGGTTGACTTTTAATGTTCTCCTATGACCAAGGTTGACCTAACTAGACTTGTCTTGACCTAGAATGACTTAATAGGATTTAATTTGATTTGACTTTACTTCCTAAACATAGTATTGATACGTCTTATTCTCTATAGGTCCTCGAGACGCTGCATTGGATTCAGTTGACATATTATATCATATTACAGGCGAGTACATTCTCTGACACTTTTCCAATTTACGATGATTGTTATAATTCATGTAATTAGTGTAGATATGCTTGTTCTCGACACATTGGTCACACGGGTTGGTATTCATGGATCCCGACATAAGATATTATTCCTCGTTACCTTGGTATATCTTGTGCAAGCCCCTTGTAGTTTTTGTGCAGTATATGGACCGATTCTCGAGGAGGCTTGCTCCCTTCTCGTAGAATCCTGTGTCGTAACATGTCTTATTTGGATCCACTCTACCAGTCAGGGGCGGGGACTACTAGTATAGGTGTGTGGTCATTATCTGCCTTGTTTATTCTTCTAGACCTTGTGGGAGCATATCACTATGGACTTTGTATCTGGGCTTGCTCCAGCTACTACCTATTTCTGAGTAGAAGTGGGAGCATATCACTATGGACTTTGTATCTGGGCTTCCGTGCTCTCCAGGAGGAAAGGATGCGATTTGGGTCATTGTTGATCGATTGACCAAATCGGCCCACTTTTTGCCTTTCAAGGTGGGTTTGTCTACGGAGAGGCTGGCCGAGATGTACGTGCGACAGATAGTCCGATTGCACGGGGTTCCAGTCAGCATAGTCTCGGATCGGGACAGCCGATTCACTTTCCTTCCACTTCTGGAGGAGTTTGCAGCTTAGCTTGGGCACATCGCTCAAGTTCAGTACCGCATACCACCCCCAAACAGACGGACAGTCGGAGAGGACGATTAAGACCCTCGAGGATATGCTTCGTACCTGTATCTTGGACTTCGGGGGATCTTGGGAGGACCACCTTCACTTGGTAGAGTTTGCTTACAACAACAGCTACCAAGCCAGTATAGATGTCACCTTTCGAGGCTCTATACGGACGGAGGTGCCGTACTCCCTTGTCTTGGAATGATGTCGACGAGAGGGTTTTGCTTGGCCCTGAGATGGTGGTGGATGTTGCAGAGAAGGTCTGGGTTATCAGAGATAGACTTCGGGTGGCGCAAGATAGGCAGCGATATTGGGCCGATAGCCACCGGAGGCCTTTGGAGTTTGAGGTATAGTTTAGATTTTTCTAGTATTTGAGTCTGATTGTGATTGTTTTAGATCAAGATCTAAGCCTTGTGTTTGTTCTAGGTTGATGATCTTGTGTTTCTGCGGATTTCTCCGACGCGTGGCATGATTCATTTTGGTGGCGGCGGGAAGCTTAGTCCACGATACATTGGACCATTCCGTATCTTGGGCAGGGTCGGTGCAGTGGCTTACCGACTAGAGTTAGCGCCCGCACTAGAGGGAGTGCACAGCGTGTTCCACGTGTCGCAGCTGAGACGGTACGTGGCAGATCCCAGTCACGTCTTGGACCACTCCGAGATCGAAGTGGGACCGACACTCAGCTATCCAGAGAAGCCGGTTGAGATCTTGGACCGAAGAGAGAAGGTGCTCCGGAACCAGGTCATTCCCTTGGTTCGCGTTGCATGGAGACACCACTCTCCATGTGAGTCTACCTGGGAGAAAGAGGACGACATGCGGGTGCAATTTCCATATCTCTTCGAGCCTTGAGGTAAAATTCTTTCTTTTCCTTCCTTGTTCAATTCATGATTGCTGTGTTAGTTCTCATTCAATTTCGAGATGAAATTTTTTTCAGGAAGGTAGATTTGTCACCTCCAGTTTTCGAATTAGGGGTATTTTCATTCCAAGTTTTATAATTTTTGGGAATTTTATTTGATTTTATATGATTTTTAGGGATTCCTTTGGTTTAGTTTGAATTTTATCCAATTTGCACTTAAGTTGGAGACCCGAGTAGCCTGGACACTAGTAGGACCCACATACTAGCTGGACTTAGCCCACATGCCATCCTAATTAGGCTAGAAACCAATAAACCATACTTTCATGGCTTAACTAGTCATTTTAGAGGCTTAATTAGTCATTTAGAGTTAAACCGAAACAAACCGAACCAAACCAAACCCGAACCGAACCAAACTAAGCTTATTGGGTTTGGAGGCTTAGTGGATCCCACCCAAACCCACCAAGCCCTTGGCCGGCCATATATAGCCACCTTCCCCTCCCCTTTGCTTCATCACAAAGCAACCTCTCTCTCTCCATTGTATTTCCTTTTTTGAAGTTTCTTCTCCTTCAAGAAGATCAATTAGGTATATTCATTAAACCCCTCATTAATTTCTCTCTTGCATTTATTTCCTTTACATAAATGTAGAGGAGATAATTCTCCACATTTTGCCATAGAATTATAGGGTTCCCTAGAAAACTAGTTTAGGGATTTATTTGGGGGTTTTCCTTTTAGAGAGGAGTATATGTATATATATATATATATATATATATATATATATATATATATATATATATATATGTGTATGTATTTATATTATGTATTTGTGTGTGTGTAGAGGAAGGTGGTGGTGATGGTGTCATGAGAGTGGTGGTGGTGGTGTGTGAGAGAGTGTGTGTGTTTGTGTATGAGTGTGTGTGTTTTGTGAGTGAGTGTGTGAGTATGTTTGAGAGTGTGTGTGTGTGTGTGTGGTGTGTGTGTGTGTGTGTGTGTGTGTGTGTGTGTATCTATATATATTTATTTATGTGTGTGTATATATGTATATAAAAATAGATAGAGAACTATATAATATATATATATATATATATATATATATATATATATATATATATATATATATATATATATAGGAAGGAGAAGTAGAGGAGTAGGAGTAGAAGATTAGAAGAAGAGGGAATAGGAATAGCAGTAGCCATGCAGCAGCAGCAGTGGCATTTGCTGCTACAGGAGCATATATTATATATATATATTATATTATATCTATATAATATATATATATTATATATATATATATATATATTATCTATATATAATTATAATATATAAAAATATATATTTTATATATATATATATATATATATATATTATTATATATATATATTTTATATATATATTATATATATATTTTTATATATATAATATAATATATATATATATATATATGTATATAGAGAATTAGAAGAGGGAATTATATATATATATATATATATATATATATATATATATATATATATATATATATATATATATATAGAGAGAGAGAGAGAGAATTAGAAGAGGGAATTAGAAGAAGAATGAGAAGAAGAGTTAGAAGAGGAAGAATTAGAAGAATAGGAATTAGAAGAAGAATGAGAAAAGAGTTAGAAAAAGAATTAGAAGAATAGGAATTAGAAGAATGAGAAGAGAGAAGAGTTAGAAGAGGAAGAATTAGAGAATAGGAATTAGAAGAAGAATGAGAAAAGAATTAGAAGAAAAGAATTAAAGAATAGGAATTAGAAGAAGAATGAGAATAGATTAGAGAAGAAGAATTACAAGAATGGAATTAGAAGAGAATGAGAAGTAGAAGTATAGGAAATGGAATTTAGAGAGTTTGAGTGAGTCGGAATGTGGTGAAGGGGTGAAATTGAGCCCCGAGTGTCGGAACGCATTGAAACTTGGAGGAGACCTAGATTAGGTGAATTAGACTTTGTGGGTAGGCTCCCGAGTTGAAATCGGAGTTTTAGAACGATGGTATCGACCGTACCATTGTGTATCTTGAGATATTCAAGATATCGGCAATAGGCCGTAAGATGGACTGGATATCCTACTACCCTATGAAGCTTGGTCGGTAACGAATGTATAGGCAAGTATCCTACTACCCTAGGAAGTACGGGTCAAAATACCATGCGTAGGTAGGCTAACTTGGTATTTGCCTAGGTTAAAATTTACCTTTGTAAAGGGTAAATTAAGATATTGGCCTACGGCCAAGATACGGGTTTAGGAGTCCAAGATAGACTTGGATATGGGTTTTAAGGGTTGGTAATAATTAAAATAGTCGCCTAGACCTAGTCTTGACCTTGGTTGACCACAGTTGACTTTTTAGACCAAAAGTCAACTATGGGTCAACACTTTACCCAATTTAGTCCCAAATTCCATTAGACTTGAACGGTTGACCATAAAGTCAACTGTTAGTCACCATTGACCTAGGATACCTAGGGTTGACCTAGAGTTGACCGGAGTTGACCCGTTGACCAAAAGTCAACTATAAGTCAACTTTTGACCTAGTTTGATACGGGTTGACTTCCAATGTTCTCCTATGACCAAGGTTGACCTAACTAGACTTGGCTTGACCTAGAATGACTTAATAGGATTTAATTTGATTTGACTTTACTTCCTAAACATAGTATTGATACGTCTTGTTCTCTATAGGTCCTCGAGACGCTGTATTGGATCCAGTTGACATATTATATCATATTACAAGCGAGTACATTCTCTGACACTTTTCCAATTTACGATGATTGTTATAATTCATGAAATTAGTGTAGATATGCTTGTTCTCGACATATTGGTCACACGGTTGGTATTCATGGATCCCGACATGAGATGTTATTTCTCGTTACCTTGGTATATCTTGTGCAATTCCCTTGTAGTTCTTGTGCAGTATATGGACACCGATTCTCGAGAGGCTTTCTTCCTTCTCATAGAATCCCGTGTCGTAACGTATCTTGTTTGGATCCACTCTACCAGTCGGGAGGGGAGTACTAGTGTAGGTGTGTGGTTATTATCCGTCTTTTTTATTCTTCTAGACCTTGTGAATGCCAATCCTACACTCCACGTATGATTGGATAGATGATTAGACCTTGTGCAGACCCAAGCCGGCCACATCGAAGCTAGTACTCACACACCTAGATATAATTCATGATTCTTGTACATGCCATGATCAGTTTACTTGCCTTGTTAGCTCTAGATTTACAGCTTACCATGCCATGATACTCACATGTACATTCCATGATTTCTTGTGTATACTCACTATTTACAGTTTATAGCTTTTGTCATATCTTGTGAACTATTGTTGGTTGATTGTACTCATTCCATCCTGACTGGATATGTTGACAAAATATTACAGATGCTGATGAGGGAGATTGCAATACCTACTACGGTCCGGATGACGTAGTGGGCTTAGACTTGGAGACCTTGGTCCAGCAGGGCTTGGCTCCGCCTGACGAGACTTTACCTATTGCTTAGTTAGAGTTATTTGTACTGGACCTTGTCTCCAGTTACTCTGGGGACTGTTATTATTTTGGCTGTATTAGAGACTTTGGACTTGAAATGTATATTATTTGTGTTTGGACTTGACAGGTTATTTTATTATCATGTTGTCTTTATCTTTCAGTATTTACTTTATCATCTTAGAGTTGTGATTGAGCACTCGTATATTATCATTGCTTGTCCTCCGTTCGGAGTTGACCATATTCTCGACAGTTTTGATATTATATATAACTGTTGTTAGAGTAGAAAACCTACAACGTTCCATGCCGTTTTTACGGTGAGGGCTGGGCGTTGTTACGTACACGTGCCCTTATAGCGGGTGCGGGTCATGACAGATTATCCAAATATGGGATATGATTTGAAGACTATGCAAGGTCTCAATCAAGGCAAGGGTAGACGGTTACCGTTATGTGGTGACCCATTTTATCAGAAAACTCGTCATGGGTTGGGATATGATCCATCCCACATGTTTAACGAGGATATACAAGAAGACTTTTCTTCTAGCTCTTCACAAACTTCAGATACAAAAGAAATCCAGTTCATCAAATCGGATATACCCCACATGTGCAAAGAAGATATGAAAAGAATCTTATTCCAGTCTTCTACAATCTTCATATTCCGAGGAAGACTAATATGATGAATCTGAGGGTATATTCTCAGTTAATATGGTTCAATGATGGTGAATCAGATCCATTTGAGAATGACCCTTAGGCACAACAAATGGACACTCAATGGGAACTTCGTTTTGAACAACGACAGCCACCTACAGAGGATAAATTGTCTAGATTGATGTCGAAGACGGGACTACATCCAAACCGATATTCATCAGTAAACATCTCTCCGAAGATGAAAAGGAAGAGTTAATACAACTGATTAAAGAATATATCGATATCTTTGCATGGAGTTATGAAGATATGCCTAGTCTAGATCCTAAATAGCTACTCATAAACTCATTTCTAATGCTAAGCCTGTGAAACAACAGCAACGGCGTTTTAGACCAGATATGATGGACACAATTGAAGCAGAAGTCAAAAAGCTAATCACATGTGGCTTTGTTCGTGAAGAACAACACCCGGATTGGGTTGCCAACATTGTTTCTGTTATGAAGAAGAAAAGTCAAAGTTTGCATAGATTTTCGAGATCTTAATGCAGCTTGCCCAAAGGACGAATTTCCACTTCCGATTACCGATGTCATGATAGACAATACATGTGGTTTTGAACGCATGTCTTTCATGGACGGATTCTCAGGATATAATCAGATTAAGATGCATCCAGGAATGGAGTATACTGCTTTTCGTACACCCCTTGGAGTCTACTGCTATACGGTTATGCCGTTTGGTCTTAAAAACGTCGGTGCCACGTATCAACGGGCCATGAGCAACATCTTTCAAGAACATCTACGAAAGACAGTTGAATGTTACGTAGATGACATTGCTGTCAAAATTCGATCAAAAGATGATCACATTCAAGACTTGAAGACAGTATTTGAATTGATGCGTCAGCATCAATTGAAAATGAACCCTACTAAGTCTTTCTTAGGGGTTTCCAGTGGCAAGTTTTTGGGATTTGTCATCACTTCTCAGGGTATCCATGTTGATCCGGATAAAATCAAAGTAATTCTTGAAATTCGTCCTCCACGCAATCTAAAAGAACTTCGAGGCTTCCAAGGTCGCATTGCTTATATCAGGAGATTTATATCCAATCTCTCTGGGAGATGTCAACCTTTCTCCCGTCTATTAAAGAAAGGTGTATCATTTGTTTGGGATAAAGCATGTCAGAAAGCTTTCAATGACATCAAGCAATACCTTACAAATCCACCTGTTCTGGTACCACCAGTAGTAGAAAGACCATTTTTGCTATATGTTCGAGCATTAGATCATTCACTTGGTGCTTTTCTTGCACAGAAAAGTGATATGGGTCATGAACAAGCAATTTATTATCTTAGCCGAATGATGGTCGGAGCTGAACACGGATATACTCCTATAGAAAAGGAATGTTTGGCTTTGGTTTTTGCTGTTCAAAAGACACGACATTATGTGTCAGGACAGACTATTCATGTCATCTCCAGAATAAATCCTATTTGGGTATTAATGAGAAAACAAGCATTCTTAACTCCAGGTTACCACCTGGGTAATGTTGCTCACTCCCTATGATATGGTCTATGTACCTCAAAAATCAGTGAAGGGTCAAGCATTAGCTGATTTCTTAGTAGCTCACCCTATACCTGAAACATCGAAGCTATATGACATTCCAGATGAAGTTGTGGATTGCAACATAATTTAAAAGACGACATTTGGCAATTATACTTTGATGGAGCGTCACGAGTTGGACCTAAAGGCAATATCGTCTCTGGGGTAGGAATCGTCTTGGTTTCTCTTGACAAAATGGTCATATACCGTGCTTATTCTCTCAATGAGCCATGCTCCAATAATGTGGCAGAATATAATGCTCTACTCATTGGTCTCCAAGTAGCAAAAAATTGGACATTGAGTTCCTAGAAGCTTATGGAGATTCTCAATGATTGTTAATCAGGTTAGAGGGACGTATGAAGTCAGAAATTCTGACCTCATCCCTTATCATCAAGTGGTAGTCAAATGGTCCTTTCATTCAAAGGATTCTTCATCGCATTTGTACCACGTTCTCAGAATTTGGAAGCTGATGCTCTTACTAGTTTAGCGACAGATTTAGCTGTTCCAATTCGAAGACAAAACCATTACTTTGTTGGATCGAGACTTATTCTGTGTCAAGAATAATCTGTATATTGAACAGAGTTATACTACAGAATCAAGTTTCCAACAGAGGGATTGGAGTCCATTCATTGATTATGCGGTTCATGGGATTTTACCTGAAGATCCAAAGAAGCTCCATTAATTAAAAGACGATCATTTCGATTCTATTATGATTCTTCTTTACATATGTTATTCATCGTTCTTATGACGGACTTTTGCTACGTTGTCTCTCTGAGAATGAGGCTAAGCAAACGCTCATGAAGCTCATAATGGTGTCTGTGGTGCCCATCAACCGGGTCCAAAATTACAGGACCGCATTCGAAGAATGGGGTATTATTGGCCATCCATGATAGCAGATGCCGTAGATTATGCCAGACGGTATAAAGCATGTCAGATTCATGCTGATTTTATTCATCAAAATCTAAATTTCATATCCTACAGCGGCTTCTTGGCCCTTCGAAGCTTGGGGCATGGATATCATTGGTCCTATTAACCCCTCTTCTGTTAAAGGACATCGTTTATCCTAGCTATAACCGATTACTTTTCTAAATGGACAGAAGCGTTCCCCTTGTTGAAGTAAAAACATCTAATGTGGTTAGTTTCATCAAACATGTCATTTATTGTTTTAGGATTCCGACGAATAATTCATGACAATGGACCACAATTTGCCAGTCAGGCATTTTATCGGTTCTGTGATAAGAATCGGATCCAAAATCTGGCTTCTACGGCTTATAATCTAGCTGCTAATGGTTTGGCCGAAGCCTTCAACAAGACGATCATCAAACTTCTCAAAAAGTTTGTTTCTTCTAATAAACGTAATTGGAATGAAAAACTTGGAGAATGTTTATGGGCTTATCGAACGACAGTCCGAACACCTACTGGTATACACCATTTTTACTGGTTTACGGATGTGAGGCGGTTCTTCCACTGGAAATCCAGATTCCATCTCTTCGAATAGCTATTGCTAATGAGCTAACTACAGAGAACAATAATCGCTTACACTCTAAGAACTTGAAGGATTAGACGAGAATCGTCTTCAAGCGCAACAGCACATTGAGCTATATCAAGCTCGCATATCTCAAACCTTCAATCGTAAAGTTAAAGAGAGAGTATTCAAAGTCGGTGAGCTAGTCCTAGCTGTTCGAAGACCGATGGTGATGACTCATAAGAGTAAAGGGAAATTCAAGCAAAATGGGAAGGCACTTATGTCATCGAGATAGTTTTCTCCAACGGTGCCTATAGGTTGTCTAAACCTAATGAGATTTGCTCATGATGCCGATCAATGGCAAATTCCTGAAGAAATATTATGTTTGAATTTCTTCCTTATTCTCCAGCTACCAATGTTTGAAATCAGGAGAAATTTTTCCTTCCTGATTTCAGCAAGTTCCCGGTTGGAGGAACATATTCTTCGTATGGTGCTTCTCCCATTGGTAGCTTCGAGATGAATTACATCTCATGGAGTGCGAGACCCATTTCACCTTTTAGGATTGCAAATTCCAGTTGAACTTATGTATATCTCCATCAAGGCCATGAATAAGTTACCGTTCGATGGTATACCCTGACTAGTTGAAGCCACTGCTTCATACAAGCCGATTTCTCTCAACTCCGTCTGGAAGTTCTTCATCATCCAAACGCTAATCTGGATCCAGTTCTGGTTGAATGGAGTCAACCATCCCGGTAGCCTGGGGTTTGTCTGGTTATATAGGACCGCAACCCTTATGAACTTGTTGACGAACATCTGGGTTTGCACTGGTTAGATTAAAGCCGAATCTTCACTCGGAGTAAATCCTGGCAAAAGACCAGAGAAAGGAACAATACCGCGTTAGGGACACTAACATAATACCCCATATCATTGGTTTGATCCCTCTTGAATATATTCTACCCGGTCTTCCATAACTGCTGGGAGTCAGATTCTACAGTATTTGACGGGGGTGGGTATGGACGAATGCGGACAAGGGGTAATCTCTGTCCATGTCAGGGAGATAAATGGCTCTATCTCCAGATTTGAACACCCAAGACTCCTTTTTGGGGTGTGTTTGCAATTTGCAGTCTATTGCATCCCCAAATAAGAAAGCCGGTTTTGCAAATTGTTGTTCATTCAGTGAAGTCAACTGTTCTCCATTAATCATGGATAACACATTCTATCCCCTTGGGCATCTATCAATTGTGCTCTCTCTACGGGGTAGTCTGGATTCGATTGGGAAAATGCTACGTGAGACAGATTTCCACATAATTCGAGCCCACCATACCAACTGATGAGCCAAAGACTCTGCAAGTGGATGAGCTTGCAAGTCCACTGCCAAAAAAAAAAAAATCAAGTTAGTGAAAATCTAATTTGAAATTTTTACGCAGATAAATTGGTCTAAGTTTTACATACAAAGAGTAAAAACTTTGACTTTTACACTTATTGAAGTTCATAAAAAGTTTTAAAAGTGTAAAAAAGTCTTTGTTTTATACAAAGTCTTTCATTTTGTGAAAATTTTACGCTAGCACATGTTGATGTGAGCGTATTCAAAATTTTATGCTTGCATGTGTTGACATGAGCGTATTATGAACTTTACGCTACACATGTTGATGTGAGCGTATTTGAATTTTACGCTAACACATGTTGATGTGAGTGTATTCAAAATTTTATGCTGGCACATATGATGTGAGCGTATTATGAATTTTACGCTGGCACATGTTGATGTAAGCGTATTCTAAAAATTACGCTGGCATGTATAGACATGAGCGTATTTTAGATTTTAGCTGGCATGTGTAGACATGAGCATAATTTAGATTTTACGCTGACACGTATAGACGTGGCGTATTTCTTAATTTTACGCTGACACGTATAACGTGGGCATATTTTTTGTTATCTTAATTTCTACGCTGACACGTATAACGTGGGCGTGAAATAAAAAATTTAGGTTTTCTTCTCCGACGAATTTTCGGCCAAGGGGCAGTGCTTTACCCCTCATTGGAGGAGCCACGGCAGGGTTGCATTGCCGAGACGCTGACGACCGGACGGGATTTTGCGCACGGTCGACCGACGAGGAATCAACGACGGGCTTCTTGCCTTTGCTACCGGCGGTGGACGACTTCTTGGGGGCCATCGTATCAAAGCAAGAGTAGAAGAAGGAAGAAGAGTGAGGAAAGATTGAGATTTCGAAAAGACAAAGTAAAGTCTTATCTCTCTTCGAAAAGCCCTATTTATAGAAAATTTTAATCGGTTCAAATTCCAGATTTTATGCCGACTGTTGGATATCCCAACTTTTACGCGATGACAGTTGGATATTCCGAACTCTACGCTGACTGGTGATATCCCGATTTTTACGCTTCTGTTCAAAGTATTTCAAAATTTCAAAAATATTTGAAAACTTTGAAGGGGGTCTTGTAGGAGCGTAAAAAAATATTCATAGACCAAGTCAAAGAAATAGAGCTTTACGCTCAACAAGCTGTTCTACGCAGGCAACTCTACGCAGGCTACTCCACGAGCTGTTTTACGCAAGCTACTTTACACTGGGGACAGGCTGTCAGATCATGCATTTAATGCAAGTGATGATGATTCTGACATAATGATTTACTGACAGCATATAACACAGAATTCAAAGAGATTTGATTTACACATAAACCAACATTGTCGTTTATTGTGTAGACTGGGTTACTTTACGCTCAAAAGATAGCTTCTTTTACGCATGAATACTATGTGAGCTTTTTACGCTCAAAGTTGACGTGTGCGTAAAGTTTATTTGGGCTACTTTTTACGCTCAAGGCTGTTTTATCAGCCACTTTACGCGAGAAGTCTATTTTTGGACTATTTTACGCCTAGTCTACTACTTTACGTTGGAAGTGTATTTTGGGTGATTTTTACGCCTGATTGTTTCTGGCTATATGAGAACGTGGTTTGCTTACGTGGCTTTCATGCCACACTTATCGAAGGACGTGCGTATGCCCTCCTTATTTTGTTGAAGTAATAGGACATGTGTCATCCCACGTAAAGTTCAAGGATGACAGTTGCTAGCGTAAAACTCCAATTTGGATGCTTTTTACGCATGATGTGTTTTAGTCTATAAATAGACTGATTTTTAGAATCTGAAAATAATCAGAGAGACATGAGAGAACACATCAGAGACTTTGATTTTCCAGAGCATTCTTCTTCAACCTTTCTTCCAGAACAGAGTGAAGCAAAGCAAGAAAGCATTCGACCTCGCCATCAGTGCCCAAGTGCGTCGATACCTTTCTGGTGACTTAGTTCTTTCGGCTGTTCATCTTCCAGCAGTACTCTTCATCATCATCGTATGGTCCAAGGAACAAAGTGATCGCCTTCAGATCAGACTTCCATAGCAATACTTCCCAGACAACTTGTACTTCTTATACTTTTTCTTGTTTTATTTCAAAAGCCAATTTTAGGCATTTTGTTAAGTGAAACAAAATGGCGACTCTGCTGGGGACGACCTTCTCCTCTGACGAGAAGGCAATTGCTCAGTATGATGATGTGTCGATCGGATCGACAAAGAAGACTCTGGTTCTGCACTTCGACCAGACTGCCTACGAAGAAATGCTCCGAACTGGGGGTAGTACTCGCTGCTCAAATGTTCAGAAATCGAAAAGGCATAAAAGTTTGGATTCCCAAATCCAAAGCATCCTCGGATCTCCCTACTATCTCTGAAGGTAAAGAAATCCATCCTACTCCTGTTGTAGGGGCTCCCATTTGTAACGAGACAGTCTTTTACTTCATATTGCACCCTGAGCGTAAAAACCAATCTTCCGTCGGTGATGTGAAGATTCCAAAGTTTTACGCCCAGCGCGTAAATACCAAGTTTTACTCCCAGCACATAAAAGTGAGGTTTTACACACAGCACGTAAAAACCAAAATTTATGCTCTGTGCATAAGAACAAGTCTCCCATCTGTGACATGGTAGACTCCAATGCTTTACATTCTGAGCGTAAAAATAAGTCTTCCGTCTGTGACGGTAGACACACAAAATTTACGCTCCACGTGTAAAGGAAAATCTCTCTGTGACGTGGCAGATACTCATGTTTTATGCTCTACGCGTAAAGGTAAATCTCCTGTCTGTGACAGTGTAGATAAAATTTACAATGATTTTTTACATCTAAAGTGAATTTACATGCAACATAAAAACATTGTTGGTAAAACTTCGATTCTTCACCAACAGCCTTCTTACACTGCTTTACGCAAGGTACCAAACCTACAAATTACGCGTAATGCTGATGGAGTTCTTTGTGCTCAAAATCTCAGGATATACGTACGCAACTCCAAGCGCATAAAAATGTACAGTTTGGTTTTGCGAATGCAGCCAGTAATCTTCTTTATACACAAGGGACTAAACGTTTCTCTACCCCAAATGTAATAAGGAAGACTACTCCATCTACTCCCTCTACTCCTTCTGATTTACGCAAGTTGCTAATACAAAAGCAAAAATAGACAATCTCCTGTGACACTCCCCCAAGAGAATCACCATTGTGAGTGTCACCAGATTGTAATCAAATGTTGTTGTTCGGCTTCTAAACGTCAGTTTTTGACCGGTTAAGCTTCAATGTGCCTCAACAGCAAGTTGATGACCAAGAACATGAGTTGTCATATGCGTCAGTCAACATGGCATCTCATACCAACAGAGGACGACGTCCAAGACGCAACTCGTCCCAGACTCCAGGTCAACAACAGTTCAACAGACTTCTTGATTCCTTTGAAGGAGTATATCAGAATACTCGATCAAGAAGACAAAGACAGTTGCAGACTTCTGATTCAGAAGCTGGGGGTACTCAATCTTTTGAGTCCGAAACTGATAGTGTCGATTCATACCTCTATACCAATCCCTTGTATCTTCAAGAGAGGTTGAATCTATGCTATTGGAGATGAACCGGAGACGTCATCTGCTAATACAGAACAATGTCTCTCTGCTATGAGCAATTATTAAAGACATGCACTATAGATGCAAGCATACACCAGATAATATGACTCAGCAGACTGCTCAGCCGGCAGTAGTAACACCGGGCAGGTAGCAGCACAAACTCAAGATAGTCAAAGGGTTGATATACCTTTGAATAATCAAGAGCCTGCTGTCAATCAAAATTTTGCATCTCCGATCCTATCATTCCAGAAGATGTACCACCTCCGGTGGGGGTCACGGTACATCCAACAACTATTCAATCAAATGTGCTTCCTCAAACCAGTGAAGCTATTCAAGCATGCGTGAACTAAAAGCACAGTTTGAGGTTCTGAAGCACAAAGATCAACTCCAGAGGTTAGGGATTAAGCAACCTTATCCTCCTCATTGGAATGATGTACCTTTTCCTCCGAAATTCAAGCCACAATCAATAGTATTGTTGATGGAAAGGCTTCTCCTAGTCAGTATATCAATTACTTTGTTATTATGACTGTGCATCTGCAGAAAAATGATGCTCTTCTAACTCGAGTGTTCATCGAATGCTTGACGGGTTCAGCTTACCACTGGTATCGTAGTTTACCCGACAATTGCATTTCGTCTTTTGACGAATTTAAAGCAATATTTCTTCCCGTCTCTATGAAGGAGGTATGGATATGAATATGTCCTCCTTAATAGAGATCAAACAAAAGGAGAAGGAAGATACTCGGACGTTCATTGAACGTTTCCGACAAGCAACTTTGAAGATGCTTCCTGGTATGTCAGATTCAGCATTGATTGATACATGCAAGATGAATCTGCGACCATCCATTGCTGTCTTCACGGGTTCCCAATTCACAGATTGGGTCTCGTTTTATAGCAGCAGTTTCTGCCGAGTTGTACTTCTCTTCGTGAATAATAAAAGTTTTAAAATTTCATATATTCGTGTTGTGACAAATGTATAGTTGTTGAAGTTTTTTGCAACTAGAAACAGCTTACTTCCGCCGTCTCACAACGGTGCAGGCTGGATATGATCTGATTCGACCCAATAATTTGGGATCGGGTCGTGACAGACAATCATAATATGATATAATCTCAATCACAAAACTAAAAATAATAGCACGATAAAAAAATAGATGTCAAGAGTGCAATACAACCCAATAGATACAAGTTTAGGAGTCACTAAATCGTCTCAAAGAGTAGATAGATAATAAGACATCTCAGAAATGATAACTGGAGACAAATCCAGCAAATAACCTAGCTAGCTAACTAGGCACTACTGGTGACACTTCTAAGGGCACAAGATCCTCCTAGTAATCCAGGTCACAAATGTCATTGACGTCTGATCCATAATAGGTAGTACAAAAGTGCTCCAGATCTTCTGAAAAATATATCTAGTCAGAATTGGAACAAAGTACACAACTCTGAAAGCAGTTTTATTGCATGGTAAAAAATATACAACTTGCAATAGAAGAATATACATAATGTACTAGATGGAAATATAGAGAAACAACATCACAAATGTATAAGAAAAATAAGTACATGAATGAGTGTCACGACCCGCACCCGCTTTTCGGACGCGAGCTCGTGAGCAAGCCAGCTACGTATCAAGCGCACTCCACCCCGACTCGAATACGTATAAGCTGTCCAGAATAGGGTATCATGTCTAATCTAAACTATATCTCAATCCACGAAAATCATATAGAACAAGAACGAACAATTATGGTTCATGGTCTGCAGCCCACTAGTATATATGTCCGATTAAACTCCAAGAATAATATGAGTCTATAAAGCTAAGCTGATAAGCAGGATATATTATAGAAGCACGAGAAAGATAGTAAGTCAATAACACTAACAAAATACCTGAATCATGCAGATGAAATCAACTACCACATGCTCCGCTAACTAACTCTGTGCAATCAGCTACCTAAAGAGATCATCAGGTCCTCAGAGGACTAGCAAGATACATAAAATATGCCTACTAATATGACAGTAAATAACATGTATGGAGGATAAGAACACTGCATGAAGAACATCTAAGGACGACGAGTCGTATGGAAATGTAATACTAGACTTGGCTAACTATCAATCAGAACTCCTATAGCTTGTAGTACAATGTAAGATACTCCCAATCTATAGTGTTTCAATTAACGTACAAAGCAGGATACTCTCAGTCGACATTATCCAATTCTAATATCGATCTCCTCTCCTAAAAGATACAAGATCAAGTAGACTCCTATAAATCGTAGTACAATGCAAGATACTCTCAATTTATAGTATCGCAAGTCAAGTCAAGTCAATCAATCAATCAATATATGCTATAGGACGTAGTACAATACGAGATACTCCCAATCTATGGCATGTCTCAAGTCAAGTCAATCAAGCAATATCAAGATAAAGAATCGGCTATAGGTCGTAGTACAATGCAAGATACTCCTAATCTATAGTAAGTCTCAACTGTAGTACAATGCAAGATACTCCCATCAAGATTGGTCAAGTCAAGAACAAGATAAAGAAACTGACACCCTCAATCACAAGACACGATAACACGAAAAGACCAATAGACAAGCAATAACCAATATCCTATACGTGCACGTAGTCTAGAAAACAAGTAAAGTAGTCGATGACAACCAATCACAAGATGAGAAACATGTAACCATATGAAAAAGTACAATAGAAGATAACAATGTAAGTACTACATATGTTCGACAAGGTATACTTGTCTCATTGGTCCATTCTGAGCCGAAACTATGGTTCCCAATGTCATAACCATGCCTAGGAACATGCTACCGTTCACAAAATCTACCAAATTCCAAAACATACAACACATATCATTATACTACCATATTTATATAATACATACACCAATCATATAAATATTAAACCAAGATAAATATAAACATAAGTTTTGTATATAGAAATATTCGTATACATATCGAGATACGAAAGCCATATTTATAGTTATATATTTAAAACAAACATTTTATAAATAATTTGATTGTAAATATAAAATAATGCCTATCACAGATATACCTATATAATTGCACATTTAAATGATATGAGATACAAGGAATTACATATCTAAATAAATTTATAAATATACTTGTCTGAAGTTTTGTCTATAAAAAGATAGTTTAATTATAACATATATAAAAGTCTTTTGAGATTAACTTCAGGATAAAATGATTTCTTTTATATATTACTTATATTCCTAAAATAGTAATATATATATATATATATATATATATATATATATATATATATATATATATATATATATATATATATTTAAAAAAAATATATATATATATATATTTGAATACCAAACTTATAATATATGAGTACCAAAAATATAGATAGCTTACTCTAACAAATAAGTCTATACATATATAAAAAAACATGTTATAAAAATGTGTACATTATTATATATAAGTAAAACCATTAACACAATATTTATGACCATTAATTTATGCATATGCATATGTTTTAAGTAAACTGATCGCTATCATTTATGGTTAATAAATTAGTGATTGCTTACTTACAAATTCTCATGACCAAAAGTTCATGCACAAATCACCATCGGTTCCATACAATAATAGCTATGCATGCACACATTTATTATTAATGACCATTGCCATGAAGATGATGCTTACTGCCATTAAATTTATGTATCATTATAATAAACCAAAATTATAACCGAAGAGTGGGGTGTGTGTGTGTAAGTAATTACCTAAGCTTTCGTTGGGTTCTGTGCTACTACTGAAGTCTCTTCTTCATGACAAGTCACTACTGCCGTTGCTATTCTTCTTCTCGGTGAAGGAAAATTGTGAGGGACCCAAGGAACAAAGGGTCGGTCCAAGGGATCTCGAGACGCCAAGATTTGTTGCAACATGCTCGCCACAAACTATGGCTCTATACAAGTGCACGAAAGCTTCTCAACGGCGCGTACTCGCAATGACTACGACGAGGTTGGGCCAAAAATTTCATCGGATGGTTGATCGGTCGTGGTCGGGACATGCGAGGTTTGTCGACAACCGAAGGTGTCCCGACGCGGCATGGTCAGGACATATAGGATGTGCTGGTAGAAGAAATACACATGGAAAATAGGCCTTCGGGTGTGGGCACGCACGAACCGGTGAAGCGAATGGTGTTATTGATGTTCCTCGGCATCAGAGTTGGGATGGCACCAGGCTGGTGCGACCTCGAGGAAATGCTTGTGCGGTTGGTCGAACTGCTCTCGACCTGCAAAGCTCACAGAAGCGCGATGTAGGTCGGTTATACGACAATAACGACGACTCGGTGTCGGCGAGCTTGTGCCTTTCGTTGACGTCGAGGATGGTGATGGTGGTGAAGGTGAGGGTGGTGGCAGCCATAAATGAGGGTTGGAGGCAATGAAAGAACTAAAAATATAATAGTCTGATGAAAAAAAAGTGGGAACTTGTAAGCAAAGGATTTCAGCTAGGGTTTTCCAAAGGTTGTGGTGAAATGTAACTTATATAGGGAAAGCCGATAACGGGTTAGGTCAGGTGAATTTCACATAACCCATAATTTACGTATGGGCTTTATGCCTAAGAAAACATTCATTTGAAGCAATAATTATAATTATCCAAATATGGCTTTTGCGCCCGATATAAATATATATCTATATTATAGTATATATGGATAGAAATATAATTACAATTCAATGACATTCTAACTATGTCATGCCTCCTGTACAACATAACCATTATACATGTACACATTAACACGATTTTAAATAATCCTATATATACAACAGAATTGATTAAAAAAATGTACCATAATTTATATTAGTTTAAAATAAAGTATTAAATTTAAAAAAAAATTGGGAATAGGAGTTACAAATCTACCCATCTTAAAATAATTTCATCCTCGAAATTCTAATTCATAACTATTCCTTAAAATTCAAAAAGAAAGTCTACTTTTACCTTAATCTCCTTAAATTTTAATTCCTCAAAAATAGTTTATATACTTCTCCTAGCCATTTTGTAACTATGAAACCTCGAGAACTTCTACCCACCTTTGGTCATACTACACCCTCAAAGGTATGTCACTAAAACTTTATAACCTTCCATCTAGTTGCTAGAATCATTACCCATAGATATCTAAGACATATGGCATCTATAATCCCCTTATATTTATAAAAAAGCACAAAATTAAATAATCAAACAATATTATACTATAACTTAAGAATTTCTGATAAATTTTAGACAGTACGATTGTTCGTCACCCCGAAATAGGAAGAGACGAAAATCAATGGTACAGGAAGGCAAAGAAGAATAATCAAGAACAAATATGAAATTTCAACAATGTAGAGAAATTTCTAGGATAATTTTCAAGGCAGTGTGGATTAAAATTTCTAAGGTTTGATCATAGTCACAGGCTCGTATCAGTACAGTTACGTAACCGATACGATATGCTCTGACATGCATGGGCCACCACAAAAACTTGTCACGACCCGCACCCGCTTTTCAGACGCGAGCTCGTGAGCAAGCCAGCTACGTATCAAGCGGACTCCAGCCCGACTCGAATACGTATAAGCTGTCCAGAATAGGGTATCATGTCTAATCTAAACTATATCTCAATCCACAAGAATCATATAGAACAAGAACGAACAATTATGGTTCATGGCCTGCAGCCCACTAGTATATATGTCCGATTAGACTTCAAGAATAATATGAGTATATAAAGCTAAGCTGATAAGTAGGATATATTATAAAAGCACGAGAAAGATAGTAAATTAATAACACTAACAAAATATCTGAATCATGCAGATGAAATCAACTACCACATGCTCAGCTAACTAACTCTATGCAATCAGCTTCCTGAAGAGATCATCAGGTCCTCAGAGGACTAGCAAGATACATAAAACATGCCTACTAATATGACAGTAAATAACATGTATGGAGGATAAGAATACTACAAGAAGAACATCTAAGGACGACGAGTCGTGTGGAAATATAATACTAGACTTGGCTAACTATCAATCAGAACTCCTATAGCTTGTAGTACAATGCAAGATACTCCCAATCTATAGTGTTTCAATTGACATACAAAGCAGGATACTATCAGTCGAGATTAGCCAATTCTAATATCGATCTCCTCTCATAAAAGATACAAGATCAAGTAGACTCCGATAAATCGTAGTACAATGCAAGATACTCCCAATTTATAGTGTCGCAAGTCAAGTCAATCAATCAATCAATATATGCTATAGGTCGTAGTACAATATAAGATACGTCCAATCTATGGCATGTCTCTTGTCAAGTCAATCAAGCAATATTAAGATAAAAGAATCAGCTATAGGTCGTAGTACAATGCAAGATACTCCCAATCTATAGTAAGTCTCAACTGTAGTACAATGCAAGATACTCCCAGTAAAGGTTGGTCAAGTCAAGAACAAGATATAGAAACTGACACCTCAATCACAAGACACGATAACACGAAAAGACCAATAGACAAGCAATAACCAATATCCTATACGTGCATGCAGTCTAGAAAACAAGTAAAGTAGTCGATGATAACCAATCATAAGATGAGAAACAGGTAACCATATAAAAAAGTACAATAGAAGATAACAATGTAAAATACTGCATATATGTTCGGAAGGTATACTTGCCTCATTCATCCATTCTGAGCCGAAACTGTGGTTCCCAATGTCATAACCATGCCTAGGCACATGCTACCATTCACAAAATCTACCAAATCCAAAACATACAACACACATCATTATAATACCATATTTATATAATACATATACCAATCATATAAATATTAAACCAAGATAAATATAAACATAACTTTTGTATATAGAAATATTCGTATACATATCGAGATATGAAAGCCATATTTATAGTTATATATTTAAAATAAACATTTTATAAATAATTAGATTGTAAATATAAAATAATGCCTATCATAGATATACCTATATAAATGCACATTTAAACGACATGAGATACAAGGAATTACATATCTAAATAAATTTATAAATATACTTGTCTGAAGTTTTGTCTATAAAAAGATAGTTTAATTATAACATATATAAAAGTCTTTTGAGATTAACTTCAGGATAAAATGATTTCTTTTATATATTACTTATATTCCTAAAATAGTACTATATATTTGAATACCAAACTTATAATATATGAGTACCAAAAATATAGATACCTTACTCTAAACAAATAAGTCTAGACATATATAAAAAAACATGCTATACAAATGTGTACATTATTATATATAAGTAAAACCATTAACACAATATTTATGACCATTAATTTATGCATATGCATATGTATTGAGTAAACTGATCACTATCATTTATGGTTAATAAATTAGTGATTGCTTACTTACAAATTCTCATGACCAAAAGTCCATGCACAAAGCACCATGATTCCATACAATAATAGCTATGCATGCACACATATATTATTAATGACCATTGCCATGAAGATGATGCTTACTGCCATTAAATTTAGGTATCATTATAATAAACTAAAATTATAACCGAAGAGTGGGGTGTGTGTGTAAGTAATTACCTAAGCTTTCGTTAGGTTCTGTGCTGCTACTGAAGTCTCTTCTTCTTGACAAGTCACTACTACTGCCGTTGCTATTCTTCTTCTCGACGAAGGAAAAATGTGAGGGACCCAAGGAACAAAGGGTCGGTACAAGGGATCTCGAGACGCCAAGATTTGTTGCAACACACTCGCCACAAACTACGGCTCTGTGCAAGTGCACGAAAGCTTCTCGACGGCGCGTACTCGTAACGACTACGACGAGGTTGGGCCAAAAAATTTATCGGATGGTTAATCGGTCGTAGCCGGGACATGCGAGGTTTGTCGACAACCGGAGGTGTCTCGACGCAGCATGGTTAGGACATGTAGGCTATGATGGTGGAAGAAATACAAGTGGATGATAGGCCTTCGGGTGTGGGCATGCACGAATCGGTGAAGCGAATGGTGTTGTTGATGTTCCTCGGCATCAGAGTTGGGATGGCACCAGGCTGGTGCGACGTCGAAAAAATGCTTGGGCGGTTGGTCGAGCTGCTCTCGACCTACAAAGCTCACAGAAGTGCAGTATAGGTCAGTCATACGATAGTGACGACGGCTCGGTGTCGACGAGCTTGTGCCTTCCGTTGACATCGACGATGGTGATGGTGGTGAAGGTGAGGGTGGTGGCAGCCATAAATAAGGGTTGGAGGCAATGAAAGAACTAAAAATATAATAGCCTGATGAAAAAAAAGTGGGAACTTGTAAGCAAAGGATTTCAGCTAGGGTTTTCCAAAGGTTGTGGTGAAATGTAACTTATATAGGGAAAGCCGATAACAGGTTAGGTCAGGTGAATTTCACATAACCCATAATTTACGTATGGGATTTATGCCTAAGAAAACATTCATTTGAACCAATAATTATAATTATCCAAATATGGCTTTTTACGCCTGATATAAATATATATATATATATATATATATATATATATATATATATATATATATATATATATATATATTATAATATATATGGATAGAAATGTAATTACAATTCAATGACATTCTAACTATGCCATGCCTCCTGTACAACATGACCATTATAAATGTACACATTAACATGATTTTAATTAATCCTATTTATACAACAGAATTGATTAAAAAATGTACCATAATTTATATTAGTTTAAAATAAAATATTAAATTTAAAAAAAATTTGGGAAGTGGAGTTACAATGAGATAGGGAATATATCAAACTAAAATAAACACTAAGTGATTTAGAGCACAAGCCAGTTATGTGATTGGTTTAGGTTGCACATGATTATTCTACGGTAACTTGATTATACGTGAAGGGTATAATCAGCATGCATATGATTATACTAAGGGTTTTAATTACATAACTCATCCTATACCTTCGCCCTAACTAATACTCATGGATCTAATCACGACACATTATATACATGATTGTTATTTGCACATGAGTGAATAATACGAATACAAGGAGTACACGATGCATATGGTAAAGTACATGCACTTAAAATACCCGATGTACCCGATAAGGGGGTAACATCTCCTGATAAGATCTATTTAGCATTAATTCGTGGAACAGCGTGTCAGCATCAAGTAAACTAGTCTAGAGCAGATAATATAGATACTATCATGAAGAAAACAATCAGAGGTAGATACTCACCTGATATCCTCAGCAACGACTGAGGATCGATGTCCGAACTAGCATAACCTAATATGAATTTATAGAGTTACTTGGTGTTCCAAAGTAAATAAAATATTTAAATGCATTAGTAATATGCTTCTAGACCTTTTCTATGTCATAGAAGTCAAACTGGGTCAATACTAGTCAAACTAGGCCATACTAAGTTTTCTAGGTACATACTACAAAGGAATGAGGATATCAAAACCCTACATGCATATGGACCCATATGATCCAATACCTTAATATTTACCCTTTACCTTACCTTACTCTATATATTACCTATTATCAATATTAGGATACTAACATGTCCATTACCCTATTTATACCTATACTCTTACATATCCTATAACATATATTTATATGATACTATGTGATACTATCAATACCCCTTCATGTATTCTATGGTAGTAGTACCCATATCCATAGCTTATTTACTTCAATAGAGCCATGTATCTTTACCTTGCCTATATCCTAAATATATCACCCAACTATACTTACTAATAGGCACATGCACATGCATAGGTATATATATACATAGGTACCTATGGTATCTTATCGACCCCAAGACATTTGGTATCCCATAGGCACTTATGTGTCAATATACCCAAGATACTAGGATTCACAGCCATCTACCTTGTAAATCTTATCCTCACACAAAATACTACCTATGATATAGGATACGCAAACAACTAGCAAGTAAGAAATCAAGCAAGCAAACAATCAAATGAGCAAGCAAACTAGCAAGCAACTAGCAAGCAAGAATCAATTTTCCATTCCTCAAGTCTATGAGTCCTCTAGGTTTATTTGACAAAAGTATATTTCTTCGATCCAATTATGATCCATCCCTACAGAATTATTCACCCATTTGGCGCAGTCCAGCTTGTCTAGAACTTAGGTAATTGAGTCTTAGTACAATAGTAACAGTTAAGAGTCCATTACTTCATCTTAGGTACTAACATAGCATCCTCATTATCAATAGTGAAATTCTTAAATTTGATTTCTATTTTCCACTGGCAAGCACAATAAAAGAGTATCTATTAATTCTAGATTCAAAAAACTACATCTTTAGTTACTCAAGAATTAACCCGCCAATTCAATCATATCTAACAATCTGTTCATAGGGCCTAGTTGGCCTAATCAAATTCCTACATGTGCTCAATCCCCATGGTCACAAGCATATTATTCAATTTCTCTACCCACAATTAAACTGTCATTGTTGTATTATTCTCTCATAGGCATAATATCATCAATCTACATTATCATCAATAGATTCTTTAGTTTGCTACTTGTAGTCACTCTAAATAGTCTTTAAGTGTCATAATATCCAGTCAATCGTACTTGATTTATAAGCTCAATAAGATCCATCAAAAAAATTACCTACTTCTGACTACCCAAACATCACAATCACACAAATCACCAAGTTTAGTCATACTCTATAATATAACTATAAGGTTTGTCTAGTTTGGCCATTCATGAAGTAGAAAGGAAACAAGAACCTAAGGATGGGTCAAGCAATCCATACAAATTTCAATCATGGTTAGGGTCAAGCAAAGTAGAAAGAAGGTCAAAATATTCTCCAAGAACGGTATAAAGACAAGCGAGATGCAAAGGACATAGTCTAGGTAAAATTCGAGTACCATATAGCTCCATGATTATCTCACGTGAAGTTACTGCCACACTAATGTACATCTGGCTGCAAATATTGTTCCTTAATACGACGGATGGCTGCAATGCACAGCTGCCACGCCTAATAATACTGGTTCTTGAGCTTACCTTGGCCAAATCCTTAAAAGAATTTCAAATTAACTTTTTTGCGGAAGACATGAGAAGAGGTTATCAAAATATATAGGACGTGGCTCAAGTAGAATCCAAAAAATATATGTAACCATGATATTGTTATCTGAAGCCTTGCCTCACCAGTATTTCTTTGGCTGTAGATACTCTTAATTTTGTAATACATGGATAATATATAATTTCTCGAACTTTTCTTAGACCAATCGGTAAGATATTTCCAATAGTTTTAGAATAACAAATGAGAAGGATCCATCAGGTAGTCAACATAAAAGGTTCAGTCCAATCACAGGAAGGGAAGAATACGAATGTATTCATGCTGAGTAAGAAAATAGCATGAAGACAATCACGCTGGAAGAAGCCTAGAGAAACCTATAATCCTAATTATTGATGTATCATCAAATCATATTTCTCAATTGGTTGCAGGCTTGCAGTAGTACGAATATCCTAGGTACCACCATGACTTCGCACACTTTGTGAAGACTTGACCTGCATGGGCCACCACAAAAACTATGTCATATCCCAGTCCCAAAATACATGAGACCAGGCCACGTGGCAATGGCCAGCTATATATTCAACCAGACTCTAGTTTGACTCGAATACATATATGCTGTTTAGATTAGAACAAATATCCAAATATCCATAATAGACATCCACAATTCTAACTAAACTACTATAAAACTAAATAGAAAGTAACTGCGGAATATAGGATGAGAATACATCACTAATCGATACCTGAATCTCGAAGACATAGCCCCAGATATCCTATATCTTAGCAAACACCTGGAAGGAAACCAAGTCCTATGAGGGACGTAGCAAGATACATAATATGCATGTCATATGAAATATAATAAATAATATGTGAAAGTAGTAAACATGTGATCCAAATACTAAACAGTTGGTCCATATAAAACTACTACTAAAAAGACTATTTGGGGGAGGGAGACTGTACGCGTGGGGAGGGAGACAGTACGCGTGCCAGAGACCACACTATGGGGACAGTGGTGGTGGGAGAGTGGTGTAGGTAATGATGAGGGTAATGTTGCCGGCTTGGGTGGAGGAGGCTTGGCATAGTCGAGGTATGAAGTGAAGGTTACATTGAGGAGATAGGTTGGCTTCTTCGGAAGGAGAGTTAGGGTTTCTCCTCTTGAGAATGGTCCTATATAGAGAACAGGAAGGTAAAGATGGAAGGAGGAGGTACAAATTTGTCGAATTACCATTGGGTGTATGGTGTAGGAGGAAAAGAAATGGGTGTGGTGTTTAATGCTTGTACTGGTAGTTGGTATTTAGTAAATGGGAGTGTGTGTTGTGTTGTGTTGGTATACAACCTATTGTGTGTGTTGATAGAATAAACAATTATGCTATTTGGCTCCCAAAATTTTTGGGTGATGTCATCTTCTATTATGTGGTATCTGACGTGGCAAGTGACATGGCAGCTGACATGTCATGTTTTAACCTAAAAAAATTAATTACCCAAAAAGTTTTATTGTTAACGTTAATGTTAATGCTAATTTTAATTTAATGTTAATGTTAATATTAATTTTAATGTTAATGTTAAAATTAATGTTCATGTTAATTAATTTTAATATTAATATTAATGTTAATGTTATGCTAATTTTAATTTAATGTTAAATTTTATTTTAATATTAATGTTAAAGTTAATATTAATGTTAATATTAATTATAATATTAATGTTAATTTAATATTAATGTTAATGTTAATATTAATTTTAATATTAATGTTAATGTTAATTTGACATTAATATTAAATTTAATACTAGTTTTAGGTTTTTTCTAAGGGCACTACCCTTTTTGCTAGGGGCTAGCCCAAAAATGTTTCAAAATATTACAAGTTTGCCATCAATTTTTTTTACTTGGGGCTAGCCCAAGCAAAGGTATAAATACCAACTTTTATTTTCTTTTTCTCTCTCCCTCTACTATTTTTTTTTCTCCCTCAACTCTTTTCTTCTCTCCCTCAACTCTAGGTCAAAGAATTTAACCCCAAGTTTTTCTCCAACCAATATTTTTTCCAAATTTTTCTCTCAACTCTAGGTCATTGATTTTTATCCCAAAATTTTCCCTCAACTCAAGGTCATTGACTTCTCTCATTTATTAGTAAGTCATCGAATTAATATATGTTTAATGTTTTAAACATGAATTTTATATATAAAAAGTTGAATTATGTGTTTAATGTAGAAAAATATTGAAATGGAACAACCGGGATCATCAAATGTTGTATAGTCTCTTCCCGCCACGTTCGAAGAACACTTTGATGCATCAAAAAATCGGGTTGTGACACAGAGGATTGTCACCTGTTTGGCAGTCCCGATCATAGATTAGGACTGCTAGAAAGGTGGCAGTCCTTCACATATGTAGGACTGTCAGGGGCCTGACAGTCCTACATTTTTTTTGTGATTCTAAAATTTCGACAAAAAATGCTAAAATGGAGGTTCAAATATCATTTTTTTCGATTCTAAAATTTTGGAAGGTCGTCTAACGATGAAGCTGTTAACCTCAGTCTCCTCAAAGATACGCTCATTTTGCGATAAATCGGGCCTCGTTTCAACCTCCCAGTCAAAAGTTATGGCCATCCAAAGTTTCAACTGACCATAAAATGCACCGGAATGACCATTCTCCTTCTTAATTTACACGGAGAATGGCTATTCTCAGTGTTAAAATATAGGTGAATGGCCATTCTTTGTGTTAATTTACACGGGGAGAATGACCATTCTTCGTGCTCCGTGCTCCATGCTCCGTGCTAAATTACAGAGACTTACAAATAGGACTGTCATACCCCTGGCAGTCCTACATTAAATTAGGACTGCCAGGGTGCTAACAGTCCTAATTCAATATAGGACTGCTAGGGGGTGGCAGTCCTGATACTGGATCAGATAGCCATTCTTCGTGCTAAATTATACGGAGAATGACCATTCTTCGTGCTAAATTAAGAGTTTTCAGTTGAGGAGCTCCTCACAGAGTTTGATAAGTATGACTGCCACCCCCGCTGGCAGTCCTATATTGAATTAGGACTGCCAAGGTGCTGGCAGTCCTATTTCAATGTAGGACTGCTACGGGGTGGCAGTCATGATACTAGATCAGATAGCCATTCTCCGTGCAAAATTACACAGAGAATGGATTCTCCGTGCTAAATTACACGGAGAATGGATTCTCCGTGCTAAATTAAGAGTTTTCAGTTGAGGAGCTCCTCACATAGTTTGATAAGTAGGAGTGCAACCCCATGGCAGTCCTATACTGAAGTAGGACTGCCAGGGTGCTGGCAGTCCTAACTTAAACTTGCTGTTGCAGCAAGTTTCAGTCAGGACTGCCAGCACCCTGGCAGTCCTACTTTAGTGTAGGACTGTCATGGGGCTGGCAGTCCTACTTATCATACTCTGTGAAAGAGTTTTCAGTTGAGGAGCTCCTCACAGAGTTTGATAAGTTGGACTGTCACCCCCAGGCAGTCCTATACTGAAGTTGGACTGCTAGGGTGCTGGCAGTCCTAACTCAAACTTGCTGTTGCAGCAAGTTTCAGTCAGGACTGCCAGCACCCTGGCAGTCCTACTTTAGTGTAGGACTGCCAAGTGGGTGGCAGTTCTGATACTGATACTCTGTATATAAGAAACAACAATTCATCACAAGTACATAAACAACCATAATTCATCACAACTACATAAATATTCCACATCCAACTTAAGATTCATCACAATAATTCATCACAATAATCCAACTATAATAATTCATCCCAATAATTCATCACAACTACAATAATTCATCACAACTACTTAAGTTTCAAAGATTCCACATCCAAATTAAGTTTCAAACAAGTACATAACTATTCCACATCCAACTTAAGTTTAAAACAAGAAAAATATCCAGATCTAACTATATATCATGTCGGGCCTTTGAACGAGACTCCCTATTGTTCATGAAGGGAAAGTCGACCACGTCGTCGATGCGATCAAGCTTGTTGGCGACCGCGACACTAGTGTCACTTTGGCAACCTCTCCGAGCTTCGGGCGCAGGTTCAAAAATTGTAATCAGACGCTCGAGAGGACGTCCCGCACGTTTCTTCCGCTTTGACGCGGTGGGTCGTATTCTTTTATTAGCGGCCGGTGGACTACATGACAACATACAGTTATTAAATAACAGAAATAAAAATATGACATGCAGTTACCCTCCGCATATGAGCATCATGTAGTTACCCACCCCCATATGTTATTACAGTAGGACAGCCAGGCATGTGGCAGTCCAAATGCAAATCAGGACTGCCATAGTCCTGGCAGTCCTCTTTTACAAGAGGACTGCCAGGACTATGGCAGTCCTGATTTACATTAGGACTACCACATGTCTAGCAGTCCTACTGTTATGAGACCCGAACTGCCAAAACGAGATGCTAGTTTGTCGTGTTCTAGGGTTAGGGTTTCAACATAAAATGTGGGTTTCTTGTCTTCGAAAATTAGGGAAGAGAACCATAAAGAGATTCTAAACCTATTTTATCAAAAAAAATTCAAGAATTAAAAATATTCTAGGGTTTTGAATAGAATGTACAAAATTCTCGAAGAAATTAGGAAAGAACGTACCTAGATTCTGGTTGCTTTGACTTGCGTGTCATCTCTTCAAATCTACGAAGGTTGTGGAAGAAATCTTGGTGGAGGAATTGGGAGTGGAGTGGTGAAGAAAAACAAATTAGGGTTTTAGGATAGGGAGAGGGAGAGAGCTCTTTTTTTCTTCTTGAGGAGAGAGAGTGTAGAATGACAAATGAAATAAAATGAAGGGTTTGGGGGGTTGGGCTGCCCCTAGCAAATTTTGGGTGCCCCCTGGTAAATTCTCCACCTTCTTGTGCTTCCCCCAAATAAGTGATGCCCCCAAGCAATTTTGGGAGTGCCCTTAGAAAAAACCTAGTTTTAATGTTTAATTTTGCCATGTCAACTGTCATGTCATCAACCATATCATATGCCAAATAATGGGAGATGGTATCACCCAAATTTTTTGGAAGCCAAATAGCATTTTTTTAGAATAAATAGGTATGTAGGAATAGGATTTAGAGAAAATGGTGGTGTGTGGTGTATTAAGAAGAGGGCGATCGTGGGTGGGGGTGAGATGTGGCCGAATGTGGCATAAAGTAGAGTATTTGTGTTGAAAAATAGGTTCGCTTGGAGAATCTTCGTGTACTTATGAATTAATAGAGTGGTATACTGTTGGAGTGGGTGGGGTTCCCAACCTATGTTGAGAATACCCCGGAGAGCGACGAGCGCCATCCGTGTGTTGGAGAAGCTCGGGGAGTGCATGGATCCTATTTTGGAACATATATGGTAATGAAATATATGATTGGATTTCCAAAGTTACTTTGATCATATATTTATGATTGGACCCTTCATATAGTAGCTTTCCATATAATTGGACTTCCAATTATGGCAAGCCAATTATGATTGGATTTTTATTGAATATATGATTGATGCATATTGAAAGTTTCCATATATATTGGCCTTCCATGTATGGATTACTAAGGGCTTATAAAAGGGTGATGCATGCTAGTTGTAAAATCATCTCAAAACAAGAGTGCTTAAAATCTTTGAGAGAGAGAGGATTAAGGACTATTGTGAAGGAGAGATTGCTTCGAATAATTTTTCGGCATCTCTTCTTCTTCGGAGTCCGCAATCAAAAAAATTCTTCTTTCAAGTGAGTTGTGGTGATCCGTGTTGGATCGGAAGGAGCTTGTAAAGGGTGTATTCTCTTTATTCCATTAGTGGAGGTTCTTCAGGGTTTGACTCCGATCGTCCCGTAGTTTTTCCCGCAAGGGTTTTCCACGTCAAAAATCTTTGTGTCTGCGATTGTGTTTGACATTTTTGGTTTGTGTGCTTTTGCTCGGTTCTCTCGCAGGACTTTTTGGTTTGGGGGAACGATTTTCGTACTTCGTTCCCAACAGAGTGGTATCAGAGCTTTGGGTTCAAAGAAGTGTCAGGAGTTGATAGTCAAACCAGGAAGCAGAGATGGACGTGAAGCCGGTACACATGGTGAACCGAACGGTACCAACTACCATTATTGGCGGAGCAAGATAAAGGATTTGTTGTTCGTCAAGAAGCTGCATCTTCCAGTATTTGCATCCGAGAAGTCCAGTGACAATTCCGATAAGGACTGGAACTTTGAGCATATATAGGTGTGTGGGTACATATGGCAGTTCGTTGACGAGAACGTGTACAACCACGTTGCCAATATTGAGCATGCAAAGACGTTGTGGAAGAAGCTGGAATCTTTGTACACGAAAAAGATTGGGATAAACAAACTATTCCTGATCCGGATGATGATGGGTCTGCGGTACAAAGACGGTGCATCCATTACGGATCACTTGAGTGAGTTCCAGGGCGTAGTGGACCAGCTATCCTCGATGGGAGTCAAGTTTGATGACGAGGTTCAAAGAATTTGGTTGCTATGTACATTGCCAGACTCGTGGGAGACCGTACGAGTATCTATGATCGCTTCTGCTCCAGAAGGCGTGGTCAGTCTGGAGTTTGCCAAAAGCGGGGTGCTGAATGAAGAGATGCAGAGATGTTCTCAGGGCACTTCATCCATATCCCACCACTGAGAGGCATTGGTTTCAGAGAGCCGTGGAAGGGGAAAACATAGGGGTCCAGGTGGTGGCAGAGACAAGAGTAGGGGGAAGTACAAGGGTCGGTACGAGGATTCGGAGTGTTACCACTGTGGCAAGAAGGGCCATATCAAACAGAACTATTTTGCTTGGAAGAGAGAGAAGAAGGGTGACAAGGGAAAGCAAGATAAGAATACTACAAAGGCGGCCTCGATACATGGAGGCGATGTGATCGTCGTAGGTGATGAGGTTATCACAAACCTCGCCTGCGATGATAATTCTTGGTTGGTGGACTCAGGGGCTTCAGCGCACGTATCTCACAACAGGGTACTATTTGTCACTTATACGACAGGCGACTGTGGAGTGTTGAAGATGGGCAATAGAGATGTGTCGAAGGCGGTTGCTGTTGGGGATGTGTATTTGAGAATGAATACAAGTGCAGTTCTTGTTCTCAAAGATGTTCTTCATGTCTCTAACATCTGTTTCAACCTGGTATCGGTTGGAAGGTTGGATGACGAGGGATTCTTCAGTCTCTTCGAGAATAGTCAGTGGAAGCTTTCGAGAGGTTCGATGGTGATTGCCAGAGGAAGCAAGTAGTCCTGTCTCTACTATATGGAGGGAAGCGTACAGGGAGCACAGAAGGTGAACGCAGTCAGTGATGCATCTACCGAGTTGTGGCATAGGCGGCTCAGCCATATCAGCGTGAAGGGGATGAGCTACTTGGTGAACAGGAAGGTGATTCCAAGGCTCAAGTCTACAAAGTTGAAGAAGTGCACGCACTGCTTAGCTGGAAAGCAAAATATGGTATCTTTCCAAAGTCACCCAAGTTCAAGGAAGCCAACGTTGCTCGAGTTGATTCACTCGGATGTCTGCGGTCCTATGAAAGTAAAATCTATCGGTGGTGCTTCTTACTTTGTAACTTTTATTGATGACTGTTCCAGGAAGGTTTGGGTCTATGTCCTAAAAACCAAAAATCAGGTGCTGTCTACTTTCAAAAAGTTCAGGCCTCTGTTGAAAGAGAGACGGGCAAGAAGTTATTGTGTGTTCGGTCCGACAACGGCGACGAATACATTGGTCCCTTTGATGCGTATTGCATAGAGCAAGGGATACGACACCAGAAGACTCTGTCCAAGACACCTCAGCTCAATGGTGTAGCGGAGCGCATGAACAGGACATTGATGGAGAGGGTACAGTGTTTGCTGTCAAAAGCAAATTTGCCAGACAGTTATTGGGATGAGGCTCTTTTCACAGCTGCTTATATTATTATATTATCTCCTAGTACTCCTTTGCAGGGTGATGTACCTGACAAAGTATGGTACGGCAAAGAGCCGTCATATAATCATCTGCGAGTGTTTGGCTGTAAGGCCTTCCTGTATGTACCGAAGGACGAGAGGTCCAAACTTGAGCCAAAAACGAGGCGATACGTCTTTGTCGGCTACGGTTGGGATGAGTTTGGCTATAGACTCTACGACCCGGTGGAAAGAAAGCTCTACAGAAACAGGGACGTAGTATTCATCAAGGATCAGACCATGACCAACACTCAGGATTTCGAGACGCCTTCTGAGGCTGAGGAATTGCCTGAGTTAGAGTCATTTCACTTCGACCAGTTTCTAGAGGACATCACAGAGGATCCAATTATGGGGGAGCCAGTACATGGAGTTGCTCCCAACCTTGATCATCAGCCTGCTGATGGTGGTCAGGGTGTCCCTCAGGAGGATGAGCATACCGGGGAGGCGATTCCTGAAGAGGAGGAGGTTGTTGGTATACAGCCAGCACCAGTGGCTCCACTGAGAAGGAGAGACAAAGAGCGTTGACCATCTACGAGATACTTACCGGGTGAGTATGTGCTATTAACTAACGGAGGAGAGCCCAAAAGTTTTGCAGAGGCTATGGAAGACGAACACGGGCAGGAGTGGATAGAGGCTATGCAGGAGGAGATGAGTTCCTTATACGCCAATTCTACTTATGAGCTGGTGCGGTTGCCAAAGGGCAAGAAGGTTTTGAAGAATCGATGGGTGTTTAGAGTGAAGCAGACAGATGATGCTACTCGCCCTCGATACAAAGCGAGGCTGGTAGTTAAAGGCTACGGTCAGCGAAAAGGCATAGATTATAATGAGATCTTTTTATCTGTCGTCAAGCATTGGTCTATTCGGGTGGTGCTAGCATTGGCAGCCAGTCTCGACTTGGAGGTCGAGCAGATGGACATGAAGACGGTATTCCTCTACGGTGACCTTGAGGAGGAGTTATACATGGTGCAGCCAGAGGGATTCTGTGAGAAGGGCAAGTCACATTTAGTCTGTCGGTTGAGGAAGAGCTTGTATGGTCTGAAGCAGGCTCCGAGGCAGTGGTACAGGAAGTTCGAGTTATTTATGGGGGAGCATGTCTATGCACGGACGACATCGGATCACTGTATATTTGTGAGGTATTTTGCCGATGATGATTTCATCATTTTATTGCTCTATGTTGATGACATGCTATTAGTGGGTCGGAATGCCACTAGGATAGCGGAGTTGAAGCGCCAACTGGGCGTGGACTTCTCTATAAAGGATTTGGGTGCAGCAAAGACTATTCTTGGGATGGAGATCAGCCGAGAGAGATAGTCCAAGCTGCTACACTTGTCCCAAAAGAAGTACATTCACCGAGTACTTCAGCATTTCGTGATGGACGGGTCAAAGAAAGTGAGTTACCCCCTTGCGGCTTACTTTAAGTTCATTGAGGAGCAGTGTCCATCTACCGAGGACGAAAAAGAAGATATGGAGCGGGTTTCATATACCTCAGCTGTGGTAAGCCTTATGTATGCTATAGTGTGTACGAGGCCAGACATCGCTCATGCAGTTGGCACAGTTAGCAGGTATCTTTCAAATCCTGGAAGGGTACATTGGAGTGCGTTCAAGTGGATTCTACGATACCTTCAGGTCACTGCCGATTAGAGACTTTCTTTTGGTGGTGACGAGCCGAAGCTGGTTGGGTATACCGATGCTGATATGGCTGGAGATATAGACACGAGACGATCGACTTCGGGCTAAGTGATGATGTTTGCTGGAGGAGCGGTATTGTGGCAGTCGCGGTTGTAGAAGTTTGTTACCTTGTCGACGACAGAGGAAGAGTACATTGCGGCGACGGAGGCTTGCAAGTGCTGTGGATGAAAAAACTGTTACAGGAAATAAGGCTGAAGTAAGAGCAGTATACTTTGCTTTGCGACAGTCAGAGTGATATTCACCTTGTGAAGAACCAAACATTTCATAGTCAATCCAAGCACATTGAGACTCGGTATCATTAGATACGGGATGTGGTTGAGAAGAAGGACGCGATGCTTGAGAAGATCCATACTGATAACAATGGAGCGGACATGCTCACGAAGGTTCTACCAAGGAGAACGTTTGAGTACTGCAGGCGGATCGTCGGGATGACGAGTTCCTCCACCTAGTTGTGAAGGGGGAGATTTTTTGGAGTGGGTGGGGTTCCCAACCTATGTAGAGAATACCCTGGAGAGGGACGAGCGCCATCCGTGTGTCGGAGAAGCTCGGGGAGTGCATGGATCCTACTTTGGAACATATATGGTAAGGAAATATATGATTGGATTTCCATATTTACTTTGATCATATATTTATGATTGGACCCTTTATATAGTAGCTTTCCATATAATTGGACTTCCAATTATGGCAAGCCAATTATGATTGGATTTCCATTGAATATATGATTGATGCATATTGGAAGTTTCCATATATATTGGCCTTCCATGTATGGATTACCAAGGGCTTATAAAAGGGTGATGCATGCTAGTTGTAAAATCATCTCAAAACAAGAGTGCTTACAATCTTTGAGACAGAGAGAGGATAATTAAAGACTATTGTGAATGAGAGATTGCTTCGAATAATTTTTTGGCATCTCTTGTTCTTTGGAGTCTGCAATCAAAAAATTTCTTCTTTCAAGTGAGTTGTGGTGATCCGTGTTGGATCGGGAGGAGCCTGTAGAGGGTGTATTCTCTTTATTCCATTAGTGGAGGTTCTTCAAGGTTGGACTCCGATCGTCCCGTGGTTTTTCCTGCAAGGGTTTTCTACGTCAAAAATCTTTGTGTCTGCGATTGTGTTTGGCATTTTTGGTTTGTGTACTTTTGCTCGATTCTCTCGCAGGACTTTCTGGTTTAGGGGAATGGTTTCCGCGCTTCGTTCCCAACATATACATGAACAAGTTTGTGAGTATGCATGACGTAAAGAGAAGTTGAGTATAGATGATAGAGCAAATATTAGGTTTGGTACGTTTGGCTAAGGGTCAATACAATTAAGAACATCATACATATATCTATAGTTATGTCTTAGGCCCATATAAGTATATCAACATATATAAACTTATGCCTAAACAATTAACTGCCATTATATACATATGAATTTCCCAATGGCAAATATATACATGAACTATGTGGGTTTTAAATCATCAATAATATAACTACGTTATTACCAAGTTAAATCTTATTTGGAAAAATAAAATATGCACTTGAAATTGTTTAGTCACACCATATTGAAAATACTTGACAAAAATAAAATAAGTGGAAAAAAAATTGGTTCAATAAATAAATAAATTTTGGGAGGGTTCTTACACAACTACCTTGAGAGATCAACAGGTCCTTAGGGGACATAGGAAGGTATATAATATACATGCCAAGTAACAGTTAAAAAAATATCTATATGATGAAGGGTAACTACCGTGACCATCTTAGTGCAAAATGCAGTTGAGGACAAACCTAATATGAGGCCCAGCCATACATACAATCACCCATGGCACCATGCTGTGATACCGATGGGTGAACGAGTAAACAACTACAAGGCTGTACTACAGAGACCGAGGCACACGAAAATAATCAAGTCCCAAATATGAAAACATTATCACGAGTCTAGACGGCCGAATATTTTGGTAGAGTCCTACCCACCCTATGCTCTAGACATGTCCAGTAAAATCAGAAATGAATCATGTACTAGTAACAAGTATGCAAGCTAGTACTACATGCTATCATAGAGTCCATAGCCATGAATATCTCATGTCAGACTCTGTATCATATTATTATCATCTATCGTATCCGTATCATGTGGTCCATCATGTCAATGGACACGAATTTAATATATCATCATATCCAGTGTCGATACTCGATATCTATAAATAGACATCACCACCAAGAGAACACTAAGTACCAACTATTTCTACGTCATGATATGTACGAAGATAGAAACAAGAGAACAAAGTAAAGAAAAAGAATATGTAATGAAAACTTGGCAAGGTATACTTGCTTATTTCCTACAACAATGCGTACTGTGGTCCAACTCCGATATCTTCCATCACTCTGTCACGTTCTCCTAAAATGTACATCCACTAATCAATGACACATCTATGACATATCATATATGGACTTGCCATATATAGACCAATAATATTTCTATATTGAACTAGTATAATTAACTACCCGACTCAATCTAACATATATAGCAACTAGTTGGAAGGTTACAAAATTTTAGCGACATGTGTTTTGTGGGAGTACTGTGCCCAAAGGTGGGTAGACGTCCTCAAGGTCCAATATGATTCATAGATGGTAAATTAATGATTGAAATAATTTATGAAGTTATTAGGAATTTAGAAACCTGAAGGAGAAGAGATTGGATTCAATTTAAACTTTGAGGAGGTTATTATAAATCAGGTTATTATGTTAATATTAACAATAGAAGAGAATTGAGGATAGCGATTTGACTTCAGAAGAGTGTCTTATGGATTGAATTTAAAATTTTGAATATTTACATAGATTTGATTTAAGATATTTACAATTAGAGGATTTGTTAAACTTTGAGGGATGAATCATCAATTAAATTTGGAGGTTAAAAGTTGAATCTAAAATTTAAAGGCTACGAATTTGAAATTTTTAAATTTTCAAATATGATCTATTAAATAAATTTTGGGTTTTTAAAATTTGAGGAGATTAAGGTAAGAATGGACTTACTTTTTTAAATTTTGAATTTTAAGGAATATTTATGAATTTAAATTTCGAGAACGAAATTGTTTTAAGGGGGGTAGATTTGTAACCTCTCTTCCCAAAATTTTGTAAATATTTTTTTGAATTAAATGGTAATTTTTAGAATTTTATAAATATTTAGTTAAATAGTTATTACGTGTCACGACCCGTGTAAAACCCCTAAATTTCTACTATATATTTTTTTGTACTATTTTAAAATTTTGTACGCCGCGTAGTTGTATTATACAGTGCGCACAAATTTCGTTTATTCGTGAATGCTCGACGAGTACGAATATGTGCGAGCGTACATATTTTTGAAAAACATTTATTTTAAATTTTTTATATAATAATTATTGGTATTTATATATTTTTAAATTGTGAAAAATATCGTATCAGGATGGCCAAATCTTATTATTATTTTATTTAAGGCTAACTTATTTAATAGTGGCAGTTTAAAATTACTATTTTATGCAAATATTCTTAACATGAGGTACATGAATTTTTATTCATAAATATAATTTCATTTTCAAAATTATTATATTAATATTTTATAGTTCAAAAAGATATTTAAAAATATTGTTATTTTCGAAATTATTATTATTGGTATTTTTGGAAAAATATATTTGAAAATTTTTGTGGCCATTTTAAATCTCGGTTTAATTTCATGGATTTATTTTAAATAGTTAAAAGATAGCATTTATACTTAAATTAAGTTAGACTGTCTAGTTTTAAATTGAAATTTAATTTAAGTTTGGATTTGATCATTGTTTTAAATTGGGTTTTAAATTAATCCTAATGTTTATCTAACTGGGAATTCCTACATCCTATATATAGGCAGGTATTCCTCCAATTTTTCCACAACCCAATGTGCACCGTGTCTGTGCCTCCCATCCACTATATTTTTCCCCCTTTACAAATACAAATATTTTCATCCTATCCGACAAACCGGACGTCCAACCCAGCCGTGTCGGACTCATCCCGACACGGCGACTTTCAACAATCTAATCCTACGATAACCACTGAAAACCTACGCCAACACCATCATCCCCTGTTCCACCACCAGACCACCATCTACGTCACCCTCGCCACAACAACAGCAACAACAATACCAACTCCGCCATCATCTCGACACCACCTCCACAGTCAACCATCACCTGCCGCCCCACCGGCATAACCACCACCATCATCGCAAACGAACAAAGAAAAAGGGAAGAAAATCCTAACCTCCGTTGCGACCTCCCTGAACGATGTTACACAAGCCGTCGACACCCGCGGGAGCCGACCCGACCGCTCCGCCACGAAGCCGCCGCCGGCGACTTCTCCACGCTCCGCTCAGAGCCGCCAACCCGGCCGGAAACCCCATCGCCGCCCCAAGACAGATCGGTCGCCACCGCATCCGGCGACCCATTGCCGCCCTCGTCCGCGTGAGCGCCACCAGCGCCCCTCTCCTTTCCGACCAGGCCAGCCGCCGGTGAGTCCACAGTGTCGCCATCGGGCGAGTTCCCTCCTCCGCCGCTCCACGTCGGCGGAGCCACCACCACCAGATGCACCCGATGGTCGCCGCCCGCTGAAAACCCCCGCCGCCGCTGCGGATCCGTGCCGCCGTGATTCGCGCACGGGACTCCACCCATCCGCCTCGCTCCGGTCATCAATCCTGGCGTCGAGCCGCCACCGCAAGCCCGACTCTTCCGTCTCCGCGCTGGCGCTCACGGCCACCGCCCCCGCACAGGAGCCGCCCGAGTTCGCCTCTGCCTACCTCAAAACCTCGCCGCCAGCGCCGGAGCCGCGCTGCCCTTCCCCGGTGAGAACCCTCCCTCTGCTCTAATTTCTCTCTCGATCTCTCTCGAATTGTGTGGGGGGGGTAAGTAATGAGCTATTAAGTAATTCTTATATATTATATTTATTATTATTATTATTATTACAGTTATTAGTAATATTATTATAATTATTATTATTATTATCATTATTATTATTATTATTAATATCATTAAGATTCTTATTTATTATTATATTTATTTTTAGTAATGCTGTCACAATGTAAGTTATCACTATTAATGTTATTATTATTATTATTAGTATTGTTATTAATATTAAAAGAAGATTAGCTACATAGTTTTATTAGGAATTATCATTATTATTATTATTATTATTATTATTATTATTATTATTATTATTATTATTATTATTATTATGATTAACAGTAGTATTATTGTTAATATTTTATGGATGCATATGAGTAGGGGTATTTTGCCATTGGTATTATTAATGGCAATATTATTTTCAAAATTTTAATTGTATAAAAAAATAATTTTTTTAAATATCTTAAAAATAATTGTGGAAATATATATATACTATTGCGTACTATTTTACCTAAGGATTTTGAACTACAAAACTTTTATCTTTGCAAATTAGTTTTAACCATAAGAATAATTTTCTAGATTTACAAAATATTGCTTTAAAATATTTTGACTAATAAAAAGGGTAGTTTCACATTTATGATTTTTAAAATATATGTATTTAAGATATTTATTCAAAAATTATACGTAGTTTTTTTTAGTATCATAAATATTTTCAAAAATATGATACGTACGTAATCTCCACAATTTCTCCATGATTATCACTATTGTCATGACTAATCATCATTCCCTATTTTTCTCGTGAATTCGGACTCTTCCCCATCGGTTATGGCGATTAGGCAACTGGAACTTTACAGAACATCGCACCACACCAGGCGTAACAACAGGCAAGATACCTTGCCATTATACTGTTTATATTCAGTCTGTATTTTTATTACATATCACTATTCATTTATTTTTAGTTCTTGATTACTGCATGTTCAGTGATATTAGTTGTACCTTGTTAATTACCTTTGATTGCATATGGACTTAGAGTTAAGGGACTACCACTAGCTTAGTGCATTGCATAAACTTTGACACTGATGGGCCACGAGATGTGTGAGTTATGAGTAGCATATAGTCTACGGACTTGCGTGTTGGCTGATCACTGATGCGTGCAGGACGTGCGTTAGGTCTAACTGTCAATAGTTGTATGTTAGAAGACTTGACAGTTAGTAGTGTTACATGGTCGTGGATACGACATGATAGGTACATTGGGTGGGGAGAACATTTCTTTATCGTATGGGCTTCTATTGCACTTCCCTTGTAACCCGGAAGCTCAGCTGGAGATACGGGTATGAGCCTCTCAGGTTGGCCACTGTCGTTTTTGAACGTCATGCTCTCGGTCACTGGTGCCCAAGTGGGGACTATACCAGATCCCATTTACAGCCAGGGCCCATGCGACGAAAGGTTTGTTCTCACTGCATGTTCACTTTAGTTTGGTTAGGTTACCTTAATTGTGTCTTGTCACTTTCTCTGATTATTGCATATTTTATATTCAGTATTTTATGGCATGTTGATGTATCTTGTTACTTCCCTCTGAGGACCTGGTTATCTCACCAAGTGTGTGCTCTTATGATTTCTGCAGGTGCTCTAGCTAAGGCCATGACTTGCGCTCTGTTCATCGAGATGTTGCTCTTGGATCGTCATCTCCTTGCTCTACTAAATTCCTTTCCTTGTATATTTCGTTCTTATTAAAATTAGTTGGTAGTGGACTTTGTTTCCGCCCAACGATTGTATACATGACAAATTCAAAGTTGCTTTTATATCATTATTTATCTTTGTGGATGAGATTTAGTACCATGGTTACTGCATTTTATAGCTTTTGTATATATACGAGGGTCCATATATTTCGTATGTATACAGCTGGCATGATTGCGTTCTAGTCGTACGTATTTTGGGACTGGGGCGTTACATGTTTTTGTGGTGGCCCATGCAGGTCTAGTTTGCCGTTTTGGTTATATGATTGAACCAAACAGACCTGCAATATAGGATTAGAGTTTAGAATCTCATCCACCTACTTGACATCCTTTCTTGACTTCAAATTCCGAACTCTCGTTCGACCTCCTTGATTTGCATCTTGCTTGACTCCTTCTACCGTAAATTCTTAGTTTCGTGTTTAGTAAAGATGACTACACTAGTATATGCCCATAGGTTAAACACATGGCTAGATAGATTATATTTGACAATTAATATGCATTGGAATTTTATTTAAGTTATAAAGGAATTTATTTTTCTAGAAAGTATGATTTTAGGGATTAGTTAATTTCAAGTTGGGTAGTAGCATGTTACCGCCTTCAATGGATAGTTGGAATTTTATTTTGCTATTACAAGGTTATATACACAAGAGGACAGCTAGATCGCGAAAACAAATTTATGATTTATGTTTTTTTTTGAAATTGCAAAATAGTTTATGATTTATTGGGATATGAAACCGATTGGAAAACATCTTAAAATTGTGACACATGATTTACGTTGAGTTCAAGTATTGGATTGTAAAAGTTTTTAAAGAGTTTTAAATTATAAGAGAATATGGAGGGTTTAGGATTTATGGTTTATTAGAGAGCTTGAGGTTTTAAATTGAGTCATATGAAATTTTAAATTTATTTAATTTTGAGCTTGAAGAGATAATGGTAAAAATTTTGTTTGAAATATTTTTAGAAGATATGAAATCGACTTTGAAGGAAAATTTTAAATATTTAAATTTGCTCATATGATCTATGATATTGTCACGCCCCAGAACCAGAATACTGGAGAGCGGGGGCAGACATAGCCAGCTACGTATATTGAAATGAAAGACCACCTCGATATACGGTCACGGCTGTCTAGAAACATGAGAGTTTACTACAATCCAACAGTCTCTTATGGTCATGAACAAGCCTAATGTCTCAATCACAAGCAAGTAAGTAAGGTCGCAAGATGTATGATCATTAAATATACAATAATAAGGCGTCCCAAATATCACATATTCAGCTGATCATGAAGCTAGTCATTACAAAATGTTAGGACTAGCAAGAGTTAAGTCATACATGATCAACCCTAGGATTTGTTAATCATGTTTACAGCCCGTAGGCAGACAGTAAGTAAAAGTGCATCGAGCTAACAGGTGCTCGTCGGCTAAACGCCTCAAAAGAATAACTTTACAATAGAGTGAGCGAAACAAAATAGAAAACCCACTCGTAGCACGAGTTCCTTCTAGTCGCCACCATTGGGCTGGAAGCTTGGTAGATCCTCGGGAGCTGCTCTGAAATCTGGCCACAACCAGCTGGGTCAACCCCAGAAAGAGCAAGTGCCACAAGGGGGCCACGAAATAAGAACAAAAGCCAGCAAATAGCACAAGGAAGATCTAATATTAAAACTAAAATTTACGAAAACATGTCAAGATGATATACAATGAGATAGCCATGGAACTGTTCCGATAGCCAGGTTACAACCCGTAAACCAAACAAGGACCGGGGTTGTAACCCTTCGTCTGAACAGAACTTGGTTTCCCACCATTTATCGGCAAGATAATAATGTAAGAAATCAAGACAGGAAGCAATCTTATACTGGATCAAGACATGGCTAGACTGGTTATACCTCATTCAATCAATTACGGCCAATCAGATACTACGGCTTACTACTTTAACTAACTAGGGTTATCACAGGCCTAATTACTAACAAGATGCAGTGAGATTGTTCCATAGCCACAGCCCTGCAGACCATCCAGGTTAACCAGGTCGAAAGTTAGGGGTTGAATTCTGGTGGGTACATTGCCCGGGAGACAAATATACCCTTAGGTAACTTAGAGGGTGCAACACGCGACGGTGTGCTGGAAATGTGCCCAACTCGACGGCAGGCTACAAATCCCAAGAGCGCCCAGGTAACGGAATTGCCTGTAGCTGTGTCATCTCTTCATGACTACTGTGTTATTCTAGTTATTAACCTTAATCCATTTTAGTAGGTACTCCTGACCGTGGTACTCAGGAGACCCATCCTAGACATGATGCAAGACAGGACAAGTGGATTGAACAAGCAAGCAAGAGGAACGACCCATGGTGTCAAGGCAGGTCAAGTTAAGTTAGCCGTCGCAACAGTATTAAGTTAAATCATGTCAGGGTACTTGTCAGGAGTGCGCCACGACGGGCCACTATCATGTCAGGTTGGTCATGTCAGGAGTGCACCACTACGGGTCACTGCCGTGTTCTGCTAGTTCCTTGTCATACCATGCCATGTACAATAGTCATTCCAAACATATTAAGTAAAATCAAGTTCATGACAAAAGGCGTAAGGATATAAAATGGGCATAAAATATCTAATAAAATATCAAAATAAAGGACTATAGAAGAGCCAAGCCTAAAGAAATAAAACCAAAACTCCAAGAGCCAAGGGTTTAAGCAAAGGGTCAAGAGAGCAGCGTACGCAAAAGTCACGCACGCTTCAGAGAGCAGCATAGGTGAAAAGTCACGCACGCAACAGAGAACAGCGTAGGAAGTCACGCACGCTGAGAGAGCAGCGTAGGTGAAAAGTCACGCACGCTACAGAGAGCAGCGTAGGTGAAAAGTCACGCACGCTTCAGAGAGCAGCGTAGGTAAAAAGTCACGCACGCTACAGAGAGCAGCGTAGGTAAAAAGTCACGCACGCTGAGAGAGCAGCGTAGGTGAAAAGTCACGCACGCTGAGAGAGCATCGTACGTGAAAAGTCACGCACGCTCAAGGGAGCTGCATACATGAAAAGTCACGTACGCTACAGAGAGCAGCGTAGGTGAAAAGTCAAGCACGTTGAGAGAGCAGCATACGTGAAAAGTCATGCACGCTCAAGGGATCTGCGTACAAGAAAAGTCACGCATGCTACAGAGAGCAACGTAGGTAAAAAGTCACGCACGCTGAGAGATCAGCGTAGGTGAAAAGTCACGTACGCTCAAGGGAGCTGCGTACGTGAAAAGTCACGCACGCTCAAGGAAGCTGCGTACATGAAAAGTCACGCACGCTATAGAGAGCAGCGTAGGTAAAAAGTTACGTACGCTGAGAGAGTAGCGTAGGTGAAAAGTCACGCACGCTCAAGGGAGCTGCGTACGTGAAAAGTCACGCACGCTCAAAGAGTCATGCTTCCAACAGGAAGCGTACTCAAGTCTGCGTACGCAGCGCTAAAGAGCCCGCGTAGCTCAGGGTGCGTAAGCTAAACAGCTCTGCACACTGCTCACTGTCTTCTCCAAACAGCAAGAACACCATGGATGAACCCAAGGCTTCAAAGCATCATAACTTGGCCATCCGAACTCCAAATCCAGATTTCCAAAGTTCCAACTTGGGTGAAACTGAATGCTCTTCCACATGGAAGAATCAAAAACCCATAAAACCCAACTAAAGTAGTTCAAACCATACAAAATCCGAAAATAGCTAAACCTAGATCTAGAACAAAGGAAGCTCCAAATCACAAAATAGCAAGTCCTAATGTTGATCACCATGTCCTAATCTAGCAAATAAACCAAGAAAATAGGGCTCTCATGAAGTGGCAAGGTGCACTTGCCTAGGGTTGGGAGAGTTGTGTAGAGGAAGGAGAAGAAGAAGAAGAAGGAAATAAATGGTGGGGGTAATGAAGAGAGAGAGTGGTAGGTAGAGAATATAAAGAGGGTGGGTTGTGGTGTGTTGAAGGTAGAGAGTAGGTTAAGGTGATCCAATACACTAAACCAAACCAAACCAACCCAATTCAATTAAAACCGAACCATGCCAAAACCTAAAATACGGGAAATACCAAAATCCTACAAGTTGAGAAAAATAAAAAAATACATGCCAAAATCCAGATACGAGTATAAATACGAAATACAGGAAATACGGGAAATGAGGGTGATAACTCTACCCACCGTAAAAGAATTCTGTCCTCGGAATCTAATCAAGGAGCTAGAGATTGTCACGACAAGCTACACTAAGCACAGGTAAGTTACACTAAACAGTTTAATCATACAATCATACAATGCAAGCAAGGAAGGGAAAACGTAAGGCATAAGAAAGACATTATACCTCACGAGTCAAACAGGTAGGGATATCACGATCGAATGTCGTCCTCACGCTCCCACGTTGACTCACCTAGAGAGTGATGACCCCAAGCAATACGGACTAATTTAATAGTCCTGTTCTTGAGTATCTTCTCCCTCCGGTCCAATATAGACACGGGCCTCTCCTCATACGAAAGGTTGGTACCAACAACCAATTTCGAATGGTCTAGGATGTGGCTCGGGTCCGGAATATACCGTCGTAATTGGGACACATGGAATACATCATGCACCTCACTTAGTGACGGCGGAAGAGCGAGACGATAGGATACATCTCCTACTCGCTCTAGAATATCGAACGGCCCTATATACCTAGGACTAAGCTTTTCCCGTACGCCGAAGCGAATGCCGCCGCGGTTAGGCGAGATCCTAAGGAATAAATGGTCGCCGACAGCAAATTCTAAGGGACGTCGATGAGCATCGGCCCAATGGCGCTGGCGGTCCTGGGCAACTCGGAGGTGATCTCTGACCTTCCTGACCACTTCAACCGTCTGGGAAATCAATTCGGGCCCGAGCATCTGCCTCTTCCCGACATCGTCCCATGCTAGCGGAGATCTGCACTTCCTGCCATAAAGAGCCTCGAAGGGTGCCATCTGGATGCTTGCCTGATAATTGTTGTTGTACAAGAATTCCACCAGGTGCAGATGATTCTTCCATGAACCACCAAAGTCAAGGGTACAGGATCTAAACATATCTTCAAGGGTCTGGATTGTGCGCTCTGAATGACCATCCGTCTGCGGGTGATAAGCTGAGCTAAATTGAAGGCGAGTCCCCAAACTCTTCTGCAAGCTGCGCCAAAAGTGTGATGTAAATCTTGAATCCCTGTCCGAGGTGATGCTGACTGGCACACCGTGAAGCCTGACGATCTGCCTGAGATACATCTCTGCTAACTGCGCCATCGACTGTCCAACTCTGAATGGGAGAAAGTGTGCCACCTTGGTAAGCCTGTCCACAATTACCCAAATAGCATCTCTGCCGGCCGAAGATCTGGGCAATCCGATCACGAAATCCATGGTTATATGTTCCCATTTCTATTCTGGGATCGGTAAGGGTTGAAGAAGTCCAGCGGGCCTCTGATGTTCAGCTTTAACCTGTTGGCAAACCAAACACCGAGAGACAAATCGAGCTATCTCCCTCTTCATGCCATTCCACCAGAAATGCTGACGAATATCACGGTACATCTTCGTACCACCCGGATGAATAGAATATTGTGAACTGTGGGCTTCTGCCATGACTTCCTGTCTGATATCTCTACTGGGTACACAAAGACGAGTGCCGTGTCGAAGTGTACCGTCTTCATGGATACATAACTCTGGCCTTCTTCCTGCTTCACACTCTGCTCTGAGTCGCTGGATCTTGGAATCTGATGACTGTGCCACTCGGATTCTCTCAACTATGCTGGATTGGACCTGTAGGCTGGCCATTAATGCTACGCTGGTTGGAAGAACCACTTCAATTCCCATCTTCTGAAGATCTGCTAATAGTTCTGGTTGTGCCGTCAGGAAATAAACTCCGGCTCTCCTGCTCAATGCATCTGCTACAACGTTAGCCTTCCCGGGATGATACTGTAAATCCACATCATAGTCCACTAGTAGCTCGAGCCATCTTCTCTGCCACATATTAAGGTCTTCTGGGTGAAAACATACTCCAGGCTCTTATGATCAGAAAAGATCTCCACTCTATCTCCGTACAAGTAGTGCCTCCACAACTTCAAAGCAAACACTACCGTCGCTAGTTCCAAGTCGTGGGTCGGGTAATTCTTCTCATGATCACGTAGTTGACATGATGCATAAGATATTACCTTTCCATGTTGCATCAAGACACACCCCAATCCTCTGCCTGAAGCATCGCAATAAACTGTGAATCCTCCGGTCCCATCTGGAAGGGTGAGAATGGGAGCCGTTATCAAACCTTGCTTCAACTTCTCAAATGATTCCTGACACTCTGCTGTGCAAACAAACGGTACATCCTTGCGGGTCAACTGGGTCATCGGCGCTGAAATCCTTGCAAAATCTGAAACGAACCGCCGATAGTAGCCGGCCAATCCAAGGAAGCTGCGAACCTCTGCCACTAAGCTGGGTACCGGCCATGACTCGATAGCCACAATCTTCTGGGGATCTACTTCCACTCCTCCTCGGGTAATGATGTGACCCAAGTATGAAATGCGATCGAGCCAGAACTCGCATTTACTGAACTTGGCATACCTGATGCTCCCTAAGCGTCTGGAGGACGACTTTGAGATGCTGCTCATGCTCTGCTTCACTCTTGCTGTAGATCAAGATATTATCTAGGAACACGATCACGAACTGATCCAGATAAGGCATAAAAATGCGATTCATGAGGTCCATGAATACGGCCGGCGCATTGGTCGCTCCAAAGGGCATAACAAAAAACTCCCAATGTCCATACCTCGATCTGAATGCTGTCTTCGGGATGTCCTGCTCTCTGACTCTGATCTGGTGGTATCCCGACCGCAAGTCGATCTTCGAAAATACTGAAGCCCCTCGGAGCTGATCAAACAAGTCATCTATCCTCGGAAGAGGGTATCTGTTCTTGATTGTCACCGAATTCAAGGTACGATAATCAACACATAGCCTAGACATACCATCCCTCTTTTTTACAAGAAGCATCGGGGCTCCCCAAGGCGATCCACTTGCACGGATGAATCCCTTGGTCCTCAGTTCTTCAATCATCTTGTACAAAATCTCTAACTCTGAAGGTGCCATCCTGTAAACTCGCTCTGATACTGGTGCTGTCCCGGGAATCAAGTCTATAGTGAACTCTATCTCCCGTTCCGGCGGCATCCCTGGAAGCTCCTCTGGAAAGACATCTGGAAACTCTTCAACTATCCGGGGTAACTGTACTGCTGTTACTGCCATCCGCAATGCTGGGGAAGATGGCTCCACTGCGCCTCTGGAAAACGAAAACTCTGGCTCGTCGGGGATACTAAAGACAACTCTGCCAATATGGCAGTCTATCCTAGCATACTGGTTCCTCAACCAATCCATGCCTAGGACTACATCATAGTCTGCCATAGGAAACTCTATGAATCTAGCGGGGAACTCCCTACCGCTAACTATGATTCGACACGAGGAAAACACTCGATCTACTCCCACAAGACCATTACCAGTAAGTATATTGAGCCTCACTGATAATGATTCGGGCTCCAATCCTATCCGTGTCGCGAATCGTGCAGACATAAATGAATGTGATGCACCAGAATCAAATAATACAGACGCTGGAGAGGAGTTGACGAGAATAGTACCTGCCACAACCTCACCTGGTGCAACTTCTTCTTTCATAGCCATCATCGTGGCCTGACCTTGTCCCCTGGCTGCTGGTCCCCTCTACTGGAAACCTCTCTGCCTATTCTGGGTCTGAGCTTGGGCTTGTGCATACTGCTGGGGATGATATTGCTGGAATGCCTGAGACTGAGGCAGCAAGGGCCTTGAAGGCTGATACTGCTGCTGCTGAGCTGGTACTGGGGCCGGTCCTCTCATCGAAGAGCTAGAAAGGTTGGATGCTGATGAACCACCCCTATTCGGGCAAGCCCCTATCCTATGATTTGCTGCTCCACAAGCCAGGCACAATCTCTGTGCCCTACGATAATCCGCCACTACATGGCCTGGCTTCCCGCAATGAGAACATCCTATCGCGGAAAGTCTGCTTCTGCGGGTACGTCGGAGTCGAATGCTGAACCGACATTACTGAGGCCGCCCGCCTCGGAGTTCCAATGGTCAATCCCCTAGCTGCCGGGGCTGGAGCTGATGATTGATGCATCTTACTGTGGGACCGCTTCCTACCTCTGGTCCTATCCACGATCCTCTGGGAGGTGTATTCATGCCTCCTAGCTGCTCTCAAGACTGCATCGAACGTCTGGTGCTCGAACTGCTCAACCGCCAACAAGATCTCCAAATGCAGTCCCTGCTGGAACCGCTGGGCCCTATCAAACTCGGTCGCCCCCAAGGTGGGGGCAAACCTACTGAGCCTAGAAAACTCTGATGCATAACTGTCAACTATTCTGCCTCCTTGCTTTAAGTTGGTAAATCTGGTCTGCAGGTCGTACCGAGCCACAGCATCGAAATACTTCGTCTGAAACCTCTCTCTAAACACCGCCCAAGCAATGGGTGCCACTAATCCCATGGCTTGCGCTGCCCACCAACTGCGAGCCAAGTCCAACAATTGCAGGCGTACCACCGCCACCTTCTCATTCTCGGTTGTCCTAGCTGCTTCCAGAATCACCTCGGTATCCTGAAGCCATGCATCCGCGGCAATCGCATCCTCGCTGCCGTCGAAGAAAGGAGGGTTCAATCGCTTGAAGCTGTTGGCCGTCTGGTTCCCTGGATGTCCGCCTCGGGTCAAAGCATCTTGAACTGTCTGGTGCAGGGCGTCGCTTCGACGATCCTGGGAAGCTATCAAGGTTCTGATGAGGCCTACTAAGGTGCCATCATCTGGCTCTGCGGGCTGGACGGGCCGAACTGGTGACTCTCCTCCAGTAGGTATCACTCTGGAGGCGACCCCGAAATGCTGGGCTTGATCTCCAGGTTGCTGCCGGTCCACGGGAGGTGCTCCTCCTTGCTGATCGGCAGGGTCAGGTACAGAGCCGCTGAGGAAAACGACACAAAAAAATAATAAGGGAGGGCCAGGACAGATCAACGATACAAGCATATGATCAGGACAAGAATCCAGGGATTCAGGAGATACGAGCAGAGATCAAGAACGAATACTGATTGAGACATCTATTCGGTAAACCCTCATATTTCTTGATTGACAAGACCTGCATGGGCTACCACTTAAACCATGTCACGCCCCAGAACCAGAATACTGGAGAGCGGGGGCAGACATAGCCAGCTACGTATATTAAAATAAAAGACCACCTCGATATACGGTCACGGCTGTCTAGAAACATGAGGGTTTACTACAAGCCAACAGTCTCTTATGGTCATGAACAAGCCTAATGTCTCAATCACAAGCAAGTAAGTAAGGTCGCAAGATGTATGATCATTAAATATACAATAATAAGGCGTCCCAAATATCATATATTCAGCTGATCATGAAGCTAGTCATTACAAAATGTTAGGACTAGCAAGAGTTAAGTCATACATGATCAACCATAGGATTTGTTAATCATGTTTACAGCCCGTAGGCAGACAGTAAGTAAAAGTGCATCGAGCTAACAGGTGCTCGTCGGCTAAACGCCTCAAAAGAATAACTTTACAATAGAGTGAGCGAAACAAAATAGAAAACCCACTCGTAGCCCGAGTTCCTTCTAGTCGCCACCATTGGGCTGGAAGCTTGGTAGATCCTCGGGAGCTGCTCCGAAATCTGGCCACACAAAACCAGCTGGGTCAACCCCAGAAAGAGCAAGTGCCACAAGGGGGCCACGAAATAAGAACAAAAGCCAGTAAATAGCACAAGGAAGATCTAATATTAAAACTAAAATTTACGAAAACATGTCAAGATGATATACGACGAGATAGCCATGGAACTGTTCTGATAGCCAGGTTACAACCCGTAAACCAAACAAGGACCGGGGTTGTAACCCTTCGTCTGAACAGAACTTGGTTTCCCACCATTTATCGGCAAGATAATAATGTAAGAAATCAAGACAGGAAGCACTCTTGTACTGGATCAAGACATGGCTAGACTGGTTATACCTCATTCAATCAATCACGGCCAATCAGATACTACGGCTTACTACTTTAACTAACTAGGGTTATCACAGGCCTAATTACTAACAAGATGCAGTGAGATTGTTCTACAGCCACAAGCCCTGCAGACCATCCAGGTTAACCAGGTCGAAAGTTAGGGGTTGAATTCTGGTAGGTACATTGCCCGGGAGACAAATGTACCCTTAGGTAACTTAGAGGGTGCAACACGCGACGATGTACTGGAAATGTGCCCTACTCGACGGCAGGCTACAGATCCCAAGAGCGCCCAGGTAACGGGATTGCCTGTAGCTGTGTCATCTCTTCATGACTACTGTATTATTCTAGTTATTAACCTTAATCCATTTTAGTAGGTACTCCTGACCGTGGTACTCAGGAGACCCATCCTAGACATAATGCAAGACAGGACAAGTGGATTGAACAAGCAAGCAAGAGGAACCACCCACGGTGTCAAGGCAGGTCAAGTTAAGTTAGCCGTCGTAACAGTATTAAGTTAAATCATGTCAGGGTACTTGTCAGGAGTGCGCCATGACGGGCCACTATCATGTCAGGTTGGTCATGTCAGGAGTGCACCACTCCAAGAGCCAAGGGTTTAAGCAAAGGGTCAAGAGAGCAGCGTACGCAAAAGTCACGCACGCTTCAGAGAGCAGCGTAGGTAAAAAGTCACGCACGCTACAGAGAGCAGCGTAGGTGAAAAGTCACGCACGCTGAGAGAGCAGCATAGGTGAAAAGTCATGCACGCTACAGAGAGCAGCGTAGGTGAAATGTCACGTACGCTTCAGAGAGCAGCGTAGGTGAAAAGTCACGCACGCTAGAGAGAGCAGCGTAGGTGAAAAGTCACGCACGCTGAGAGAGCAGCGTAGGTGAAAAGTCACGCACGCTGAGAGAGCAGCGTACGTGAAAAGTCACGCACGTTCAAGGGAGCTGCGTACATGAAAAGTCATGCACGCTACAGAGAGCAGCGTAGGTGAAAAGTCACGCACGCTGAGAGAGCAGCATACGTAAAAAGTCACGCACGCTCAAGGGAGCTGCGTACATGAAAAGTCACGCATGCTACAGAGAGCAGCGTAGGTGAAAAGTCACGCACGCTGAGAGAGCAGCGTAGGTGAAAAGTCACGCACGCTCAAGGGAGCTGCGTACGTGAAAAGTCACGCACGCTTAAGGGAGCTGCGTACATGAAAAGTCACGCACGCTACAGAGAGCAGCGTAGGTGAAAAGTCACGCACGCTGAGAGAGCAGCGTAGGTGAAAAGTCACGCACGCTCAAGGGAGCTGCGTACGTGAAAAGTCACGCACACTCAAGGAGTCACGCTTCCAACAGGAAGCGTACTCAAGTCTGCGTACGCAGCGCTAATGAGCGCGCGTAGCTCAGGGTGCGTAAGCTAAACAGCTTTGCACACTGCTCACTGTCTTCTCCAAATAGCAAGAACACCATGGATGAACCCAAGGCTTCAAAGCATCATAACTTGGCCATCCGAACTCCAAATCCAGATTTCCAAATTTCCAACTTGGGTGAAACTGAATGCTCTTCCACATGGAAGCATCAAAAACCCATAAAATCCAACTAAAGTAGATCAAACCATGCAAAATCCGAAAATAGCTAAACCTAGATCTAGAACAAAGGAAGCTCCAAATCACAAAATAGCAAGTCCTAATGTTGATCACCATGTCCTAATCTAGCAAATGAACCAAGAAAATAGGGCTCTCATGAAGTGGCAAGGTGCACTTGCCTAGGGTTGGGAGAGTTGTGTAGAGGAAGGAGAAGAAGAAGAAGAAGGAAATAAATGGTGGTGGTAATGAAGAGAGAGAGTGGTAGGTGGGGAATATAAAGAGGGTGGGTTGTGGTGTATTGAAGGTGGAGAGTAGGTTAAGGTGATCCAATACACTAAACCAAACCAAACCAACCCAATCCAATTAAAACCGAACCATGCCAAAACCCAAAATACGGGAAATACCGAAATCCCACAAGTTGAGAAAAATAAAAAAATACATGCCAAAATCCAGATATGAGTATAAATACAAAATACGGAAAATACGGGAAATGAGGGTGACAGATATATAAAGTTATTTAGATTTCAAGTTTAAAGCCTTGATTATGAATATTTAGATTTTGGTGAAAAAAAAATCTTGGAGAGTAGTTGTGACTTATGGAAAGCTAGATATACACAGTTGAAGGATATAGAATTAAATTCGGGAGTTATTTAAATGTTTTATTTTGTAGTATGAATTTCGGCTGGTAAAAGTATTTAAATGTTGAGTTTAAGATTTGAGAGAAAAAAAATTCTACTTGCGAAATACAAGGGTTGTTTCGAGACTGAATAGAGGTTTACAATTGTGATTAAAGTTGACAGCCTACGATGATTGGAAATTTTTATTGAAAAACTTTCGCGGAACTTGAAATCTTAGATTTAATCATATATTGGTGAAGGACCAAGAAACAAGTAAGGTCCCCTAGTAAGATAGAAGTATTCCATATTAGATTGCCATGCCACCTATGACTATAATATTGCATATACACAAGTATAGTTAGTCATCGACCAACCCGATGAACATATCTTTGACTTACTCGACTTTCCTCGAATCTTGATCATTATTTGTGACCATCTACTTGTTTGAAACTTAGAAATGATTAGAGTCGTTCTCTTGACCATACCATTATCTATGAGACTATTTTCTCTCTAGAAACTGTGCCTCTAACTTACTTTACCTTGACCTACGAGATTCATAATTATCTTTACTTCGTGCCTTAAACCTTTTATTTTCGTGCATTAATTAGTACCTTATAAAAATCCACTTTCTATTTTTGATCATTTGGCGTCCCTATCGTGACTTTGATATTTGGAGCACAACACTAGACTTTTCCTTCCAACAAATTTCCCATGCGAGACCTAGACGAGCTCACCTTCATATAGGTATATCATGTACCACTAAAACACGTCCCCTTGTACTCTATTTTTATGGTACGACTTTTGGACCATAAAGACTCAACTGTAACCTATACCATGGTACCGCTATACTTTTGGCTATATATTTGGAGGTCAAATCTTGACTCAAGTCTTTCGACCCGATACTGATTGTGATCTACTAAATCCGTTAAAAGCTTAACCTTGTGTTTTATCTTGACTGCTTAATCCTTTTCATTTATTTTAATGTCTTATCTTACTTAGACACATAACATCTTTCGCTCTTCAATATTGCAACCCTTACTCTTTTTCCTTTTCACTAAATTGCTTGTCATATTTCACCTTGATTCCTCTATGGTTTATGCAACATAGCTCATGTTATGATTTCCTTGTTCAAAGAAAAATGTGATCATGACAATCTTGGGTTAGTAGAGGTTAGATTGGAGAACCCCACAACATGGATAAATGATGCAGTGGTTAAGCTAACTACGAGATTATGAGCTATAGGAGGGGCATAAATGGAAATGTGCAATAAATCTGAATCAATGAAGTAAGAAATGATATATTATGTTTTGACGAAACACTCAAGGATAGATAGACTTCTCGAATTTCAAACTTTGTTTTAAGGTAACTAAATATCGAATGAAAAATCGTCTAAAGTGTTGGTGGTTTAAGAACCAAATTTACCTATAAAATTTAGGGATGCAAATTTTTGGATAAAGGCGATGTTGACGTTATGAGGATATTAGCTTTCAAGGATGACCAATTATTGAAGAAAGAAACATTTACATATTTGATTAAGTTCTAAGATGATCATGAATACGAATTTAAGATAAGTTTCAATTCTACCATCAAAGAGATGAGATTGTTGAATTCAAATTTTTGAGAGAGTGACTAATAAGTATTTTAGAAAAAAAAATTGCAATTATGATGATAGAAGATTGAGTTAAGAAGATATACTGTTAGTTTTCGAGATTTATCATTGAAGACGGATTTTTGATACCTATAGATGCATCGTACATTGGCCCATAATACAAATTATAGAAAGAAGATTTTAACTTTTAATTTGGCTAAATTGGTTGAAGGTTTAGAATTTTAGAGGAAATTATAACTTGGAGAAGATATATAAGTTAAATAGTATAATGGAGATTATGGAATTCAAAATTTGAGACTATTCTATGACGAGAAAGGAAATTAGAGTACATTTAGAATCATATTGGTTTTGTTAAAGGGGACGTGGAACGGAAAAAAAATTTTCTGAAAGAACGATTTATGATAAGAGAGATTTCATGAACATTGACGATATCAAGGATTAAGGAGTTTATTACCTACCTATGAGGTTGTCTTTTTAGGTTAATGTTAAGATTGATTGAGCTTAGTCATTGATTGATTGCCATATACATGATCGTAATCTAAAACCATTCAAAATTTCTGTTCTAGTCGCTCAAATGACACATTGCCATTGAAATGTCACTCGCCTCCTCGACGAATATTTCGTTTGCATTCTCGTGATCTCGTATATCTATTCGAATAAACTATTCCCATCCCCTTCGCCTTACCTAACCTAATTTTTTCTAAATTTCGAGGACGAAATTCTTTTAAGTTGGGTAGGATGTAAAACCCCTAAATTTCTACTGTATATTTTTTGTGTACTATTTTAAAATTTTGTACGCCGTATAGTTGTATTGTACAGTGCGCACAAATTTTGTTTATTCGTGAATGCTCGACGAGTACGAATATGTGCGAGCGTACATATTTTTGAAAAATATTTATTTTATATTTTTTATATAATAATTATTGGTATTTGTATATTTTTAAATTGTGAAAAATATCGTATTAGGATGGCCAAATCTTATTATTATTTTATTTAAGGCTAACTTATTTAATAGTGGCAGTTTAAAATTACTATTTTATGCAAATATTCTTAACATGAGGTACATGAATTTTTATTCATAAATATAATTTTATTTTTGAAATTATTATGTTAATATTTTATAGTTCAAAAAGATATTTAAAAATATTGTTATTTTCAAAATTATTATTATTGGTATTTTTGGAAAAATATATTTAAAAATTTTTGTGGCCATTTTAAATCTCGGTTTAATTTCATGGATTTATTTTAAATAGTTAAAAGATAGCATTTATACTTAAATTAAGTTAGATTGTCTAGTTTTAAATTGAAATTTAATTTAAGTTTGGATTTGATCATTGTTTTAAATTGGGTGTTAAATTAATCCTAATGTTTATCTAACTGGGAATTTCCACGTCCTATAAATAGGCAGGTACTCCTCCAATTTTTCCACAACCCAATGTGCACCGTGTCTGTGCCTCCCATCCACTATATTTTTCCTCCTTTACAAATACAATATGTTTTCATCCTATCCGACAAACCGGACGTCCAACCCAGCCGTGTCGGACTCATCCCGACACGGCGACTTTCAACAATCTAATCCTACGATAACCACCGAAAACCTACGCCAACACCATCATCCCCTGTTCCACCACCAGACCACCATCTACGTCACCCTCGCCACAACAACAGCAACAACAACACCAACTCCACCATCATCCCGACACCACCTCCACAGTCAACCATCACCTGCCGTCCCACCGGCATAACCACCACCATCATCGCAAACGAACAAAGAAAAAGGGAAGAAAATCCTAACCTCCATTGCGACCTCCTTGAACGACGTCACACAAGCCGTCGATACCCGCGGGAGCCGACCCGACCGCTCCGCCACGAAGCCGCCGGCGATGACTTCCCCACGCTCCGCTCAGAGCCGCCAACCCGGTCGAAAACCCCATCGCCGCCCCAAGACAGATCGGTCGCCACCGCATCCGGCGACCCATCGCCGCCCTCGCCCGCGTGAGCGCCACCAGCGCCCCTCTCCTTTCCGACCAGGCCAGCCGCCGGTGAGTCCACAGTGTCGCCCTCGGGCGAGTTCCCTCCTCCACCGCTCCACGTCGGCGGAGCCACCACCGCCAGACGCACCCGATGACCGTCGCCCGCTGAAAACCCCCGCCGCCGCTGCGGATCCGTGCCGCCGTGATGCGCGCACGGGACTCCACACATCCGCCCCGCTCCGGTAATCAAACCTGGCGTTGAGCCGCCACCGCAAGCCCGACTCTTCCGTCTCCGCGCTGGCGCTCACGGCCACCGCCCCCGTACAGGAGCCGCCCGAGTCCGCCTCTGCCCGCCTCAAAACCTCGCCGCCAGCGCCGGAGCCGCGCCGCCCTTCCCCGGTGAGAACGCTCCCTCTGCCCTAAATTCTCTCTCGATCTCTCTCGAATTGTGTGGGGGGGGTAAGTAATGAGCTATTAAGTAATTCTTATATATTATATTTATTATTATTATTATTATTATTACAGTTATTAGTAATATTATTATAATTATTATTATTATTATCATTATTATTATTATTAATATCATTAAGATTCTTATTTATTATTATATTTATTTTTAGTAATGTTGTTACAATGTAAGTTATCACTATTAATGTTATTATTATTATTAGTATTGTTATTAATATTAAAAGAAGATTAGCTACATAGTTTTATTAGGAATTATCATTATTATTATTATTATTATTATTATTATTATTATTATTATTATTATTATTATTATTATTAACAGTAGTATTATTGTTAATATTTTATGGGTGCATATGAGTAGGGGTATTTTGCCATTGGTATTATTAATGGCAATATTATTTTCAAAATTTTAATTGTATAAAAAAATAATTTGATTAAATATCTTAAAAATAATTGTGGAAATATATATATACTATTGCATACTATTTTACCTAAGGATTTTGAACTACAAAACTTTTATCTTTGCAAATTAGTTTTAACCATAAGAATAATTTTCTAGATTTACAAAATATTGCTTTAAAATATTTTGACTAATAAAAAGGGTAGTTTCACATTTATGATTTTTAAAATATATGTATTTAAGATATTTATTCAAAAATTATACGTAGTTTTTTTTTAGTATCATAAATATTTTCAAAAATATGATACGTACGTAATCTCCACAATTTCTCCATGATTATCACCATTGTCATGACTAATCATCATTCCCTATTTTCCTCGTGAATTCGGACTCTTCCCCATCGGTTATGGCGATTAGGCAACTGGAACTTTACAGAACATCGCACCACACCAGGCGTAACAACAGGCAAGATACCTTGCCATTATACTGTTTATATTCAGTCTGCATTTTTATTACATATCACTGTTCATTTATTTTTAGTTCTTGATTACTGCCTGTTCAGTGATATTAGTTGTACCTTGTTAATTACCTTTGATTGCATATGGACTTAGAGTTAAGGGACTACCACTAGCTTAGTACATTGTATAAACTTTGACACTGATGGGCCACGAGATGTGTGAGTTATGAGTAGCATATAGTCTACGGACTTGCGTGTTGGCTGATCACTGATGCGTGCAGGACGTGCGTTAGGTCTAACTGTCAATAGTTGTATGTTAGAAGACTTGACAGTTAGTAGTGTTACATGGTCGTGGATACGACATGATAGGTACATTGGGTAGGGAGAACATTTCCTTATCGTATGGGCTTCTATTGCACTTTCCTTGTAACCCGGAAGCTCCGCTGGAGATACGGGTATGAGCCTCTCAGGTTGGCCACTGTCGTTTTTGAACGTCATGCTCTCGGTCACTGGTGCCCAAGTGGGGACTATACCAGATCCTATTTGCAGCCAGGGCCCATGCGACGAAAGGTTTGTTCTCACTGCATGTTCACTTTAGTTTGGTTAGGTTACCTTAATTGTGTCTTGTCACTTTCTCTGATTGTGGCATATTTTATATTCAATATTTTATGGCATGTTGATGTATCTTTTTACATCCCTCTGAGGACCTGGTTATCTCGCCAGGTGTGTGCTCTTATGATTTCTGCAGGTGCTCTAGCTAAGGCCATGACTTGCGCTCTGTTCATCGAGATGTTGCTCTTGGATCGTCATCTCCTTGCTCTACTAAATTCCTTTCCTTGTATATTTCGTTCTTATTAAAATTAGTTGGTAGTGGACTTTATCTCCGCCCAACGATTGTATACATGACAAATTCAAAGTTGCTTTTATATCATTATTTATCTTTGTGGATGAGATTTAGTACCTTGGTTACTGCATTTTACAGCTTATACTACACCAAAACATACAATTTGTAACACATTTTATTTTTCATTTTATGGCCAGTGACTTATGAGTTCAAATGAGGTGCAACAGGAATGGGGTTCTGTTCTCAAAAATCTGGGATATAGGTAAGGGGGTTTTGCTGCAGCAGTATGCTGCAGTGCTAGCAGCAGCAAGTGTAAGCTCTGTAGCAAACACAACAACACCAGTAGCAAGAATTTGCTAGGACAGCAATAGTTTGCAGCAGCAGGATAGCAAGTAGAGCCCTGCAGCAATGGCCTCTTGGCCATAGGCTCAGTTGGGATCAACTGGCTTGCGTCTAGAGTTTGAAGGTCTAGAAGAGGGCTTGAAGGTTAACCTAATTTGGGGTGTCTCTAAATTCCCTGCAATCTGAGACCCCATATACATTGGTCAAGACATTTGGAAATGACTGAACATGTGCTCTCGTGTCTATATCAATCAATGCCCAAAAGTTCTGCATGTGTTCTTCATTGAAGTTTGTCATATGTGCAAAGAACATGTGCTCACATGTATGTTTTTCCTGAAACTTCTTTTACTAGTTTGCACGCTTTTTAATTTGATACTTCTTTTACTCTTACATGCAGGAATATGTACAGTTTTAGCATGGATGCAAGCACTTTCATTCTTCCTCAAGAGAGCCTCGTCTTGATTATCCAAAAACACAAGAGTTTGAAATGTTTTGTGGTTTGCTTCATGCATCTAGAGCCTTGTTTTGTTGTCATTGAAACTAACAATGGAATGTTTCCTTACTAAAGTATTAATGTATGGATGCTACTGAACATCATGTGTGGTTTAGTTGCTTATTTTTCAAATATTATGTGGTTTAATTACTAATTTGAATGGTTGAATCGTTATTTGAAATTATGTGGTTTTGTTTCTAGTTTGGAATGGTTGAATTGTTATTGCAAATTATGTGGTTAATTAGTAACTTGCTCGGAATTGTTATTGAAAATTTTGTGGTTTAGTTATTGGTTTGGAATGGTTGAATTATTATGAAAGTAAAATATTTTGAAATTGGATATGTTGTTTATTGTTTAGATACAAGTTGAATGTAGTTTTTTTTTAATTTAAATAGGCCAAATTGTAATGGTTATAACTGTGAAAATTAGTGGAGAATAGTAACGAAAAAAATAATGTAGTCACAGTAATAACTGTGACAAAACAAACTAACTGCCACATTAATAACTGTGACAAATGGAATATTGATCACGGTTACAACCGTCACATAAATGGACTTCTCTAACGGTTATAACCGTTACCACAAAAAACATTTGTCACGGTTTTAACTGTTACCAAAACAATTAGTTGTCACGGTTATAACCGTGACCAAAACAAATATTTGTCACGGTTATAACCGTGACCAAAACAAATATTTGTCACGGTTATTACCGTGACTAAATAATAACCACGCCCCACTAGTAACGGTTATTACCGTGACAAAAAATAATTGTCACGGTAATAACCGTGGGTAATCGCCTATTATGGTGTAGTGTTATGTATATATACGAGGGTCCATATACTTCGTATGTATACAGCTGGCATGATTGCGTTCTAGTCCTACATATTTTGGGACTAGGGCGTTATACCCCGCTACACAAATTGTTGAGCTGGGCCGGGCCATGTCCAACTTATGCTTGTGTTATAGAGTAAGTTGTTCTAAGAATAGACAGTGAAGGATCTAAGGTACTAACAGTTCTAATATCACATTTTAAAAGTTCATCACAACACAGCATCTAATAGTGTAAACAAATAAGTTCAGATTTTAGTTATTACACATCAAAAGTATTAAACTGGAGACAAAGTCCAGTGACAAAAGAAATAGTCTAAACAGTTCAACAAACTAAGCCAAAAGGGATATAAAGCCAGACTACTAAGCGAGGTTCCCTACGGTGACTTCCTCGGGAGCAATGACCTGGTCCTCTACAGCAGACCCATAGTGAGAATCACAGTGCATCTCTTCCTCAGAAAGTATGCCTACCATATTTTTCTGTCAGAAAGGGAGCAAGTACTGGTTCTACAAACTAAACATACTGAGCATGGAATGAAAAGAGATGTGCTAAAAAAAGAAACATATCATATAATAGTCTATCATATGGTAAATACATTTGTCATGGCGACATATGTATATATATTATTTAAAACTCTAGCAGGTACATGATCAGTCAATAGGTATAAAATATACCGGTGTACAAGTCTACATGTAATAAAATATACATATGTACAAGTCTACAAGCATAGGTGTACGTACGTACGTACAGATATGCTGGATAAAGCCTACGGCAAGGGTGCATGAGATACAACCGAGCTCGCTACATGTAATGAGTCCGATCACGTACTCAACTAGATGTTTTCCCATCCTTAAGTTATGAATATGTGAAAGATACTAAGAGCAGTTTAAAACATGTGAAGCATATGGAAGGTAGATATGATTTCAGTTATAAATAGCTAAATTAACCATATTCATACGCAGTTCATTATCATATACAGTAAGTAAAGTTTGTAGTTTGTAGTTTGTACTTGCTTCGAGCAAGGCAAGGAAATGGAAATGCAGAGGAAGAAGCCTGGTGTCCTGTCACTGTCAAAAAGGTATATGATCTCGGTTCTTATTCTATGTTCAAGACTCTAACACTAGTAGTGCGACTTCTAACTGGGACACTTAGCTAAGTGGTGACCTAGCATAGACCAATATGGGGTGACACTAAACCTCTAATCAACACTAAAATGGTAGGCAAAACTACGACACTTAAATTATCCAAAAACATGAACTACCGCACAAAGCATAATTGATTAATAAAAATCTGGACTGTCCACTGTGTTCCAAAAATTATTTAGGTAGTTAATTATAATAATTTATTATAATTTTTTAAGAATTTCTAAACTGCTGTGGATATTTATTAAAAATTAGAATACATAAGTATCTTAAAAGTAGGTTCCGAATACCTATTTTTTCTACAGACGTTATCGAATGATGAAACAAACATTACCAACGTGTCCAGAATGGTCAAATTAGCTAGAATAGCCTACCTATAAGTCCAATTTGGATACAGGGACAAAATAGTAATTTTGGGTCAAAATGATGTCCACCGTTGGATCCACTTTGTACCGAAAATATGACAGGATAAAAGTCTACTAAACCTAGCAAATTATATGTCCACGCATCCAAACGACGATATAAACCCAACGGTATATTAGGAATTGGATTTCGATGAGCCGATCTCAAAATGGTCCGTTGACCCAGATATTGGGATTCTGGTTTGCACGAAAATGCGTGCCGAAGCCAAAATCCTCCAAACTCAACAAATTATATATAAATTTATGCCAGAACGATGGCACGAGTTCACTGGTGGTGTCAGAACTAGAATCTGGAGTCCCGAGTTCAAAATTAAAATTTTACAATTTAAAAATTACTAATTCAAACGGTCAACTTTGGCGTCAAATTCAACCAACCAAACATGTTGACAATGAAACGAAACTTTAAGGACAAGAATTTAGTTATACCAGCTATGCACAGGAACTAGTGGCACGTGAAACGGAGCTGCGATGACGGAGATACAAGTCCACGAAGTTGGCTCCATAAAACTATCCAAAATATACGCAATTTAAATGGTCAACTTTGTGGCCGGTTTTGATCTATCAAACGATCGAATTAACTGTTAAAACTTTCGATGAGTGAAGAGATATATACCAAGATGGACACGAAAGAAACGGACGACAATCCCATGGTCGGATTGTCCAAAAATGGGCACGAAGTCCCTGCCACGAAGCGTATTTTCTGAATTCAAACTGCGCCGTTACGACGGGATTTCGACGTAAACGTCGAAATTGACTTCCTGTGATCGCTGGAGGGGACGAGGTCGTACCGGGGGTACCCTGGGCTATGCACAGGGAGGTTGCTGACGGCAAGATGGTCGGAGATAGGCCGCATGGTGGCGCTTGTGGTGGTCGACGGCGAGTACTCTCGCGGGCGCACGCGCGTGGAGGCGTTGCTGCCGTCGCACGAGGGGTTGAATGAGGCTGCTGTCAGTGCCACGTCGAGGGACCAGCGGCTAACGACGATATGTGCGATTGTGGGTAGCTGGAGCACCTTCGGGGGTGCTGCGGCGGCCTCCCCGTGGCTGGCTACTGGCCGTGCGGCCAGGTGCAACCGCGGTAGCAGCAAGTGTGCACTGCTATTGTGACGTCCAGGCTGCCACACGGCGACATGGCTATGCACAGTGGCACGCAATGCAGTAGCGGTGGCAGGCGGCGGTCTGCTGTCCAGAGATAGGAAGCAGAAGAAGTAGAGAAGGAAGATTAGGAAGAAGAAGATGATGAAGAGTGGAGATGATGATGGAGTGAAGATGAAGTGTAGAGTGTAGGTGAAGAAACAAAAGAAGTTAAGAAGAAGAAGAAGAAGAAGAGTGTATGGAGGAGGTCGGCCATAATAGAAAAGAGCTAATGTTGGTGAAGGGAAAAAGAATGTGTTTGTATATGAAATAATAAGTGGTTGTGAGTTGTTTAGGAAGAGAGAGAGAGTGAAAGAGAGGAATCTTACAAAAGTAGGGAGGGAGAAGTTTGGAGATTAGGGCCGGCCATAGGAGTGTGTGTGTGTGTGTGTGTGTGTGTGTGTGTGTGTGTGTGTGTGTGTGTGTGTGAGTCTTGTCATATAGGAATGAGGGGTTGGGATGAGTTGGAGTTTGAATCAATGGCTAAGATTGAGTATGGTGATTAATTAGGTTATATTTTAGGAATTTGATAAATAAAGTTGTCTATTTGATTTGGAAGTGTGTAGGCTTATAGTGTTTGGTGTTTTGTAGGGGGATAAGAGTGTTGTGTGTTTGGTAGTCATGAGAGGGGCCACATGAAATTAGGTTGCGTGTCGGATCAAGTTGGGTTAAGTTTGGGCTAGGTGTGATCAATGGCTACAAATTTAGTCATTTATAATCATTGATGGAATAGGAGCAAAAGAAAGATCATTTGGGTGGCACACAAGTGGCATGTGCATAGTAGGCTCAAATAGGTAAAAATTATATATTGGGTCAATTAGGTTGGATCGATATCGAGTCCCGAAATTAAATTGGAACTTAGGTCAGGTTTTACGGTAGAGGGTCAAATGGCCTAAATTGATCCGAAAGTTACGCGATAGAAATAGAATACAAGAGAACGAGTTTGAGTGGGACATGATATATAAAATTGAAGATAATCTTGTCTACTATAAAACTCATGAAAAAAATTTTCAGAGATCGACATCCCTGGTGCTCCAAAAATCTAAGTCACGAAAAACTACATCAATGATCAAAACTAATTACAATAAAACTATTCATTGAAAATAATTCATATAGAAAATTTTAAAATAAATCCTAAAATTCAGGGGGCTCACATCCTACCCACCTTACAAGAATTTTGTCCTCGAAATTTAAAATCATCCAGTAGATCAAGCTATATCATGTAGATGCTACAGCTACAGTACTCAATCTGCTACCCTTGTGATCATCTCTTCTGTTTCTCTTTACAATTATTTTGGTTCAGATTCAACAAGATTCTTTCATTATAAACTATATCATTTTACCCTCTAGAATCTTTCTTACCTAGAAGGAGCCTTCGTGAATATAGGTCATCCTCGAGATATGTATATAGATCGTCAATACTTGGTTACCAGCCATATTTTCAATCTCAATTGTAAAGAGTTTGTTTCTTTATCCTACACTCAGTACCCTTATATTATCAACCATAAGCTCTCTGTATTAATTGCCTTCAATCCTTCTCTACAGTTTCTCCTTGAAATTATACGTTCAATACATATTCTTGGCATAGGGCCTTCTTCTTTTTTACTCAACAACTCCTGAATATAAACCCTTAATTTCAAACTCTTGATTCATTTACCGATTTATTAATTACCAATGTACATATGTCTTTGCTTTATTCCTTGTTATTTTAACTGATATTTCTCGATCTTGTATGCAATATTATAACTCTCTCTAATTCATCTTTTATCATTCCACGTATCAATCTACCCTCCAACCATATATACTTAGTCTATAGGTAACCAACCAAAATCCTACAAATGCCCAATCCTCAATTCGTAAGTACAAGATTCGGATCCTCAATCCATTGTCACAATAATATAATATTTCATTACTCCATCTTAGATACCCTATCATCAAATTATACTATCAAAATAATCCTTCTTAATGGTTTCTAAGTCCACTATAGTCAGTCACTCATATCAGTAAAAGCTTAACCTAAACAACCTCAAGGAAAAAATCACTCATCACAATCAGACAACATATTAGTTATACTATGGAATCTATTAACGAGGTTGTCTATTACAGTCGTCTATTAAATGGAAAGTAACAAGGGCATAAGACTGGGTCGAGCAATCCATATCATTATTCAAACAAATTAAGGGTCAATCAAGACAGAAAAGATTATCGAAATATCTCCAAGAACGGTATGAGGCCAACGAGATGCATAGGATGTAGTCGAGGTAAACTCGAGAACCATATACCTCCGCGATTATGTCACGTGAAGTTACTGCCAAGTCGGTGTGCATATGGCTGAAATAACTTTCTTGTTCCATAATACGATGGATGGCAGCAGTGCACAGCTGCCACGCTGGATATTACAGGTTCTTGACTTATCTTGGCTAAATCTATAAAATATTAATCAAATGCATAGGGTATGTAAGTAAGATCCGTGAAACGTATGTAACCATGATGCCGTTATCTGAAGTCCTTCCTCGCCAGTATTTCTCTGGCTGCAAAAACTCTCAATTCCGTAATCCAAGGTTAAACTATACTTTCTCAAACCTTTTTTAGATCAATCCATAAGGTATTTCCAACAATTACCGAGAAGAATTATCCAAGAGGTTAACAAAGAAGAGTTTAGTCAAACCATAGGAAAGAAGAAACACAAAAGCAATTATGTCGAAGAAATATAACATGAAAGCAATCTTGTTGGAGAGTTCTAGAGAAACTATAATCCTAGTTGTGGATGTAGATAGGACAGAGTTAATCAAGGCGGGGAAGAATGATGATAAGAATTTGTTTTTGCTCATCTGGTCATAACGAAGTGAACCAATTTAAGATATGATCTGATAACCATACACATCTTCTTGAAATCATGTTGCCATAATTTTTGCTACACCAGTAAGCATAGTTGCAATAAACGATAGAGTCCGTAACTAAGGTATATATCCTATAATCATGTTATCTAGAATTCTTGCCACGCCATCCTGTATGGCTGCGAGAAAATCTACATTCCATAATTAAGATATGTATAACCAAAATTAGGCTTTATATTTTTGTCATACCAGCTAATATGGCTGCGATAAATTATAAACTCCAAGACTAAAGCTGACATTTACCTTTCTTACTGTCCTCATCAAATATGTTATTATAATACACCTTAACTCAATCCATAAAATTTTCCTCGATGCAAAATTAAAGTCAAAACAAACATCATGAATCAAATTCAATAACGAATCAAGAAAGAGTAAATAGAAACAAGCAAAAACAGATTTCAAGGTAAGATTTAAAATAAGTTTCTCAGGGGTTATCCCAAAGGTATTATCTTGGTCAAAATTGAAACCGCCCTGAATTTTAAGCAAGAGACTAAATATAGTTAACGGTCCTATGCTGTGATGAGTTTCCCCTATGTTGCAGTCCTAGTAATCCTCTAAGTATTCTAAATGTTGTCCCTAGTGTTATCAAGTTGTTCTAAGATCCTAATTGCAGGTATGTTTGGTACAATAACGTAACCAAGCAATTTAAGTCTCGACCTACATGGACTACCACTAAAAATATGTCACGATCCGCTACCCAAATTATTGGGCCTAGCTGGGCCATATCCAGCCTACGCTTGTCATATAGCGTAGTAAGCTGTTCTAAGAATAGACAGTAAAGGATCTAAAGTACTAACAGTTCTAATATCACATTTTAAAAGTTCATCACAACACATCATCTAATAGAGAAAGCAAATAAGTTCAGATTTTATTTATTACACATCCAAAGTATTAAACTGGAGACAAAGTCCAGTGACAAAAGATAGAGTCTAAACAGTTCAAAAAAACTAAGCCAAAAGGGATATAAAGCCAGACTACTAAGCGAGGTTCCCTGCGGGGACTTCCTCGGGAGCAATGACCTAGTCCTCTGCAACGGACACATAGTGAGAATCACATAGCATCTCTTCCTCACAAAGTATGCCTACAACGTTTTCATGTCAAGAAGGGAGGAAGTACTAGTTCTACAAACTAAACATATTGAGCATGGAATGAAAAAAGATGTGCTCAAAAGAAACACGTCATATAATAGTCTATCATATGGTAAATACATTTGTCATAGCGACATATGCATATATATTGTTTGAAACTCTAGCAGGTACGTGATCGGTCAATAGGTATAAAATATACCGGTGTACAATCTACATGTAATAAAATGTATATACGTACAAGTCTACAAGCATAGGTGTACGTACGTACGTACAGATATGCGGGATAAAGGCCTGTGGCAAGGGTGCATGAGATGCAACCGAGCTCGCTACATGTAATGAGTCTGATCACGTACTCAACTAGCAGTTTTCTTATCCCCGAGTTATAAACATGTGAAAGATACTAAGAGCAGTTTAAAACATGTGAAGCATATGGAAGGTATATAGAAACATGTGAGATATGATTTCAGTTATAAATAGCTAAATTAACCATATTTATATGCAGTTTATTATCATATGCAGTAAGTAAAGTTTGTAGTTTGTACTTGCCACGAGCAAGGCAAGAAAATGGGAATGCAGAGGAAGAAGCCTCTTGTCCTGTCACTGACAAAAAGTTATACGATCTCAGTTCCTATTCTATGTTCAAGACTATAACACTAGTGGTGCGACACGACTTCTAATTTGGATACTTAGCTAAGTAGTGACCTAGCATAGACCAATATGAGGTAACACTAAATCTATAATCAACACTAAAATGGTGGGCAAAACTACGACACTTAAATTATCCAAAAACATGAACTACCACACAAAGCATAATTGATTAATAAAAATCCAGACTGTCCACTGTGTTCCAACAATTATTTAGGTAGTTATAAAGCTCCAATAAATATGAAATAAAATCCCAAAATTATTCTTGTTAATTATAATAATTTATTATAATTTTTTAGGAATTTTTAAACTGCGATGGATATTTATTAAAAATCAGAATACATAAGTATCTTAGAAGTAGATTCTGAATACTTTTTTTACAGATGTTGTCGGATGATGAAACAAACATGACCAACGTGTCCAGAATGCTCAAATTAGCTAGAATAGCCTACTCATAAGTCTAATTTTGACATAGGGACAAAATAGTAATTTTAGATCAAAATGATATCCGTCGTTGGATCTACTTTGCACCGAAAAATATGACAGGATAAAATTTTACTAAACCTAGCAAATTATATCTCCATGCATCCAGAATGATAATACGAACCCAACAGTATATCCAGAATTGGATTCCGATGAGCCGATCTCAAAATGGTCCGTTGATCCGGACATTAGGATTCTTATTTGCACAAAAATGCGTACCGGAGCCAAATTTCTCAAAACTCGGCAAATTATCTATGAATTCATGCCATAACGATTCCACGTGTCCATTGGTGGTGTCAGAACTGGAATCTGGAGTCTTGAGTTCAAAATTGAAATTTAACAAGTTAGAAATTACGAATTCGGACGACCAACTTTGGCGTCAAATTCAACCAAACAAACGAGCTCACAATGAAATAAAACTTTAAGAACAAGAAGTTGGTTACACCAGCTATGCACAGGAACTGGTGGTGTATCAAACAGAGCTGGGACGGTGGAGATACAAGTCCACGAAGTTGGCTCCATAAAACCGTCCAAAATATACGCAATTTAAATGGCCAACTTTACGGCCGGTTTTGATCTATCAAACGATCGAATTAACTGTTGAAACTTTAGAGGAGTGAAGGTATATATATCAAGATAGAGATGGAGGAATCGGATCGACGATCCCACGGCCGGATTATCCAGAAAATGTGCACGAAATCGTTGCCATGAAATATACTTTCTGAATTCAAAATGCGCGCGTCACGGCAGAATTTTGACGTAAACGTCAAAATCGACTTCCTGTGATCGCCAGACGGGACGTGGTCGTACTGAGGGTACCCTGGGCTGTGCGCAGGGAGGTTGCTGATGGCATGATGGGTGGAGATGGGCAGCACGGTGGTACTTGTGGTTGTCGACGGCGAGTACGGTTGCGGGCACACGCACGTGAAGGCGTTGCTGCCGTCGCGCGAGGGGGCGTACGAGGATGATGTCAAAGCCACATCGGGGGACCAGCGGCCGACGATGACGGTGTGCGGTTGCGGGTGGCTGGAGCACCGTCGGGGATGCTACGGCGGCTTCTCCGTAGCTGGCGACTAGTCATACGGCCAGATGCAACCGCGGCAGCAGCAATTGTGCACTGGTATTGCGACGGCCGGGCTGCCACATGACGGTATGGCTGTGCGTGGTAGCACGTAATACAGCAACGGCAGCAGAAGACGATCTATTGTCCATAGATTTGAAGCAAAAGGAGGAGAGAAGGAAGATTAGGAAGAAGAAGATGATAAAGAGTGGTGATGATGATGGAGTGAAAATAAAGTGTAGAGTGTACGTGACGAAAATAAAGAAGAAGAAGAAGAAGAAGAAGAAGAAGAAGAAGAAGATGAGTGTATGGAGGAGGTCGGCTATAATGGAAAAGAGCTGCTATTTGTTAAGGGGAAAAGAATTTGTTTGTGTATGAAATGATAAGTGGATGTGAGTTGTTTATGAAGAGAGAGAGTAAAAGAGAGGAATCTTACAAAAGTAGGGAGGGAGAAGTTTGGGGATCAGGGCCAGCCATAGGAGTGTGTGTGTGAGTGTTTTCATGTAGGGATGAGGGGTTGGGATGAGTTGGAGTTTGAATCAATGGCTAGGATTGAGTATGGGGATTAGGTTATATTTTAGGAATTTAATAAATAAAGTTGTCCATTTGATTTGGAAGTGTGTAGGCTTATAGTGTTTGGTGTTTGTAGAAGGATGAGAGTGTTGTGTGTTTGGGTAGTCATGAGATGGGCCACATGAAATTGGGTTGGGTGTCGGATCAAGTTGGGTTGAGTTTGGGCTAGATGTGATCAACGGCTACAAGATAGTCATTTATATCATTGATGGAATAGGAGCATGTGGAAGATCATTTGGGTGGCACGCAAGTGGCACGCGCATAGTAGGCTCAAAATAGGTCAAAACCATATATTGGGTCGATTAGGTTGGATCGATGTCGACCCCCGAAATTAAATTAGAAGTTAGGTCAGGTTTTACGGTAGAGGGTCAATTGGCCTAAATTGACCCAAAACTTGTGCGATGTAAATAGAGTACAAGGGAACAAGTTTAAGTGGGATATGATATATCAAAATGAAGATAATCTTGCCTACTACAAAACTCATGAAGAAAGTTTCCAGAGATTGACATCCCTGGTGCTCCAAAAATTAAAGTCACGAAAAACTACATCAATGATCAAAACTAATTATGATAAAACTATTTATTAAAAATAATTCAGTTAGAAACTTTTAAAACAAATCTTGAAATTTAGGGGGCTCACATTACGATAAAATGCCATGGTTAAGATTTGGAGTATAAAATGACTAGGAATTGTGGCACGGATAGTACAGTGGCGTACTTTTACTAGTGAATTAGCCATGGTAGAGAAGGCCGAGCCATAAGTGTGTCCCAACTAGAAAAACTATGCTAAGTTGTGATGTGACCCATATAAATAATTCAATTATTTTACTATTATTGATTATTGACTTTTAGGAGACCCGGTTGTACCAAGTTAGCCCGGACTTGACCCGAACCAAACCTAAACCAAGTACACCGGTAGTACGTCCAGAGACGTCCATGTCATCATATATTTTATGCGTGTATGGTGTACCTTGTTTAAACGATCTAATAAAGATTATCTAAATAGTTTTTATATATATACAAGTGTTATTGATAATTTATATAGGACGTATTTAGAATGTTTATAGTTTTTATGTGGACCAACAACCATGAATGTACATATATTTTATACACAGAAGCACGTATAGGTTAAGTATATAAATAAAATAATGGTTGGTTTATTTTTAATTATATGTATGGAATTGAGAATATATATATATATATATATATATATATATATATATATATATATATATATATATATATATATATATATATATTTTTATATATATATAAAAAAATTATATATATATATATATATATAATATATATATATATATATATATATATATATATATATATGTATATATGTATGTATATATATATATATAGGCATAAATAGAGTTATTTATAAAGTTGGCAATTGATTTATGAATATGTACAAATATACCTATATATTATGTTGATTGTATATTATATATTTTTATAAAAATGTTTGTATGAGTATCTCGTGTGTGTATAAATATTCATATCTACATATAAAATATATAAATAGAAAGCAAAAAAGAAAAATAAATAAAAAAGGAAAAAAAAGGAAAGTAAAAGAAACAAACAAACACCAACATCGGGAACAGTGAGCCAAACCACCCCCAACCCTGTTGGAATCTGACCCCCCTTGCGTTCACAGCCAAGGCCCAACCCAGTTTTTCTCCCCCCCCCACTCCCCCTCCCCACAGACCCGATAGTTGGAACCCTTATAATCGAATATACAGCTGACCTATATACTCGAAAAAGAGAGAGGAAGAAAACAACCTATAAAACCCTAAACCCCAACACAGACCCCCACCGACCCCGCCCAATACCCCTGCCACCGCACGCGCTTCCAAATCATCGCACGAGGCACCGGAGACCACCGCGGTGCCAGCCTAGTGCACATCCACAGCAACAGTTGAAGCAGCAGTAACAGCCACGAAGCCAATATCGAATCGATGTTTCTTCGACAACGTTCGATCGATTATCAAACGGACTTCACAGGTACAAAGATAACATAATCCTCTTTGAGTCCTATCAATTTGATTATTTTAGTTTGTACTAGGTTGGTGGTGAATCGAGTTTCAAAACTCGAAAAAAAATTGATTTGCGAAATAGAAACAGAGTAAAACTATCCCAAACCCCCTATTTTGGAAGGTGAATTGCGCAGAAGATATCGACAGTTTTCAAAATCTACTTAAAGAACTTGTAGACAACATAACCATGATTGAAACCCAATAATTAGTATATTTAATTATTTATTATATTCTATTTTAAATTGGATGAAAGTTGACCAAAAACTATTTTCAAAACTTTATAACTTTTTAGAAAAATCACCAATACGACGTACGTCCAGACAAATCGAGCAACGTGGTCACAATCTGTAAGCATCAAAAGGCGCATACGGATGTTGCGAACGTCTGATATTCGATGGAACTCGATTTTGCTGTGTGTGCGCGACGAAATCGAGGCGTATCCGTCGAGATATCCCGTATCGACCTCTTTGTAAACTAGTCAATAACTTTGTGCACGTACGTCGTCTCGAGACGAAACTTGTGCAAACAGGACTGTCATTTTTTGGTCATATATACCAAGTTTGCTCTGATTCTGAGAATATCGACCGGAACGCTATTTTAGCGGTCCCGCGACCCGATCTAATAGGCAAAATTATGCACGACCCACCAGAATCCAACTTTGGACATACGGTTGTCATCAAATCGGATCCGTAGACATATAGTTTGATGAATTTAGAGACCGTAGGTACTGGCACACTTTTCGGTGCAAAGTACGATGGACATCGTTTTGACCCAAAATTATGGTTTTACCCCTATGTCCAGAATTGAACTTATGTGTAGGCTATCCTAGCTAATTTGACTATTTTGAACATGTTGGTAATATCGGTTTATGCCCCAGGAGACTGTTGTGAGAGTTTGACTTTTGTGGCTCGTCGATTGACTGGATAGTGTTGGTTCTGCGTGCTTCCACCAGGCAAGTATACCTTGCCTTCCTCTACAGTTTATTTACATGCTTATATTCTTTTTCTTTGTTACATGTCATACTAGTTTATTTCATTGACTGCTGATATGTATTCCTTTATATTATGCATATTAGTTTAGTTACCTCATTGGTATATAGTCATTGTTCATGATTGGCCTTGTTGTTTATATCGTATCTATTCCTCACATGTACTTGACTGTGTCATATCGTGTCGTAGGATGAGTAAGTCATAAATGAACTGCTATACCTTGTTTTTAATTTCTCAACCTGCGAGTCCACACTAGGGGTAAGGGTTGATTTCTTAAAGCTAACATGCGAGTCCATACTAGGGCGAGGGTTAGTTGTTGTCCACACTTGCGAGTCTACACTAGGGGTGAGGGTGATTTTTGAAGCTAACCTACGAGTCCACACTAGGGAAGAGGGTTAGTAGTTGTTCAAACCTACGAGTCCACACTAGGGACGAGGGTTTGGTTATCCGTCGATCTCTTGTCATGTGTTCATGTTTCCTTTCCAACAGTTCATTTATGAGTAGTTGTTCTCGTATCCATATTCATAGTCACTTGTCACGTTCTGTCTTTTCTATTTATTTTTTATGTATGATAAATGGTTAGATAGGCATGTTTTATGTATCTTGCTAGTCCCCTGAGGACCTGATAATCTCTTCAGGTAGTTGATTACACGGTGTTAGTTAACTGATCTTGATAGTAGTTGATTACATTTGCAGGATCCAGGTATGCTAGCGATATTACTTATTATCCTCTCATGCTTTATATTCCTTATCATGATCTATTCTGCTTGTTAGCCAACTTTTATAGGCTCATGTTATTTTCTTTGGAGTCTAATCAGACATATGTGCTAGTGGGCTGCAGACCATGAACCATAATATTCATTCTTGTTTATATTCTTCTGGTGGATTGAGATATAGTTTAACTTGCCATGATTATGCATATTACCATAGTCTAGACAGCTTATACGTATTCAAGTTGGGCTGGAGTCCGCTTGATACGTAGCTGGTTTACGCACGCACTCGCATCACGAAAAGCAGGTACGGATCATGACATTGGGAATCCATCTCCCAATTGGTAAGAGCTCTCTAAACCTCTAATTTTCCTTTCATTAGTGTAGATGCATTCATTTAGGACCCTCATGCATGTAGGTGGCTATTAGAGAGGAGTTTAGGCCCTTCTCTTCCTATTTGAGGGTTTTCCCTTTTGATTTTGATTCGATTTGGGGGGAATCCGAAATTGGGATTCTAGGGCTTGTAAAATTGACTAATTAGGTCTTGCTAGTTATTTAAAGCATGTAAGTATGCTTTGGGTCAAGTTTGGATCCATTTAGAATATGTATCACGAGGGTATCGGATACGCACGCCAAGTTTTCAACAAAATGATTCAAAGAACACCCATTACTCTAATTCCAGTTTTGACCTATATATTTTATGTACATTGCTATAGCCTATCTTTGATTTGTGTATCTAACAAATTGGAATACTTTGAGGGTAGATTCATTGATTTGGGGTTTTGGTTTATAGTGTATTGTATGTTAACTCACTGTTCAGTCCCAATTTTAGTGTTTCAGTCTTCCTTTGTGCTCTGTTCAGTCTTGATTCTTTAGTATCAGTTCATGAGGATTTCATCCTTCGGTTATATAATTCAGTCTCCATCATATTAAGGTTCTTTCTACCTCAAATCATTGATGTCCAATCCCTTAGAACATTTGATTCAATCCTATTTGATTTAACCTCAGGTATATATTTTAGACCCTGCTTGCATTTTGTTTCAGTCTTAGCCTATATTTATATGTATCAATCCATGTCTTCATGGTATCAGTTATGGCTAATGATTGCATCATTCCTATAGGGATATTTAGATATCACTCTTAGGCTTAGGTTCAGATCTAGGCTTTTTGTTTCAGTCCCAATATACAATTTGTAACTGTTTACTGAACTTAGGAAGTAAGGGGGGAGCATGTTATCAGTCGAGTAGAGGTGAGGACAGTCCATCCACCTTTGTTATCAATACCTCATTCCTTATTAATGTTTCTAATGGTGGAGCACATACATGTGTTGTAGTGGTGTCCTCATTCACGCCAACTTCCAAACCAAATCGCACTACATTCAATGATGACAAAGACCCAAATGTATATCAATACCAAAGTAAAACATTCAGTACAGCACAAATCAGTATTGTATCTTAATGCAGTAGTAAGTACAATCTGTACAACAATACTCATCTGTGCCACTGTTACACTTTGTCTCGGTCCTATACATTATTCCCTGCTTTTGTTTGTTCACACCTATACTAATTCCATATATCATGTCCACTTCATGTTTAATGTTCTGTCCAACCTCCCCAAATACGTGTATCAGAATGCCTTGTTCTGCCCTTGTGAGGACAGTAAAGTAATATCCATATCCTTCAATTGCTCAGTTGGAGAGCTCAGTTTCCCTTGCAAGGTCAGTCCTTGCACTATGTCATCCATGTGCAGTCCATCTTAAAATTCATAGTTCAGTTTTTTGTTAATGCTTAACTCTTAGCCTCATGCATATTCAGTCCATGTTCTTAACTTAATGCTTAGCCAATTTACTTTCATGTTTACTTTTCTTTTGGTATTCAATCCCCTGCTTTCTTTATGTACTGCCACATTAATGTTCAATCCTGGGAATCTTGCAATAGACCCCTTTGTTCAAGTAGTTAAGTTCAGTTCTATTGAACTATATGTTCAGCCTCTTTAGTCCACTTTAACTCGTGTATAAGTCTATTTGAATTGTTGTCCTCTATTCTTCGTTAGTTTAGTCTTTTTATATATATATATATAGTTTCAGATGTGTTTATAACTTAGCTTCCAGTTTCCTAATAAACAGCCTTCCCCGATCTAAGGTTCAGTTTGTAAATTAGATAGGTACCTGATAGATAATGTTCAGTCCGTGCTAACTTTTAGTTGTAGTCCCTCCCTCACTCAAACCACCATGTGATCAATCTCTTTTGAAGCTCAGTCCTTGTGTGAACTTTAGATATATGTCCTAAACTCTAAAGTAAGTACCAGTCCTATTACATTTTGTACGAGTCCAAATTAGAGGAGTAGTGTCCTCATTTGGTTGTGTGTCATGGATACCTATGAAATGGTATCCTACTTGGGTGTGATTTAGAATATAGGTATATAGGAATGTAACCTATGTGCAAGGGTGGATGCCTGCAGTAGCAGGGCAGATTTACTACATTGGTAGCAGTAGTTGAGTTGTTAGTGGAGAATATGGTTGGGCAATGTTCAGGTAATGATGGGGTAGGAAATAGATACCTAGGTGTCAATATATTAGAAAGTGTGTGTGCATAAGACAGATAGATAGGTAATTAGTGTTAAGGAGAGGGAATTCATTGTAGATTTTGAAAGTGAATGTTATAGCAGTAGGTAACGGTAATAAAAAGTATAAGAAGCAGCAGGTGGTATTAGGAACAGTAACAGATAGTGTGTTCCAGTTTTGAAGTGAGGAGTAGCAACTGTTAGGGTTATATTCTAAAAGCATCACTTTTGTAGTAACCTTATTTCCTTAAATTTTGAATGAGAATCATATAGGCAAATGTTTGTATATTGTATTTGTTGCAAGTGTTAATACAAATGTCTGATATTCTATATTGTAGATAATATGGTGTGTGGTGTCACACAGAAGATCATATTATCAGTTTCCTATGGAGTATATAAATAGTTCACAACCTAGATGGACTTGGACAATCTATTGGAAAGGTTGTAGTGTAATCTGGTATTAGTCTATCTTGACTATAGGTTTACACTAGTACACTTTGTGTGTATTGAACAGGACCACTTGAGGTTGTTCTCTTTGTACTGACTACATAAGAGAACAAATACCTTTGTTATTATGGATGCTTGTACTCTTAATCTGGATATAATAACAGACATATATATGCAATGTGCATTACTTTGACTCATAAAAGAGTGAGATTCATTATGGATCAACAACCTCTATGAATTGGGTAATAACATTGTATGTATGATGGGCTGTTGATTATAAATGGAATCCATGTCCCGATACATCGGGTTGATGATGTCCTCTTAAGGAGCTCATAAGGATTGTCATGTAAACACTGCAGGTGGATTATATCTGACATGACAAATAAAGTTGAGCGGTACTACTTAAGGATAAAAGATGTCGAATCAATATAGTTGTCAGTAACTTAATTTGATCGACGGACATACGATATCTTAACATGGGGAGCCAAACGAGCATATAATAAAAGGAGCCCACAAACATAATTTGGGATTAGGGAGGTAGTACAACAATAGCTCATTAGTGGACCGAGCTATTGTTAATGGGCCTGGATTGTGTGTTCGGGCTGAACACAGGATATCCAGATCCGTTAGGAGGCCTAACCCTAATTTCTCCTCATGGTCCCTGCCGTAGCCTATATATATCCTCTATTCTCTGGCCGCCAGATTACTGATCAGAAATCTAAAATTTTCTCTAAATTCGTGATTCACGTAAGGAGAGAAAGAGAGTGCTGCCAAGAAGAAAAAAAAGTTGGGAGATCGTCGCCCACACGACGTCCAACTCGAGGAAGGAATACGTACAGAAGATCTTGGGGTCGTCCGCTCGAGATTGCCAGGAATTACTTGTCTCCTTTCCGTCGCAGGTATAATTCGTGAACCCTAGTTTCCGTCTATGAAGGGTTAGAACACGTATTAGATCTGTTTAACTTTCTATCGATCAATACGCACACCAAAGGAAGGGTCCTGGGAATCCCCAGTTCCATCAGCAATAGGGGGATCAAGAGGCTAACAAGTAGTTGTCATGTAGGAAAATAGGGCCAGTAGCATAGGAGTGACAATAGGGGCTTTAGAGAGTTATGTTCTGTCGGTGGACATTTTAAATGTTCAATCCTATGTTGTTTAGTTCTCTATATATATATATATATATATATATATATATATATAGATATATATATATATATATATATATATATATATATATTGGTTACAGTGGGGCTTACTGGTATCAATTTTAGGATACTAGTTCACTCCAGATAGGCTATTCCTTCATTCAGTGTTAGTACATCTATACATCCTCCCTATATACATATTCCAGTATATTAGCTATATAAGCCTATATATATATATATATATAAATATATATATATATATATATATATATATATAAATTTTATGTTGGTAGCTTGATAAGGGTTTTAGATATGTTATCATATGCATACATTATAGGGTGTTTGTATTCATGTTAGGGTATTTGAAATACTCCCTTCATAATAGGAACTTCTAGCAAGCCTAGATATTTAGTGCATATCCCAATATCTAGAAGTTGACTAATTCAGCCAAGTTTGACCTAGAGTTGATCGGTTGACTAGAGTTGACCTAGTTTGACTTCTCTGACCTAGACATGGCCTAACAGCATATAATTAACACATTTTAATCAATTGTTTACTCTAGAACACTTTATAACCCTGCAATTTCATAATAGGTCTCTGTGACCCCAGTTCGGATATCGATACGCAGCTGTTGTTCAGGATATCAGGCGAGTACATCATCTGATTGTTTTTATCATTATAGTATCTATATTGTCTACTCTAGACTATTTTACTTGATGCTGACACATTGTTATCACGGACCAGTACTATATGGATCTTGTCATGAGATGTTATCCCTTTAATGGGTGCATCGAGTATTTCATGTTCATGTACTTTATCATGTACATCGTGTACTCCTTTTACGTGTATTATATTCATGTACTCTCATGTGCTCTCGTGTGCTCTCGTGTACTCTCATGTTCTCATATGTACTTCATGTATAACTAACAATCATGTACATAACATAACGTGATAGGATCCTTGTGTATTGATTGGGGTAGAGAAAAGTAGAAGTGGTTATGTGATTAAATTCCTCTAGTGTACTCATGTATATGTCGATTATACTTTGACGTATAATGGAGTTACTGTAGAATACTCATGTACAATCTAAACCAATCACATAACTATCTTGTTCTCTGAATCACTTATATTTACTATAGTTCATAGATCCTCTATTTTATTCATGTATTCAGTTTCTTTATTCATATTCATGTATTTCAATTACATCTTGTCATATATTTTATTCTATTGCTAGTTCTATATTTTCTACCATGCATTGAAACTGCTTTCAGAGTTATGTATTCACTCCAATCCTGACTGGATACGTTGACACAATTTTACAGAGAACTTGAAAGATTATGCATTACTTAATCTGGCGCAGTCTTAGATGACACTGGATACGTTGACACAATTTTACAGAGAACTTGAAAGATTATGCATTACTTAATCTGGCGCAGTCTTAGATGACACTTGCACCCTGGACCACTAGGAGGATCCAGCTAGCCTAGAGGAGACACCAGTAGTGCTTAGAATAGATTGCTAGGATATTGTCTGCTTGTTTTCAGCTATCTTTCATGAGTTGTATATATATATATATATATATATATATATATATATATATATATATATATTACTTCTACTTTGGATGTGATGATAACACTCAAACTTATTTCTATTCTGGTTTTGTATTGCACTTTGTTATCTTTCTATCCTTAATCGTGTTGTTGTTCCTCTTTAGTTACTTTGTGATTGAGTTGTATCTTTATGAGATTGTCCTCCGTTTGGAGAGTATATCTATATTGGACAGGTATGTTATACTACGTTTAGCTATTGTTGAGACCTAGGACAGCGTTCTACCACTGATACTGCGATGTAGGCTTGACGTACCCACGGTCTCGTGCCCTTACACCGGGTGCGGGTCGTGACACAATTTTAGTGGTGGCCCATGTAGGTCGAGATTCACATTGGTGCGATGTCGTTGTAGTACAACGGCTTAGTTGTGCTACTGCGAGCCTGTAACAAAATATAGAAAATAAGATATTATATGAGAGGATACCCAATCACCATTAGGACTTTTTGAGAGATTTCTGAGACGACCCTTGAGAATCTTGTTTTGAACTTCAATTCGAAATCCCTTCCTCTTGTTTCTGTTCTGTGAGACTCGTCTCACTGTATCAGTATTTATGTACGGGTACATATTTTGAGTCGTATTTTATATTTTTTGGTTTTCGAATATTTTAATTTTTTTCTAAAGTATAGGTTAAACTTGACTTGGTTTAATTTGGTTCGGTTCAACTTGGTATTGGGATTGGTTTGGTTTAGGTTGGTTTGAGATGAGAAGGTTTGTATAAAAACCTAACTCCTCTCTCTCTCTCTCTCTCTCTCTCTATATATATATATATATATATATATATATATATATATATAATATTGAACATGCATGAATGTGATGTATCTTGATACATGACTTTTATTGGCTTGTATAGCCTTGGATTTGTATGGTGTGTACTAGCTAGGGTAGACTGGTTAGGCCTAGTGAGACTTCATTGAGTCTATGTTGACCCAGTTGACCTAGCTTTGACTAGATAGTTGACTAGAGTTGACCAAGTGTTGACTTTAGCCTAGTTTGACCTAGACAGCATGTAGATGCATTGTAGCAGTCTATTTCCTTATTTTAGACATGTTGTAACTTGTATTGCTCTGATTAGGAGACAGATACCTCTCCTCAGGCAGTACATTTACTTCAGACATTCAGATACGAGGCGAGTACATTCTCTGACCGTTTCATACTTGCCTGGATTTACATTCTTGCTCTAGATTACTGTACTTGATGCTGACACGATTGTTATCACGGATTGGTACTATAAGGATCTTCTTTTGGGATGTTATTCCCTTGTATTCACTAGATACATATTGTGATGTGCGTTTCACTTCCATATTGTATTTACTGAATACCTATATCCTTGTACACTCATTGTGCATATTGTACTCTCATTATCACATGAGTTCCAGGGATAGACCATTGTACTCTATTGTATAACATTGTACAACTATTGTATAACATTATACACCTATTGTATAATATTGTACATCTATTGTATAACATTGTACACTATTGTGCAAGATAACGTAACTAGAGTGGATCCTTGTGTATTGATTGGAGAGGGGGAGTAGAATTGGTTGTGTAATCAAATCCTATTGTACAAGATTGTATAACAATTGTATATGTCTATTGTACACCCACGTACAATGGAGTTACCATTGCATTTTCCTAGACCGTTTACATAACCATATTGTACTCTAAATCACAGTAAGCTTATAGTTCTTACTTATCATATTTAGATATTTTCTGTTATCAAATCTCTACCGTTTTTCATACACTTCATTCTTTCAACGTTTCATGTACCTTACTCTATTGCATGCTTTATATTTCTTAACATAATATGAACTGTGTGAAATGTTTTGTGCTCGCTCCCGTCCTGACTGGACCTGTTGAAAATTTTACAGAGGATGATGAGGAACCCTGCACCCTTACTTGGAGTTTGCCTAGTTGACACTCGCGACCTGGACCCCTGGGGAGGTTCAAGCAGCTACTCAGGATGATACCTTGTATAGTGTAGATAGCTTAGACTGTTCCTTCTTTTTATGCTTAGCTGTTGTCTTTATTTTCAGAGTTGTATATTTTAGAGATGATGAGACTTGTATTCCATTTCTGCTATACCTCAATTGAGGATTTCTTATCTATTTCCATCGTGCTACATTCTACCTTAGATTGTGATTGAGTTGTACCTCGGTGTTGGCCTCCTTCTGGAGAGTATATTTCATATTATGTAGTTATAGTTCATGACCTAGAACAGCGTTCTACCGTCGACACTGCGGCGTAGGCTGGACGTTGTTACGTTCTCGTACCCTTACGATGGGTGCGGGTCGTGACACTCTCTCCTCCATTATTTTCATTCTCTTCATCTTCCTCTTTATTTTCTTCTCAAGCCTAAGGCAAGTACATCTTGCCAAATGTTGGACAAATGTTATTTTGTTTGTTCTAAACTCTTTCTTACATTATTATAAGCCTCTTTAGAACTTGGAATTTTTGATTTTAATGGGTGGATTCTTGTATATCTAAGTTTATAGCCTTTTCGGTTTTTTTGGGTTTTGATCTACTAAACTTCATTATTTTTAAGTTTTGATTGTTTTATGTTGTAGAGAATTCAATTTTACCCAAAATAGACCTTTGAAAAGTTAGATTTTGACTTGTTTTGAGGAAGTTATGGCCAAAATAAGATTTGGACATTTTCTAGTTCATCTGTCCTGAATCTGGCAGGGACGATGAATAGTGCCACATGATGAATAGTGTCGTAGGATGAATAGTGCCGTATGGATGCATAGTACCGCAAGAATGAATAGTGCTGCATGGATGCATAGTGTCGCATGAATGAATAGTGCCGCAGGCATGAATAGTACCGTATGGATGAATAGTATCGCATAGCTTGCATAGTGACGCAGGCTTGAATAGTACCGCAGGCATGAATAGTACCGCATGGATGCAAAGTGCCGCAGGCATGAATAGTGCCACATGGATGAATAGTATAGCAGTCTTGTATAGTATCGTATGGCTTGTATAGTGCTGCATGGATGAATAGTATTGCAGGCCGCATAGTGCCGCAGAATGCCGTATAGTGCCTATTTTGGCTGTTTTATGTCCTATTTGGCTGATTTGTGGCCAGAATTTCTTCCAACTCCCAACATGAAAGTTGTAGATCTTTTCATTGGCTTCAAGAATATCTTACCAACTATTTTATGCAAGTTTCTTTCATTCTTGATATAGAGCTTATGATTGTATTGCATGTTTTCTATCTTGGCCTAAATTACGACGACCCTACTTAATAGCTTGATATTTCTTTAATAAATGAATTTCTTAACATGATTTGATAATATTGTACAGTTAGAGAATGATTGTACCCCTCTCATACCCTTAACACTAGTACAGATTCAACTGGTGTTTTAGGCCAAGTAGTTACCTCATTTATTCCTTTTCATATGTTATGATAAACCTTTTATCAAGATCTATCTATAAGATTTCTTACGTCTATGATTGCTTAACATGATAGTGACCCATGGTGGGGCACTCATGATTTGTCTTCCTTCTTTGCTTAACATGATAGTGACCCGTGGTGGGACACTCACGATTTATGTCTTCCTTTTTTGCTTAACATGATAGTGACCCATTGTCATGTACTTATAACATATGTCTTTCTTCTTTGCTTAACACGATAGTGACCCATTGCGGTGCACTCAAGTCATATGTCACTTCTTTGCTTAACATGATTGTGGCCCGTCGCAGTGCACCCCTAACAAGTACTCTTAACATGATAGTGACCTGTCGTGGTGCACTCCCGACCAGTAATGTAACAAGTAATATGGCATGACATGAACCATGAATGTTGTTACGATAGCTTTATTGGCTTACAATTAATGAAAGATTTAGACACCGTGGGTGTTTCTCATGAGTGTGTTTATACAAGATACATATTCTATATTGTATCATGTCTAAGGCATGGATTCCTGATGACCACGGTCAGGGATTCATACTGAATCTGGCTAGGATTATTGACTAGATTGATCAAGTAGTTTATGAAGAGACTTTTCCAGTTACCTGTTGCCCGTTTGATCCCGGCCTTATATATATATATATATATATATATATATATATATATATATATATATATATATATATATATATATATACATAGGATTTGGAGCTATCTGTCATGATGAGTACATTTCTATCTCACCGTCGAGTGGTGGCCCATGTAGGTCTGATTTTTTAGATATATGGGAGTTACTGATGTTTAGTTATCTCAGTCATAATTATCCTTTATTGATATCCTTCGTATTATTCTCTATCTCTGATCCTTTGACCTGATATCTGCCTTGATCGTTGATCTCTTATGTTCCCTCGATTTGATCCTTGTGTCCTTTAACTTTCAGGAACACTGTTTATAATTCTTCCGGTTATCTTATTTAGGTTCTGCCAATGGCAGGTCAGCAATCTTCTGTTAGGCCAGTTATGGAGGATCAGTCTCAGCATTCAGACAAAGAGTCGAGAGTTGACTCGAGGGCAAAAGTGCCAGTCCATCCCGATCAGCCAGCTCAGCTCGTACAGTCAGCAGTCCGAGCAGAGGTAGTACCAGGTCAGCCCGATGTACCTGCACTCATAAGGATTATCAAGGACATGGAGTCACAGCAACAACGAGAACTTGCAGGCAGAGAAAGTGCAGGTTAGAGGCAGACAGTGCCAGTCATCCAGCCAGTCAACATATCGAGCCCGACCTACTGTAGAGGCAGTACGAGAGCAAGGGCACGGAGCTAGAAGGACCACATCCAGAACTGAGGGTCGTAAGAGGAACCATCCATATGTATCAGGCTTTTTACCCCGATGTCCATCCCCAACAGCATTATACCACTATACACCCCAGCACCAGGAGTTACCAGTCGTATGTTCCTTCTGTAGAAGGGAAGGGCATACTCATCTTACTTGTGGAGGGCTAACCTTCTATGTTTAGCGTACGGATCACCAGGCCATATGATAGGAGTTTGTCCCTGGTGGAGTACAGGTGGATCATCATCCTTTCAGCCTTCCAACTAGCAGGCACCAGCGCCGGTTCAGCAGCAGCGAGCTCAGAGGCAGAGAAACTAACAGCAGTATCGGACAAAACAAGCATGTACCTATTATGGAAAGTTAGGGCATTTTAGATCAGTTTGTCGGACGGCCAATAGGCGATGCTTCCGCTGTGGAGCAGAGGACCATTTAATTAGCACTTGCCCATATTCGACATCTCGTGAAAGACCATCTACACCAGATATACCCCTGCCATCATTTCAGTCACCCCCGTCATCGCCTCTAGTAGTAGACGAGCAGCTAGGGCAAATACTAGATGTTCAACCATTGGCACAGTACCCACCGCCATCGCGAGCTCAAAGGATCAGACAACTCAGAGCACAGTTGCATGCACAGTACCAGGAGCAGCTCTAGTATCAGCACGAGGGTAATACCTTGGGAACCTCAGGTACCATCTTCATGGATTTCTTTCAGTTACGACCTTGGGGTTGTGTTTCAGTAGCAGGCCAGGTAGTGGCGATATATCTTGGGTTCTTGCAGGCGACCTTGTATTCTATCCACGTATGGAGTACAATGGCCGAATTGATTTATTCGGTGAGTGAAGGCAAGTTTCTTATCCCCAACTCTTCTGTCTTCGTAGTCGATGCATGTAATAACTTCATTGGTATCGACTACGACGATACATCCTGGGTAGAATCATGTCTTGGACTAAGTTATTGGTACCGACTTACCTTGGGACTTGACCTTTATCTATTTTTGGAGTCAGCGTAGGCCAGCGAGGACATTGGTCCCGACTCAACTGTCTCAGGAGACATATTTATTCATATGCCTCCAGCCCTTTTTTATTGTGATTGTGTTATTGCTTACGCATTTATTTACATTAAAGTTGCCTTTATTTACTTATATGCCATGCTACATTTTATAGAGATGATTGTCTTTTTTTGAGCTTTTGTTTTAGTTATCTTACTCGACTGGCTTTAGGAAATTCCGAGGACGAAATTTTTCTAAGGATGGGAGAGTTGTGAGACTCATCTCACTGTATCAGTATTAATGTACAGGTACGTATTTTGAGCCGTATTTCGTATTTTTTGGTTTTTGAATATTTTAAAATTTTTCCAAAGTATAGGTTAAACTTAACTTGGTTTAATTTGGTTCGGTTCAACTTAGTATTGGGCTTGGTTTGGTTTAGGTGTGTTTGAGATGAGAAGGTTTGGATAAAAACCCAACTCCTCTCTCTCTCTCCTCCATTATTTTCATTCTCTTCATCTTCTTCCTCTTCATTTTCTCCTCCAACCTAAGGCAAGTAAATCTTGCCAAATATTGGACAAATGTTATTTTGTTTGTTCTAAACTCTTCTTTACATGATTATAAGCCTCTTTAGAACTTGGAGTTTTTGATTTTCATGGGTAGATTCTTGTAGATCTAAGTTTATAGTCTTTTCGGTTTTCTTGGGTTTTGATCTACTAAACTTCAATATTTTCAAGTTTTGATTGTTCTATGTTGTAGAGAATTCGATTTTACCCAAAATGGACCTTTGAAAAGTTAGATTTCGAATTGTTTTGAGGAAGTTATGGCCAAAATAAGATTTGGACATTTTCTAGTTCATCTGTCCTGAATCTAGCATGGACGATGAATAGTGCCGCAGGATGAATAGTATCGTAGGATGAATAGTACCGCATGGATGCATAGTATCACAGGAATGAATAGTGTCGCATGGCTTGCATAGTACCGCATGGATGCATAGTGCCGCATGAATGACTATTGCCGCAGTTATGAATAGTGTCGCATGGATGCATAGTGCCGTATGGATGAATAGTACCGCAGGCTTGTATAGTGCCGCTTGGCTTGCATAGTATCGCAGGCTTGAATAGTATCGCAGGCATGAATAGTGCCGCATAAATGCATAGTGTCGCAGGCATGAATAGTGCTGTAAGGATGAATAGTGCCATAGGCTTACATAGTGCCGTATGGATGAATAGTGCCGCAGGCCGCATAGTGCCGCAGAATGTCGTATAGTGCCTATTTTGGCTTTTTTTTTGCTGTTTTATGTTCTATTTGGCTGATTCGTGGCCAGAATTTCTCCTAACTCCCAACATAAAAGTTGTAGATCTTTTTCTTGGCTTCAAGAATATGTTACCAACTATTTTATGTAAGTTTCTTTCATTCTTGATATAGAGCTTATGATTGCATTGCATGTTTTCTATCTTAGCCTAAATTGCGACGACCCTACTTAATAGCTTGATATTTCTTTAATAAATGATTTTTTTAATATTATTTGATAATATTGAAAAGTTAAAGAATGATTATACCCCTCTCATACCCTTAACACTAGCACATATTCAATTGGTGTTTTAGGCCAAGTAGTTACCTCATTTATTCCTTTACATATGTTATGATGCACCTTTTATCAATATCTATCTACAAGCTTTCTTACATCTGTGATTGCTTAACATGATAGTGACACGTTGTGGGTCATCAAGATTTATGTCTTTCTTCTTTGCTTAACATGATAGTGACCCATGGTGGGGCACTCATGATTTATGTCTTCCTTCTTTGCTTAACATGATAGTGACCCGTTGTGGTGTACTTATAATATATGTCTTTCTTCTTTGCTTAACAGGATAGTGACCCGTTGTGGTGCACTCAAGTCACATGTCACTTCGTTGCTTAACATGATTGTGGCCCGTCGCGGTGCACCCCTAACAAGTACACTTAACATGATAGTGACCCGTCGTGGTGCACTCCCGACAAGTAATATAACAAGTAATATGGCATGACATGAACCATAAATATTGTTGCAACGACTTTATTGGCTTATAAGTAATGAATGATTTGGACACCGTGGATGTTTCTCTTGAGTGTGTTTGTACAAGCTACATGTTCTGTATTGCATCATGTCTAAGGCATGGATTCCTGATGACCACGGTCAGGGATTCATATTGAATCTGGCTAGGATTAATGACTAGATTGATCAAGTAGTTATAAAGAGACTTTCCCAGTTACCTGTTGCCCGTTTGATCCCGGCCTTACACATAGGATTTGGAGCTATCTGTCATGATGAGCACATTTCCAGCTCATCGTCGAGTGGCGCACCTCCTTAGGACACATGTATCTTACTGTCGTGTGTCTGCTATACTTGTTTTCTTTTGCTGGGGTCAGTCCGGTAGCAGCAGGCGGGTAACTGGACTTGGAAATCTCTTTTCATCTTGTTAGTAACTAGGTTTGTGATAACCCTAGTTAGTTAAAGTATCAAGTCGTACTCATTGCTTGCCCGTGATTGATGGATGGAGTCAGTCCAGTCTAGTTTTGTCTAGGCAGTGTCCGTATGTTTATTTCAGTATACTATGGTTTATGCTTACTTTTATCGATTAATGGTCGGAGACAAAGTTATATTCAGGAGAAGGGTTACAACCCCGGTCCTTGTTTGGTTTACGGGTTGTAACTTGGCTTCCGGAATGGTTCCTTAGTTATCATATCATTTGTCGTCCTATTTAGTACGCACATGTTCTACATAATCCTTATGTTGCACAATGATTAGAGACTAAGTTCTGTTCAGGAGAAGGGTTACTACCCAGGTCCTTGTTTGGTTTAAGGGTTGTAATTGACTTCCGAATTAGTTCCTAATTCCACTTATCATTGTCTTTCTATAATTCTTACATGCTCACAAGTCTCCGTTATCTAACATGCTCACATGTTCCACTTACCGTACATGTTTGCATGTGTAGAAGCATGGAATTACAGGACCAGAAATCCTATGAGCCTAACATTGTACGCGCCAGGGAGCTCAGATGAAGTACTTGGCACAGTAAACAGCAGAAGCATAGACATCAAAAGAAGATTTTTTATTTTATACAAAAGTCTATTATATGTCTAAAAAGGGGCTTTACAACTACAAAGAAAGACCCTAAGTCTACAGTTAGGCGCAGCAACCGCCATGCGCTCTCAGCCAGGCGCATCTCTTCAGCGTCTCAGACGGGCGCATCTCTTCAGCGTCTCAGTCAGGCGCATCTCTTCAGCGTTTCAGTCAGGCGCATCTCTTCAGCGTCTCAGTCAGGCGCATCCCTTCAGCAGCTCAGTTATGTGCATCCCTTCAGCGTCTCAGACATGCGCATCATGAAGTCTCAGCATATGCGCTCCACTTCGACCCAATCGAGTGCTTCGACTAATGAAGCATTTATTGAGCAGAACAAGGATGGGCGATCAACCCCACCCTAGCAGGAGGAAGAGCTCTCCAAAGGAAGAGGGGAGCACCACAATCGATCCGCGACAAAAGAAGGCTTTCAACACAACCAGAATAGGCAACACCCACTCTAGCAGGAGGAGGAGCTCTCCAAAGCCCAAGGAAGATGATCGGGGTACCAAAATTCCGATCTGCGGCTCTTCCAGCATAACGGAGACGAAGCTCGAGCATCCTGATCTTTGGATGCAACATGCACCTTTCGCCTGCCTCAGAAGCCCTCGACTCCGACTTTTGGATGTAACAGTCACCTTCAAGTGCATGAACGTAGACAAGTCGTCGCATCTTCACCCTCAGGAACATCTCGTCAATAGAATGTGCTCGAGCAAACATGTTCATTTCGGGAGGACGTGAGAGAACGAGAAGCAAATTCTCTCCTTGCCACTATTTATAGGTCGGGCAAATCAAACCCATAAGCCAAGTGGCGGGCTCTCCGAATCCCGTACAATAAATTTGCATTTATGGTGATGAACATGACGCTTCGAATTCGGCCAAGTCAAAAACGGCTATTTAAAGCACTCGAAGAATGCAACGGTCGGACCAATAAAGATACGTCATGCAAAAGGATGCGCCGGTCAGACACCGCGCATCGTACAGACGCGCCCGTCGGTTCCAAAGCGCCCCGTATGGATGCGGCCAACAAAGCACAGATCCATGCGTCCTAATCAACATGGACCCATGCGCCAATTTTGGCTCGTCACCCATCAAGCAATTAATGCTCAAGTGACAGAGTTGGCAGTACGTCCCCCGAGGACTGGACAGTTAGCAGCTTTTTCAGAAGACGAAGCGTCGCTGACATCAGCATCATCATTACTTTGCTCCGACAGTTACAAGCCACGTGGCCGCCCAACCATTTCGCATGCGCCTCCGCAGCCATGCACCCAAATCTCTACATGGGCCTCAAAAGCCATGTGCCTCTGACTTTTCTCTGATCCCTAAAGACGGAGGTCAAGTCACTACTGAAGCCCCGTATGCGCCTCAAAAACCATGCGCCCAGACTGGTTCGTGACTCCTAAAGGTTACAAGCCAAAGTCTACTCATGCGCCCAATCCTAGGCACATCCTGTCAGATTACTCTCTACTAAATCCGAGATCTTTGAGCTACGGATACGCGCCACGTGTCTTTTGACTCAGTTCAGTCGATGAAAGGATGCTAATCACCCAAGATCTCAGCAACCGAAAGATCTTTTCTATTGCTACGTGTCAGCTCTGTCGCAGCCGACAAATGCAACAAGAAGAGTTCAACTCCTCAATCCGAGCGTGTCGCCCATGCGCCTCCATCAACAATCACCACGTGGCATCCCCACAAATAGGTGCATCCTACATATGCACGTATGAGCAGCCAACCTGCTGCTTATAAATAGAAGGATCATTCCCCCTCACACACACACAGACTGTCAGATATCAAGACGCACAGTCAACCAAAGCATCAGAGTTTACTCCCAGAGATCGGAAGAGTCACTCAACATCTTCTTCCTCTCTGCAAACTCCAGCACCCAGAGCAACTCAGACCTTCATAGAACCGAGAACCGTCGTCAGATCGTCAACGGAGTCAACGTATTACCACTCGCTCCATCGACACAGAGATCCAGATAAACAAAAGTGTTCTCCTAGGACTACATCTAAGTCCTACATTGTAACACTGTTCTATTTGTAATTGAAATTTACAATCAAAAGATTTTAATGGAAAACAAGCTGGTGACTCTGCTGGAGACCTCTTTCTCCTCTACCGATAAAGCTGTATCACAATCCGACGACGTGAAGGTGGACTCCTCCCACAAGACGCTGGTCATACGCCTCAATCAACAGGCGTATGAGGAGTTCATCTCTGAAGGCAGCACAACTCCTTCGAAGTGGCTGCCAAAGCCGAAGAAGACTCGCCAAGTCTGGGTGCGCAAGGTCGACGCCTCTGGCATCACCATCGAAGGGGATGCGCCGATACAGCCTACCCTTCCTGCTGACGTCCTCGGCAGCCAAGATGTGCCCACCATCGTAGCGCATCTCTCGGGGAAACGTGGGGCCGACCATATTCTCCAACCATCTTTCTCTTAAACGAAGAAGATGCGCCGACGGAGCAGGGGCGCAGCTAACGCCCTACGCATTAACTCTGATGCGCCACAAAAGGCTTCTATCTTTGACAGACTCACTCGCTGTCGTGGCAAGAAGAATTTGGACTCTTAGTACTATGCACCCCAGCGGACTGGTACGAAGAAGTCCAAGGCATCACGGGCCATGCACCTCCAACGTGCTATGCCGGCAGCAAACCAGAAGCATGCACTCACAATCATGCACGCTGCTGATGGTAAGCTGTATAAGGTCGACTCGGGTGCTTCTGCGCCAAAAACGAGCCAACCTTCAGAGTCCTTATCTCACTTGGGCACATCTGCTGCGTTTACAACCAATTCGAGCAAGGCAAACCCTGTGGTCTTGAACTTCCGTGCCTCCATTGGTTGTGCGTCTGAGGCTTGTTCAAGTCACTTTAAATGTTGTACCCCCACTACTGATCTGAGCGTATGTTTTGCTTTGGATCAGGGGGTACAGTATTCACTTAACCACCCTGGCGCTTGACCTTGCCATGCGCCTGATGGGGGTGCGAAGGTGGCACTCTCCTCCAACGATCTGCGTAACGTGATCACTCACAACGCCGACCAGGAGAGTCAACTGACAAGCACAATGCGTCCCTCACAGGGCACACCTGTGATGTAGTCACCATCAACTGCTGTTGTAAGACAGCGGTCCCACCAAGGCAGTCGGTATTCTAGCGGCTGTAATCGTTAACACCTCTCCAACATCACCTCGGAAAGAAGGTGTTAACTGAAATGGAGCCAGAACTACAGGTTGCTTCTTGTAACGTAGTCTCCAACTCCCCATCAATTCGGAAGGCGACTTGCAGCTCCTCGACTTTGTCCTCATCTAAGAGCCAGCCGAGGAAGGCCAAGACAATTGTCCCGTCCTCAGGAGTGTTTGAGGGCACTCGAGGAAGAAAGAAGATCTCAGAAGAAGCTGGGGGTAGTCAAGCCCCTATGGATCTTCATCTTGGAGAGGAAGTCAGCCTCCCAGACATAGCTGGGGGTAGTCAAGCCCCTTTGGATCTTTATCCTGGAGACGAAGTCAGCCTCCCAGACGTAGCTAGAGGTAGTTAAGCCCCTGAGGATCTGCATCCCGAAGACGAAGAAATCCTCCTTTTGGAAGCCAAACGGTAGAAAGCCGTCAGCGGCAATTGACGCTCAGACTGCCGCATGTACAGGGCCACGCCCTTCGCCGAGAAGAACCAGTCCTCTTTAATCTTCAATATCTTTGCCTCAGTAGGGGTCAACCGGTCACCGAACAGAAAGGCAGGCTTCAAAAAAGTCACGTTCTCGAATTCAGCTAATTTTAGTCTGCCACTCTCGATCATGTTCTGGAAAAAAACAGGCGACTGATCCCGGATTTGCAACATCCTCTCGGGAGGCTGGTCCTGCATGATAGCAGCCTTCGTTGGATTAACAATCTCCTCATTGAAGTCAATCCCCATTTGGCAGAGGGAAGCATCCAAAAGGACTTCGTTCAGCAAGGGGAGTGTCATTGACACTGAAACAAAACAAAAGTTAGGCAATAAGAAGAAAATGAGGCTTAAGAGAAGGACGAAACATTTGGGGCGCGTTCGAAGCTTCTGTACATCATCAGGGCCCAAAAAGGCCCATATGCATCGAGGCCTCAGCGCATAATCAGGACAGAAGTCCATGCGCGTCAGCAGGATAGCCTCGACGCATAATCAAGACAAAAGTCCATGCGTGTCAGCGGGATAGCCTCGGTGCATAATTAGGACAGAAGTCCATGCGCGTCAGCGGGATAGGCTCGGCGCATAATCAGGACAGAAGTCCATGCAGTCAGCAGTATAGCCTTGGCGCATAATCAGAACAGAAGTCCATGCGCGTCAGCGGGATAGCCTCGGCGCATAATCAAGACAAAAGTACATGCGCATCGGCAACAATGAGTTAGGGCACAGCAACAGGGTGCAACTCATCCGTGTGTGAACCAAACTCGTCTAAAAATGTCAGGTAGCACTCACCCGTCACCACTGGCCGGACGTCGGCGGGAGCTGCAGCAACGACGGAAGAATCCTTCTCATCGAACTCTACGGGCTCTTTCCCTTTGCTTCGCCCCCGGCCAGCACCACCGCGAGGAGTCTTGGGAGCCATTTCGTAAAAAGGAGATTAGGGTTTTTTTGGAAGAAGAACTCTAAAGAAGAAGAAAACAAAGAGAGGAAGAACTTTCTCTCTCTCTCTCCCCATCAGACGCCTATTTATAGACTTGGGTGACGTCAAACACCGCTTAGGGTTCTGTGAAGTGATAAACCGTGGATAATCCAAAAGATCATCATTAATCTTTTCATTTATCCCGAAACATTATCATTTGACATTTATAACTGAGAGGAGCATGCGCCCCAGAACAGTCATGCGCCCCGGACAGTCATGTGCCCCAGAGAAGAAACCACCCTGCTTTTTATTCAAAGTATTCCAAAACTTGAGAAAAGTTTTGAAGACTTTGAAGGGGGTCTTGTACAAGCATGGAATTTCAGGACCAGAAATCCTATGCGCCTAATATTGCACGCGCCTGGGAGCTCAGATGAAGTACTTGGCACAGTAAACAGCAAAAGCATAGACATCAAAAGAAGATTTTTTTATTTTATACAAAAGTCTATTACATGTCTAAAAAGGGGCTTTACAACTACAAAGAAAGACCCTAAGTCTACAGTTAGACGCAGCAACCGCCATGCGCTCTCAGCCAGGCACATCTCTTCAGCGTCTCAGACGGGCGCATCTCTTCAGCGTCTCAGTCAGGTGCATCTCTTCAGTGTCTCAGTCAAGCACGTCTCTTCAGCGTCTCAGTCAGGCGCATCCTTCAGCAGCTCAGTTATGTGCACCCCTTCAGCGTCTCAGTCATACGCATCATGAAGTCTCAACATATGCGCTCCACTTCGACACGATCGAGTGCTTCGACTAATAAAGCATTTATTGAGCAGAACAAGGGTGGGCGATCAACCCCACCCTAGCGGGAGGAAGAGCTCTCCAAAGGAAGAGGAGAGAACCGCAATCGATCCACGGCAAAAGGAGGCTTTCAACACAACCAGAATGGGCAACACCCACTCTAGCTGGAGGAGGAGCACTCCAAAGCCCAAGGAAGATAATCGGGGCACCACAATTACGATCTACGGCTCTTCCAGCATAACGGAGATGAGGCTCGAGCATCCCAATCTTTGGATGCAATAGGCACCTTCCGCCTGCCTCAGAAGCCCTCGACTCCGACTTTTGGATGTAACAGTCACCTTCAAGTGCATGAACGAAGACAAGTCATCGCATCTTTACCCTCGGGAACATCTCGTCAACAGAATGTTCTCGAGCAAACATGTTCATTTTGGGAGGACTCGAGAGAACGAGAAGCAAACTCTCTTCTTGCCACTATTTATAGGCCGGACAAATCAAACCCAAGCACCAAGTGGCGGGCTCTCCGAATCTCGTGCAATGAATTTGCATTTATGGTGATGAACCTGACGCTTTGAATTCGGCCAAGTAAAAAACGGCTATTTAAAGCACTCGAAGAATGCAACAGTCGGACCAATAAAGGCACGTCATGCAAAAGGATGCGCCGGTCAGACACCGCGCATCGTACAGACGCGCCCGTCGGTTCTAAAGCGCCCCGTATGGATGTGCCCAACAAAGCACAGATCCATGCATCCTAATCAACATGGACCCACGCGCCTATTTTGGCTCATCATCCATTAAGCAATTAATGCTCAAGTGACAGAGTTGGCAGCACGTTCCTCGAGGACTGGACAGTTAGCAGCTTTTTCAGAAGACGAAGCGTCGCTGATGTCAGCATCATCATTACTTTGCTCCGGCAGTTACAAGCCACGTGGCCGCCCAACCATTTCGCATGCGCCTCTGCAGCCATGCGCCCAAATCTCTACATGCACCTCAAAAACCATGCACCTCAAACTTTTCTCTGATCTCTAAAGACAGAGGTCAAGTCACTACTGAAGCCTCGCATGCGCCTCAAAAACCATGCACCCAGACTGGTTCGTGACTCCTAACGATTACAAGCCAAAGTCTACTCATGCGCCCAATCCTAGGCACATCCTGTCAGATTACTCTCCACCAAATCCGAAATCTTTGAGCTACGGATACGCGCCACGTGTCTTTTGACTCAGTTCAGCCGATGAAAGGGTGCTAATCACCCAAGATCTCAGCAACCGAAAGATCTTCTCCATTGCTACATGTCAGCTCTGTCGTATCCCACAAATGCAACAAGAAGAGTTCAACTCCTCAATTCGAGCGTGCCGCCTATGCGCCTCCATCAGCAATCACTATGTGGCATCTCCACAAACAGGCGCATCCTACATATACGCGTATGAGCAGCCAACCTGTTGGTTATAAATAGAAGGATCATTCCCCCTCACACACACACAGACTGTCAGAGATCAAGACGCACAGTCAAACAAAGCATCAGAGTTTACTCCCAGAGATTGGAAGAGACACTCAACGTCTTCGTCCTCTCTGCAAACTCCAGCACCCAGAGCAACTCAGACCTTCAGAGAACCGAGAACCGTCGTCATATCATCAACAGAGTCAACGCATTACCACTCGCTCCATCGACACAGGGACCCAGATAAACAAAAGTGTTCTCCTAGGACTACATCTAAGTCCTACATTGTAACACTGTTCTGTTTGTAATTAAAATTACAATCAAAAGATTTTAATGGCAAACAGCATATACCATTTCTCTCACATGGTTTTGCTATGTCACAAGTTCTCTGTTTAATTCACAAGTCCACAGTTTACATTATGTCGCATGTTAATTAATTTATGCTCCAAGATGCTTTACTTATTGTCTTCCTATGTTCGAGATAAGTACATTGGTAGTACACGAGTCTCGATCTGCTCTTACTCATTGTATCTCTAATTGTTGATGTTAGTTATTGCTGGTTTTAGTTCATAAGTTTGGCTTCTTTTGTGGTACTTGCTATTGGGGGTCTGACCCCAACTGGTTTTGTTTGGCCAGATCTGATAGAGAATCCCAGAGGATCTTCCGCACCATCTACTCGACGGTGACCATCCAGAGCACCAGAGACCCAAGTAGGTTTTTCATTTTATTCTCCTACTGGTTATGTACATTATTCTTTTATGGCATTAGCCTCCGAGCACGTGTTTAGCTCGTGTTTTGGTACTTGACATTTAGCCTACGGGCATAAACATGATGTGCATATTCTAGACTGCAGCTAGAGCTATCATGTATGACTAATACTCTTGCTAGTTTCTCCATTTTGTATTACTAGCTTCAAGATTATCCATGTATATATGGTTTGGGACGCTTTACTATTATAACGCCCCAGTCCCAAAATACTTAGGACTAGGTACGTATCTATGCCAGCTGTATACATACGAAGATACTCCAATATATGGAAACCTCGTATGAATACATAAGCTGTAAAATACAGTAAACCAAGAGTAATCTAATCCCATCCACAATGAAGAATAAAATATATAATCAACTGTAATAAGTCTTTGTACAATACGTTGGGTGGAGACAAAGTCCACTACCAACTATCTCAAATAAAAGGTACAAAAAGGAATAGATGAAATAATAAGACTAGCCAAGTGCAATCATCTTCGAAAGGATGGAGAAGATCACGGCCTCGACTAGCACACCTGCAATATCACAGAAGCACACACACTTGGAGAGATAACCAGGTCCTCAGAGGGACGTAACAAGACACATAATATCATGCCATATAAACTGAATAAATATTGCTCAAATAAATAAGAGATGCCTGCAATAGGGTACCTAACCGTACTATAGTTAATGCAATAAGAACAAACCTTTGACACATGGGCCAGATCAGGAATATCAGGAATCAGGACCGTATCTTCCACTGGAGATAACCGGCAATTAGGATCGTACCTCCCACTAGAGATAACCGGCTATCAGGGCAGTGCATATATGACCCATACATTAAAAAACTGTTCTTCCCACCCAATGTCTATTATGTTGTATCCACAACATAAATCCTCTATTAATTGCTAAGTCAAACTAAGCATGCAACCTCTATTAGCGGTTATTCCTATCATACGGCTTGTACGTACTGGTGGCCAGCCAATCACGCACGTCCGTGTTCTGCATGCGACACACAACTTCGTGGTACAACGTGTCAAGGCCATGAATGCAACACACAAGGTGGTCCCTTAAATCTAGGTTTAATGTGTAAGAAAAATAATACATAGCAGGAAATATAAATGAACAGTAAGTTCTAACAGGTTATGCCATGTATCACAGTTTATTTTACATAAAGAAAATAAATAATGCATGAAATATGAGCTAAAATAAATAAACATCAAATGGCAAGGTTTCTTGCCTGAGGTCCTTGCTGGTGAAACCGACAATCTCGTTGGGTGCAGAATAGTCACAGGGCTACACAAGATGAACTCAGACGATGTGACAAACTTCTAAAATAAAAACCAAAAATAAAATATTCTGAAATTTTTTTAGGAAAAATATATGATGTGTATTTTTCTGTCAGTATTCTGAAACTTCAAACGGATCGTGATTCTGATACCTGGTTCTCCCAGAATCTCAAAAACACTAAAACGTGTCAAATTTCGGACCACTGACACTCCACAAATTTTCCAGAAAATTATGTTCCGAATTTATGATAATAAAATTTACATTCAGAAAATATACCTCAATACGATTCCAACAAAAAAAAACTGAAGGTCAGAAGGAGTCCGGAGTTGGGAGTTATGGTCATTCGAAGTTGCTACAACCTTTAAATATTGAGGCTGAATTTATGACGAAAAAAAAGAGAGAAATTTTGACAAGGATGGTTTGAAAGATGATTTGTGGTGAAAATAATATGGAGGAGTACCTGCCTATTTATAGGATGTGGGAATTCCCAATTAGATAAGAATTTGGATTCCTTTAAACCCAATTTGGATATTTTCTAATTTAATTTAAAAGCAATCAAATCCAAATCCAAATCCAAATCCAAATCTAATTTAAATCAAATCAAATTCTCTTAGTTTAAAATTAAATCAATTAAATCCAATTTAAATCTATTTAAATTTTTAGCTCAAAATCAAATGGGATAAATAATTTTTGAATATTTAACTATTTAAATAATTCCAAAAATCAAATCAAGATTTAAGTAGCCACCATAACTTCCAAATATATTTTTTAAAATACCAATAATAATAATTTTGAAAATAATAAATATTTTTAAATATCTTTTTAAATAATAAAATATTTATTAATAAATCTCGAAAATTATATTTTTATTTAAAATAGACTAATAAATAATTACAAAATATATGTATGCACGAATAATGCATACATGATTATAATTTTGCAAGTATACAATGAAATATTATTTATGATTAATAACTGCTAAAAATAAAAAAGCTTTTTATAGCAAGAATAATAATTATATAATATTTTGAAAGTATATAATAAAATAGAAAATTGGTTTTCTAAAATATGTACGCTCGCACATATTCGCACTTGACGAGCAACTACGAAAAATAAAATTTCGTGCGCGATGTACAATACGACTATGCGACGTACAGTACAAAATATTTAAATCAGTACCAAATTTAATATATATAAAAAAATAGTAAAAATTTAGGGGTTTTATATCCTACCCAACTTAAAAGAATTTCGTCTTCGAAATTAAGAATTATGAGGGGGTGAGAAGGCACAACGGTAGATAGGAGGGTTTAAGGAAGTTTTTATGGTCGTAGTCTAGGTTGAGGGTATGATTAAGAGACGATTGTAATAACTCTTAAATTCAAGTGATTAGAAAGTCAAGATTGTAAATTTAGTGTCGAGGGAAAAGTCGAGTTGTTCAAGACAAAGATATGGTTACATTGGGTGGTAATGGTCATGGTGATAGGACAGTTAGAGGAGTTTTAGTACGACGCTTTCGTCCTTCTAAAATAGGTGAAGGCGAACGCAATATAGAGTTCGAAGGAGGCGTTATCGAATACGAATACGTGGTTCAAAGGCGACCGAATAATTCAAAAGGAGTTGTCAATGCAGTCGCGGATGGGACTCTAGAGGACAAGTTTAGCTATGTCCCCATCCACGTAAAACGATAGATAAAAGTGAACCAAAGTGCACTCGGTTGATCAGACCATTATGCACCGGTTCTGGTTAGACAATATGTTAGTGGGTGCACCCAATAAAATATGTCATGATCAAGCTTGATAACGAAATAAGCTTGCAAAATTGAAGCTACATTAGCAGCGCGAGATAGTCAAAATATGAGCAAGGGAGGTACTGATGAAGGAAAATTTAAATAGTCCCAGATCTTTTAAGATCAAGGCTCGCCCGAAGTTCGGGCCTATACAGTTGTCTTGGTTGACTAGCTAAGTTAGGGTCCTCTGAACTTATAGGCTAAGCAAACTTATCCACATGGGTCACAAGGACAAAGGCTTTGTTGGGCCGTGAGGTATTCTACCCAACTTACAAGAGTTAAACTAGTAATGGGATGAGACAATGGGTTAAGCAATCGAGATAAAGCACAAATTTAAGCATTTAAGGAACTAAGTAGAACAAAATTCACCTATCGGGTTAAGGGATTGAGTCAAGGTTGGATCTCTTAATTGAAGTCGAAAAGTATTTTGGTGTCATGTTAGAGGTTATAGTTTGGCCATTTTGACCAGAAGGTCCTATCATGAAAATAGTGTACAAGGGGACATGTTTTAGTGGGACATGATACATCTACATGAAGGTGGACTTGTCTAGGTCTTACATATGAAATTTGTTGAAAGGAAAAGTGTAGTGTTGTACTCCAAATATACAAGTCACGGTAGGGGACACCTGAAGATCAAAAATAGAAAGTGGGAGTTCACGAGGTGATAATTAATGCACAAAATAAAGAAGATCAAGTTAAAGCGTGAAATAAAATTAATTAAAGAATCCATTAAAAATAATTTAGAAACACAATTCCGGAGAGAAGATAGTCTCCTAGATGAATACAATTAAGGAACCATTAACTCATTATTCAAATTGCAAATGGGTTAGAAGGTCGCAATTAAAAGATCTAGAATTGAAGGAAGGTCGAGTAAGTCGAGGTGAAAATACAATCACATAGCTGGGTAGATGACTAACAACACTTGTGTATATACTACTATCATGGTCATGAGTGACATGGCAATTAGTGTGGAATACTTCTAACTCATTAGGGCTACCTTTGTGGCCTATCATAAATATTTTAACTCAAGTTTCCTCCAAAAGTTTTAAGAAAATAAACTTTCAAAAATATACCACCAAAATTTGTATTTACTCCAAGCCGTTCAAATTCATCAAAAAAAAAAGATTAAATCACTCTCATAAATCTCAAAGCAAAATTTTATCACGTTACTACTAACCTTTTCCAAAATTAACGTTTAAATTCAACTATTTAACTCAAGAGTTCATAATTTACGAATCCATAAAAATTTCACAATCAATCAAAAATTTAACACTCTAAAATTTTTAAATAATTTATAATAAAACTCTTAGCATATTAAAAGTAATCTCAAAAATTTAAGCTCAATGCTCTCATCAATTTTAACTTCTATTTATGCTATGTTATTCCAACAAACTCACAACTTTTAAATGGTAACTTCCTTTAATCAATCAAAATAACTTTCCATCACATCATTCGAAATTCTTCAAAAAAAAATTAATATTAGTAATCCCACATTAAACTAAATTTTCAAATAATCTTATCAGTCAAAATTTTTTTTTTACCAAAAATCTAAATAGATTTGTAAATCCTCAATCATAGGACACAATTTAAAATATAAAAAAATTCTCAAAAATCGTTTTCATAACTTTCAAATATTTTAAACCAAAATTCACCGTCATTACTTCCTCTTAAAATTTAAAATTTTATAAACACAAAAACTGCAAGTTGTATAACTCCGTTTAAATAATTCCTATGACCATTTTTAAAAGCTAAGATCATTTTCAAACCAAATCTATAACTGTTCAAGGTGCATAACTATAATACAATAAATCATGAACATTAAAACTCAAAAATTAAATAAATTTTATATTTGTTCAAAGATGTATATCTATCACCCAAACTCATAAATATCACAACTCGAAAAGCAAATCAATTTTTATACTTGTGCAAGGATGTACAACTATAATCCAATAAATCATAAATATCAAATCTTTGAAAATCAATCAATTTCTTAAACCAAGTATGAAATTCTATAAATCCTCTGATGTTTACTATTTAGAAATCTCAAGGTTAAAGCTTTCCGTGGTAATATCCTACTTTACAAATTACTAATTATTAAATCACACTAAAAAAAAACCTTTAACTCAATTAGAGTCTTAAATATATTCCAATTGACAATATAACCATTCTAGCCATGTGGTTGACCTATGAGCATATACTAGTATAGTCATCTTCCTAGTTGACACTAAGCACGAAAATAAGAATCAACGGTAGAAAGGAATCAAGCAAGATACAATTCAAGGAAGTCGAACGAGAGTTCGGAATTTGAAGCCAAGGAAAGAGCTCAAGCTGTATGTTTGCAAAAACAAAAGTATAAAACTTTATTGATACAAACTGTAATAAAGATTACAAGAATTCTGGGAAAATTACAACTATAGAAATCCAATCTTGATGACGATTGCTTTATCCCTTGGACGATGTGAACTTTGAAGACGAAGCCTTTGAAGTTGAAAACAACTCTGGGAACTGAAGGCAAAAGCCTCTGAAGTTGAAGACAAAAGTCTCAGAAGAATGCAGCAGCACTTTGGCAAGAACTCCTGAACTCTCTGATTTCTGATCTCTGATCTTGATCCCCTTGAAATGAAGACTTGAAACTCTATTTATAGAGTTCTGAAAATAACTAACTTTCAGTTATTTTGGACTGCGCAAGCTGATTTGCGCAGCAACTGGTTTGCGCAGCACTGGATTGCGCAGGCAGTTATTGGATCGTGGGCCAACTATCTGAGACACATGGCATTATTTGATTGAAATACGCATGATCATGCATAGACAGTTGCCACGTAATGAGCAATTGATGGCATGAATGCCACATGTAATTGGTCAGTTATGTTGGTAGAATGCGCAAAGTGAACTGTGCAGAAATGGTTTGCGCAACCACGGATTGCGCATGAATGATTTGTGCAACCACGGATTGCGCTGCCACCTGTCAGCCGCCCTCGAGCACTGTGCGGCATCAAAAACGAACAGCCTCCTCGTTATTCGTGTTATCAGCTGTCAGGAAGATCTGATTTGATTCAGTCAATGATGACTTCTGCCACGTCAGCCTGCGCAGTTGGGAACATGCGCAAACCAACCTGCGCAAAGTGATGTCTGCGCAATCTGTTGTCTGCGCAACTCATCAAAATGATGAATATCTTGAATTTTTGACTTTGTTGATTGATGCAACTTGATTTTTTAGGACCTACAAGACCCCCTTCAAAGTTTTCGAAAGTTGATTATAATCAAAATTTCGAAATACTTTGAATTTTTTAATGTTGAATCGTTTTGCACAATATGATGAGCTGTCTGCGCAAAGCGAATAGACCACAAGTTTAGACGCAATCCGAGGCATCCGTTTCGTATTTCAAAAACTATAAATACCTCTCTTTTCGTTTTCAATTCTTTACTTTGCAATCTTTCGAGCTTTTTGAGAAGAAAACCTTCACTGTTTCTCCTCCGACGATTGTCATGGCCCCACGACGATCAAATGTTGCCGCTGCCGCCGCCGCGAAGGGAAAAGCTCCGGCCGAGTCTTCTGACAGGGTTGCATGGCGAGCTTCCCGACACGAATCTGCACACCCTGCTCTGAGAGGTAGTTTGAACCGATCGAAAACCCCTTCTTAGGGTGATTCGACTCCCTTGAAACTCATCTCTTTTTAGAGATAAGTTCATTTTGCGCCACCCTTTTTAGGGTTTCGGTTGCATCAACTATCAGTTCTTCATTTTTATGAAGGCTGCATTCTTGCGCAAATTATTGATTTGTGTTGACAGGAAGTCAGCGCAAACGATTAAGTTGTGCAGATATCAGCGCAAACTATTGCTTTGCGCACCTTTAATGATGCACAAAATAATATTGCGCAAGTCATGTCAGCACAATCTGAGGTTACGCAAATCATGTCAGCGCAGTCTGAAGTTGCGCAATTCATGTTTTTATGTTTAAAAACAGAATCTTTGTTTTGGATTAATTTTTATCTGTTTGTTGATGCAGTTGAAGTCAATGAAGATCCAGATTACGAACATTTTGTGGGAACCCTCACAGAGTCTGAATACAAAGAAGATCTGTCTCATGTCCATTACCCTCAGTATGATCTGTCGGCCTCCCGTCAGGCTATATTGATTTCTCAGGACAATGAAACTTTGATGTGTTTGATGAACGGACAACCTTTAGAATCAGCTGATGCTGTAATTCACAAGAAACCCTTATTCCTATTCGGTGACGCCTTTGAGAGAGCCTCTCAGCCTAGGCCAAGGATGGAAGATAGGGTAGTTCACTAGCAAGATAGATCCTTTTTTATACCTGACATCGCTCGCTGCCTTCCTTTGTCACGGTATGCTCATGCAAGCTACCCTAGGAAGATGGAATGGAATATCACTCTATTTCAGGATGCTCGGGCAGGAAAAATCTTCGTAAAGAAGGGGCCACATCATAAGGACATGTTTTATAGCTCTTCCGACAGATATAGTGTCCTACTGAGAGGCTTAAGACCTGGCTGTATTCCACCAGAGAACTCCTCCATGTTAATGCCTGTTAGGACACCAATATTCGCAAATGAGTTTGCGAAGGTTGAAGGAAAATATCCTGAGCAAGATATAAGAATGACTGGATTGGTGAATCCAGACTACAAGCGATGGAGTTATATCGCGAATTGGGTTTTGGGAAAATTCTAAGACAGACTCCAACAAATCAACCTGTATGAAGCAGTGCATGCCACTGTATATGGATTTGCTTCCAATCCTCATATGTTCTTAGCCTTAGCTGAGAGATATAACTACAGGACCGGAACTTTCATGACCCCAGGGGGAGAGATGGGCTTTGCACTCCACGAGATGAAGTATATCTCGTTCTTGCCCATGGCAGATGCTCCGTATGAGGAGTATGTACCAACAAATAATGAGTTGAACAAGCTCAGAAAAGAGAATCCAGAGATGGTGACAGTGTTCGAAGAACTATTGTGCCATTACAAGATCTGCTCTTTATTTTACAAGAGTGCCACTGCCAATACTTGTTATTCTTCAAAGTGGCTACCATATCTGTTTCTTAATCATATAGAGGAGAAAAAAACTAAGGAGAACGATAAATGCTACCCAACCTTTTTCAAACCTTTGAGCCATACAGAGGTCAGAAAATTAATAGAACAGAGTGGTCACTTTGATAAAGAAGTGATGGATGACCATGAATATCCTCCTTTGAAGAGAGGAGATAATTTGGAAAGTTACTTGAGAATGGGCTATAGGCTCATGTCAGAAGCAGCACAATTGGCGAGATTCTTGACATACTGGCTGCGAAGGTTCGTGGTTCCCGGATCCAGTGCAGTGGATCGTTTTTACCGTGGTGTCTTTTTTGCAGCTGTTAAATTAGTCTTCGGCTATAAAATGGACTTACTATCAGCAATGACCTGTAAGCTGAACGCCAGTCTTCGTTTATATGTTGACCTGATGTTGAAAGCGAAAGGAGAGAGAGAATTCCCTCGCTTAGAATTGCCATATACATATTTGTTTGGATGGTTGCTTCTTCACTATCCAACTATAATGGATCCTGGCATGGGACCAGTTGACGGCAGTTTTCTTCGAAGGTATTCCGATGGAAAATGGAAATATACTTCCTTATCTGAGTGTAGATTTATGTTGAATCTGAACAGAGGCTGGAACTTTTGTTGCGCTCCTTTTCCTACTGGGTATGATCAGATGCCCACGAATATGGTGGATTTGAAACTGCAGCCTCTAACTCGTGTCGCTTTTGAATGGTTGAAGACTATTCGACCATCTCATTTGGTCTACCGATTCGAAGAAGAGTGCTACTTAGAACCATACCTCCCAAGCCGTTTTGCTCGACAGTTTGGGTATGATCAGTTCCATGTAGGGAACGCAATTACCTGCCTCCAAGGCAAAGGTTATCTGATAGACGGAGCTAGGGCTTGGGCTTATTACAATGCCCGTGATACAAAAGCCACTTTCTCCATGCCAGCAAGGACTACTCCTCAGGGTCCTTGAATGCTTTTTACATACTCCGTGTTTTACACATCAGCGAATACTTTTGCCGAGAATTTCAATCTCACAGATAGTTTTGCCACTGCAACAAGATTAAGAAGAGGGAGAATTGCTCCATCGATCCCTATAAATGAGGAGGCGCAGGAACCGGCAGATGCACCTCTGGAGACTACAAGGGATATTATATTCCCCCAAGAAGTGAATGCACCACTTCGTATTTCTCTGAAGGTGGGTAAATCTCCTGCGAAGAAGAGAAGAAGAGAGGAGCCTCCTGCTCCTGTGGCGAAGAAGAAATTGATTCTTGATGTTTCTTCTGAAAAGGTGACTACCAGATCTCAATCCCGGCATTTGGCCGAGACACATCAAGAAGTTGCCACAACACCGACTTCTGTACAAAAGCAAGCAGAGCCAGAAAATGTAGAGAGTCCTGTTAGACCTCTACACAGAAAGAAAAGAGTAGTCACCAGAAGAGTCTTGGAAGAGTCTTCTTCTATACAACTCTTGACTTCAGTAGATGCTGCTGCAGGACTTCTAATGGCATCTCCTACACCTGCTTCTGAATCAGGGAGCAAAACTCTCGAGGAGAATGAACAGAGGGGAAATTTTGCCCCAAGAATTGAAAAGCCTAGAGAACATATTTTAGAAGAAGAACAAAGTGTTGTACGACCTCATTCTCCTATTGCAGATATTACTCAACCTCCTCCTACTCCCAGAACTCTTCGTGAGGATGAAGACCGTGAAATGATTGCAGCTCTGGAGGATTGCAGTTATAGCTTGCAGGAAGATCAGGCTGCCACTAGTAGTGGAAATACAGCAGTAGAAGAAGAAGAAGGAAAAGAAGATGAGGAAGGTTCTTCATCCGAAAATGTTGATGAGTATTTACAAGATCCTGAAAAGCAAGCTGAAGAACACAGATCTCCTGATACTGCCGATGATATTTCAAATCCTAAAAAGGATATTGAAGTGGAGGCATCTGCAGAAAAAGCTGTCGATGTTGAGATAGAAATATCTCCTGAAGAAGTAGCCGACGAAGGTGTGCTAAAAGAAAATCCCGCCACCGACCCTCAAGGTATAAAACGAGATTTAACAATCTTTTCTTTTTTTTTAAAATGAACCGATAACTAATATCTTCATTTGCAGATCTTGAGACTTTGCCAATACCTCCAACGGACCTGATTATGGTGCCTATACCAACGGTGGTTATTAGCAGTAGTCATCATTTATCTTGTGGTTCTGAGGCGGGCAGCAGTCAGGCTGTTGCAGCGGAGGCTACTTCTGTTCAACAGTATTCTATTCCAGTAAGGAATGAACTCGTTGTTAAACCAAACCAAGGTAAAATTGCTCTTAATTTGATCTTTTTGTTCATCAACAATCAATTAGTAAAATAATAATTTTACTTTTGCAGAAGATCAAGCAGGAGGAGCAACCAGCTCTACTCTGGCTCCCTTATTTAAAGAGCCTATTGTCCAACCTCAAAGAATCGAGCAACCTGTTACCCCGTCTTCATCGGGAGTAGCAGCGACTCCTGGAACTTTAGCCATCAATCAGCAGGTTATCCAGTCATTTACTAAATGCTTCTTTGAATCGCTGGGATCTCTCGTCCGTAAAATGATAGAGAAAGAAGGGGCTGACTTCATTATGGTTAGGAAGCCCACTTCTTTCTTGATAAGAGCCATAAGAGACCAAGGAGACGAAGCTCAGGCTACTCTCCTTGAACATATACTGGATGAGTTAGAAGTCTCCATCAAGAAGTATAAAGAACTCAGGAAGAAAGATGTAGACTCTTTAGTACAAGCTGAATTTGAGTGGCTGGCTCAAGCTGCTGATATGGAAAGGTTAACTCTTCAAAATCTGTTAGAAGCTCATTCAGCAAAATCAGCTGAATATAATTCTAAAATAGAATCAATTACTCTAGTGGCTGAAAGCAAAGGACGGCGACTTGCTGAGCTGAAGGCTGAAATTACTCGCCTCCAACAAGAGTTTGAAGAAGAAACTGTTAATCACCAACTGGTGATTGAACAATTTAATGCATTGATTGAAGAAAGGAATGAGTATAAGACCACTCATGGTGAAGAGATCACTCGCAGGACAGTAGATATGCCCATTTTTGATGAAGAAAGCAGGATGGAGGAGGCAAGAAAGATAGTAGCGTCAACACACGAAGAAGAGCTGCAGACATTGAAGCAGCAAATTGACAATCTGATTGTCCCTCCTTCTTGATTTTGTATTTGGGTTTTGTTGCTGTAACTGCATTTTTGTAATGTCTCATTTTTTGATATAAAGGACATTTTGTTGTGGCTCCATTATTTATTACATATCTTATTCAGATATAAATAATAGATAGATATGATATATTTATTGACAACTTAATCGAAAACGACAAGTTGCTGATGTAGAAGATAAACGATGATGAATCGTCAATGTATATGAAAATGAATAAACGGGAATACCGTCAAGTAATGATGAAAGAACGGGTAAATCGTCAAATGATGTTGAAATGAACGAATTAACCGTCAAATGATAATAAATGAACGGGTTAACCGTCAAAATAAATGAACGGATGAACCGTTAGATAAGTGTAATAAATGAACGGATAAACCGTCAGGTATTTAATGAACGGACGAACCGTCGGATGAATGTGATAAATGAACGGATGAACCGTCAGGTATTAATGAACGGATGAACCGTCGGATGAATGTAATGCTTCATTAATTGAGGAACTTCTGTCTATAAATATAGCAAAAATCTGACAGGAACAAATACTTCTACTCTTCAACATAAAAATGTCTTCCGGAGAAGCATCTAAGAAGGTTGAGACTGTCTCGAAGGTTCAGAAGGGTATTGAAGAACACCCTGCCGATCCAATTCAGCCGAAGGAGGCAGAAGTAGGTGAGGGTTCGTCTGCATCCCAGCCACCGCGGGACATTTTGGACTTCCTGCTCGAACCAGGAAAGACTAAAGAAGAAGAAGCCATGAGGATGGCCGCCTACAAGTTTCTTGTGGGATCCAGTAAGGAGGTTCTCAGCTCTTTTGCTGACTGCATTTTTGAGAAGGACGGCAGTGGCCCTCGTCCCAATGTAGAAAAAGATGATAGTGATCTTTAATATGTACTATCATATAATAAAATTTGAATTTTATTCATGAACTTAAAACTGTCTGATAATTTACAAGTATTTATATTTATACATAATACTTCTTTAAGAATTTGCCATTGATAGGCATCATAGCAACTCGACCATCAAGTTCTGAAAGTTGATAAGCTCCGTTTGAGAAGACTTTGCTTACAACATAGGGACCTTCCCATTTCGCATCGAATTTTCCTTTGCTCATATGAGTCATAGTCATAGGACGTCTGACCGTTATAACAAGTTCTCCTTGCTGAAAGGCTCTGACCTTCACTTTACGATTAAATGTCTTTGAGATGCGGGCTTGGTATAACTCAATATGCTGTTGAGCCATTAACCGCTTTTCATCCAATACCTCTAACTCTTGAAGTCGAAGAAGGTCATTGTTTTCTGTGGTGAGCTCATTGGCAATAGCAATCCTTAAAGAAGGAATTTGTAACTCCAAAGGAAGGACAGCTTCACAGCCATACACCAAAGAGAAAGGTGTAAAGCCTGTGGGATTGCGGACTGTAGTTCGATAGGCCCAAAGACATTCGCCAGTTTCTTGCTCTAATTCCGTTTGTTAGTGGATAAAAATTTCTTAAGGAGCTTAATAATGGTTTTGTTAAAGGCTTCAGCTAAACCATTAGCAGCAGGATTGTAGGCCGTCGAAGCAACATTGTTAATCCGATGATCATCGCAGAATCTAGTAAACTTCTGACTAATGAATTGAGGTCCATTGTCATGAATGATTCTTCGAGGTACACCGAATCTATAGATGACATGATATTTAACAAAGTTAATGACACTGCTAGTCTTGACTTCAGTCAGAGGTATAGCTTCAGCCCACTTGGAGAAGTAATCGGTTATCGCCAATATGAACCGATGTCCTCTAGAAGAAGGAGGATTAATAGGACCTATGATGTCCATACCCCAAGCTTCAAAAGGCCAGGAAGCAGCAGTCGGGTGTAAGAATTTCGAGGGTTGATGAATGAAGTCTGCATGGATTTGACAAGCACGATATTTCTTTGCATATTCAATAGCATCTAATACCATAGAAGGCCAATAATAACTCATACGTCGGATGCGATCCTGTAACTTAGGACCAGGTTGATGTGCTCCACAGACGCCATCATGAGCTTCACGCAACACTTGTTTGGCTTCATCACCAGCTAAACAGCGTAGAAGAAGACCATCATAAGTTCGCCGATAGAGTGTTTTGGTGGTTTGATTGTAATAGAATCGTAGAGATCGACGTCGAACGCTTGTAGCCTCCTTAGGATCTTCAGAGAGTATGTCATGTACTACGAAATCGATAAAAGGAGTTCTCCAATCGTCATCTATAACTTCGACTTTAGCAAGATTGCTAAATTCAATATTATGATTATTCTCAATACAGAACAGTTCTCGGTTAGAAATAACCACCACCTGATGTCTTTTGATAGGGATGGCTAAGACAGCTGCAAGATTGGCCAAAGCATCGGCTTTAGTATTGCAAGCTCGTCGAACATAGTCGATGAAGAAAGCTTTGAATGATGTAGCTATATTGATTGCTGCTTCATGATAAGGCACCAGGTCTTGATGACGGACTTCATAGGTTCCTCTATCCTGGTTCACAACCAGTTTAGAATCACCATAGACTTCCAGATATTCAATATTCAGTTGTTTAGCTAGCTGAAGGCCGACAAGTAAAGCATTGTACTCTGCCACATTGTTGGAGCAAGGTTCATCTAAAGAGTAGGCTCTTTGGATAGTTAATCCGTCTGGAGAAACGAGAACAACTTCAACACCTGCCACTATAGCACCATTTGGTCCAATTCTTGATGCACCATCAAAGAATAGACGCCAGGTTGGAAACTCTTCGGAGATCATGTTGACTTCTAACGTCTCGTCAGGAATTTCGTCATAGAGTTTAGATGTTTCAGGCACAGGATAAGGTGCTAAGAAGTCCGCCAACGCTTAACCTTTGACAGATTTCTGTGAAACATACACCATGTCATATTGAGCTAGCAGGATTGCCCATGTAGCCAACCGAGAATTAAGTGTACTCGGTTTCTTCATGAGTACCCGGAGAGGGTTAACTCGAGATATAACATGAATAGTTTGACCAATGATATAATGCCTCGTCTTTTGCACAGCAAATATGAGAGCCAGGCATTCTTTCTCGACCGGACTATAACGGTGTTCAGCACCAATCATAGTTCGGCTAAGATAGTAGATAGCTTGTTCATGGCCTTCTTTATTCTTTTGGGCAAGTAAAGCACCCAATGAATGGTCCATAGCACGGACATACATCAAGAATAGAATGCCAGAGATAGGTGGCACCAAAACTGGTGGGTTCATAAGATATTGTTTGATATCGTCGAATGCTCATTGACACTCTTCAGTTCAAACAAAAGATACACCCTTCTTCATTAGTTGAGTGAATGGTCTGCAGCGTCCAGATAAGTTCGAAATGAATCGCCTGATGTACGCAAGTCGGCCTTGGAATCCTCGTAGCTCTTTTAGGTTGCGTGGAGGACGCATCTTTTGGATGGCTTTGATCTTCTCGAGATCCACGTGTATACCCTTAGAGGTAATGACGAAGCCGAGAAATTTGCCACTAGAGACACCCAAGAATGACTTGGTGGGATTCATCTTGAGCTGATGTTGACGCATGAGATTAAATATTGTTCTCAAATCTTGGATGTGATCTTCTTTTAGACGACTTTTGACAGCAATATCGTCAACGTAGCATTCGACTATTTTACGAAGATGTTCTCTAAAAATAGTACTCATAGCCCGTTGGTAGGTTGCACCAGCGTTCTTGAGACCAAATGGCATCACCGTGTAACAATAGACTCCACGAGGAGTGCGGAAAGATGTATGCTTTTCATCTTTAGGATACATTTTAATCTGATTATATCCGGAGAATCCATCCATAAAAGATATTCGCTCGAACCCACAAGTATTGTCAATCATGACGTCTGTGATAGGAAGAGGAAATTCATCTTTTGGACATGCTTCATTGAGATCTCGGAAGTCGATGCAGACTCGAACTTTTCCAGTTTTCTTTAGAACTGGGACGACATTGGCTACCTAATCAGGATGCTGCTCTTCTCGAATAAAGCCACAAGGGATGAGCTTCTTGACTTCATCATCAATTGCGTCCATCATTTCGGGCTTAAATTGCCTTTGTTGCTGTTTGACTGGTTTAGCATTAGGAAGAATGTTCAGTTTGTGAGTAGCAATCTTGGGATCTAAACTTGGCATGTCTTCGTAACTCCAAGCAAAGACGTCTATGTATTCTTTAATAAGAAGAATCAATTCTTGCTTATCTGCTTCTGGAAGATTCTTACTAATAAAGATTGGCCGAGGTGACTCTCTTTCCCCTACATCAATTTGAATTAGTTGATCTTCAGTAGGAGGTTCACGTTGTTCAAATCGGAGTACCCATTGGTTATCCATATGTTGAGCCCAAGGATCTGTTTCCGGACTTTCTTCAACATCTTCATCACAGCCTTCTGGTAGTTCAACGGAGACCATGTTAGAAGATACGATTATACGATGGACTTCACCGATGCTGGTATCAGAATCCCATGATCTGGAATAAGAAGAATTAGAACGTTCTTCACTATCTGATTCAGAAGCCGCTGGGGATAACAATGGAGGAGAAGTATATCCGAGACCTTTCTTGGTCTTGCCATAATACATTTGTGATTTTCCGTTTGGAACTATTGTACGAATGGGAGTTCGTCTACCTTTACTATAGTTAAGGCCGTTCTTAAAGTCGTAACCCATCTTTCGGAGGATATCTTTTGATTGTTGACTATAGCAATGGAACTGGAGACGTCCCGTATCGTTAACTTTGCTATCATCCGTATAGTTAATCTTTGTTTCCGGTTTTATATAAAAATGCTGGACTTTCACCTTTCTTCAAAGAAGGATGAATACGGTAAGAATCATCTGGATCTTCAAGCGAGACTTCTGTCTGAAGAGATTGTACGACTCCCAGTGTAATTGATTGGAAGCTATCTAACATATCCAAATAACTTTTAGTATAATAAATAACATTAATATACTGGAAAGTAGGTGCTTTTTCATTGATTTGTACATCAGTATTTACAACAGGACCTTTAACCTTAGCAGGTTTGGTCAAATTGATTACAAGAGGGGGAGAAAAAGAACGTGGAGGAGGCTTGTTACGACGGAGGTCGATAACAAGTGGCCCAGAAGAGGTGAGCTCCTTTTTTTCCTTGTTGCGACTTAGATCAACAATAAGTGGCTCAGAAGGAATGAGCTGCTTTTTGTCTTTGTTACGACGTAAGTCGATAACAAGTGGCTCAGAAGAGGTGAGCTCCCTTTGATTTTCATCAGCATCAACTGATTTCTTTTGAACTGGTAAGTGAATAACCAGTGGCTTGGAAGATTGAGGATGAGAAACTCGCCCCTTAACAGGTATGATAAGAGTGTCTTGAGGTACTGCTTTTTGATCTTCTTCAGTATCCATAGCCAATACCACCTTCATAAATTCATCCTTGTACATACGAGCATCGTTGCAATAAGCTTCAACACCCTTGAAAGGATAAAGGTCCACAACTTCCTTGTGAACTTGTCCTTTGTCATCAACGTATTTAAAGCATTGATGAAGAGTTGATGGAACGACATTGTGTTCATGGAGGAATGGCCTTCCCAGGAGAGCATTGTAAGAACAACCATGATTGTCAATGATATAAAAGGTCACCTTTGTGCGAAGATTGCCTATTTGGAGTTTTAGGCGGATCTTGCCCAAAGGTTTACTCTTTCCTTGGTTAAATCCCAGAATAGTAGTGATCGTGGTTGAAAGACTATGCACCGGTATCTTCAACGCATCTAGCATAGTCTTTGGCATGATACTAAGTGCAGATCCTGGATCTATCAAGATACGATCAACCTTCATTGAATCTACATATCCTGTATAGTAAAGAGGACGATCATGTCTATTATCTTCCATTAGCATATCATCCTGAGTGAAGGTAATATTTGGGATCAGTTCCAAGACACTATGACAGTGATGACAAGAGACTGGTTCTGATTCTGGCTTCTTGAGAAGAGTTAAGCAAGTTTCAGCCTGCATCAGAGCTTCACTTAGAGTTTCTCGTGTCTCTTTGGAAAGACGCAAGAGTTCAAAGATTGACAGCCTAGCTGGTGTATTGGCTAATTGAGCCAATATATCAAAGTTGTAAGGCTTCTCAAGCCCAGTAGGAGATGACTTCTTTAGAGGTTTGTCAAATCGAACTTGTTGCTTGCCTTTGTCAACCGTTGCTGGCTTAGGAGGAATTGATACTACAACTGGTGAAGATGTAGAAGGGACCTCTTTAGCAGATACAGGTTGTGCCGGAGCAGGTTCGGAAGAAGAAGCAGGATCCTTTTGACCTTCAGAATGATCTTTCAAATAAGCTTTCCCTGATCTGGTGCCTAACAGAATCTCTTCGTCAATAATGGGATCAAAAGATACCATGTTGCAGATTTTGGTTTTGCCTTTAGAACGAGTTTTCTTCTTGGAAGATATCTCAAATTCTGGAGCAAGATCGGGATGGATCCACATAATTTCACCATTGTCAAGAGACAAGGGAATAAGACCTTCATTGGATGGAAGCGGGAGATTCTCAATCTCAAGGGTTGCCTTAGGAATCGGAATGACACCATGCTGTATCATCTGCGGAGGGAAATCTCCAAATTGGACTGAAACCATATTTGCAGTAACAGTCTTCTCATCTTGTTGTAAAGTGACTACACCAGCATTGACAAGCTCTTGAATCTTACCTTTGAGCACATAGCATGCTCGAGTAGGATGTCCAATAAATCGATGATAGACACAATACTTGGGATGATCAGTCTTATTGACTTCATCAGGTTTCTTTGGATCAGGGAGTTGAATTTTATTGCTTTTGAGTAGACATTCAAAGATACTTGCAGTGTCATTTTCGTCAAAGGAATATTCCACCTTCGGACGAGGTTCTCTCGATGGAGGTGCAGAAGGAGTAGGAGTAGATGTAGGTGGGGCCACATTGACAGCCAAAGATTCTTTATTTTTGTTCAAGTTAATGTTCAAAGTCTCTTTCGCTTTGCGATTGTTCTGGCGATTGCCACCACCTGAATTCTGATGCTCATCTCGATCAGGGTTAGACATTTGTACCCCCAATTGTTTGAACTTGTCAGCACTCACTTCAGCAGCTTTGGCGTTGACGATGAATGAGGGCCAATCTTGGAATTGGGTTGATCCCGTCCACATACTAATAATAGGCAAAAGATTTGCCTTACAAGTATCAATAGTGACAGCAGCTGGAGTCCCTGGAGGCATTTTCAAAGCTTCACGGCGGAACCGTTCAATAAAGCTCTCAGCAGTTTCATTATGTTTTTGTTTAATTTTGTTGAGAGCTGACATAGTCATATCATTAAATCCTTCATAGAACCGTTCCAGAAAGATTTGTTTAAGACCTGAAAAGGATGTGATGCAACCATCGGGCAAACTTCTGTACCAGTCGTATGCTACGCCGGCTAAACAACCGACGAACACTCTGGTAAGAAGAGCGTCATTTGGCTGAAGTTGAACAGTCATTACCTCAAAATGATTGATGAATTGACTCGGGGAAGTACTGCCATCGAACAGAGAGATTGTAGGGATTTTGTACTTTGGGGGAAATGGGACGTCCTTCCATTCAACCGGATAGGGCTGTTTAATCCCTAATCTTTGTAGATTGTCTTTCTCTTTAAATGCTTCAAATTGGGTTCGTAAGAGTTTGACAGCTTCATTGGCGTCTTCTAATGAAGAAGAAGGAGCAGGTTGAGTTGTGGTGATAGGAGGAGGAACAGCGTTGTAAGCACTACCCCCAGCTCCTGACTGGCTAGGCATAGTTTGTACTTACACTTGTACAGGAGGCATTTGGGGAGGCACTACCCCCAGCCCAGTATTGGCAGGTATTGAAGATGCTATGATCTCTGGACTAGTAATAGGTGTAGTTGGTGGTGTAACATGCTGTGCTACAATGATGGAATGCATACTAGCAACCATCTCAGCCATGGTTTTTAATTTGTCTTCGAGTGCAGCAATTCGATGTTCCTGATTTGCGGAGGTTGAAGCATCTGGATCATCGGTGACAACATAAGCCGTCACTTCTCTTGGCACAGTGGAAGATACTGTTTGTTCAGAACTTTTACTGTATGCATCATAATCAGAGGACGAATCATCTCCTGACTGAGAAACAGGAATATGACCTGAAGGATTTTGAGGAAGATTCCTTTGACCAATTGTATCTCGGCTTCGAGAACGGGTATGTTGAAATACTCCTTCAGAAGATTCTTGAAGTAATTCCAAATACCGTTGGCTTGGCTTGTGGAGTCTACCATGCTTAGAGCATCTTTTACCCCCAGTGTCTCGGGAAGTCATGTTAACAGAAGCATACAAAACTTTGTCTTCTTCTGACATAGGTTCAGATTTAGCAAAAGTTAAACGATCGAAGACAGATCGTTTTGTCGTTTGACAACAGCATTGGATGATGACTTTATGATTACAGTGATGATCAGATGGTTGAGATGGAGATATTGAATCATTATCCCGTTTTTGTCTTAATTGTTCTCGAAGGTCTACAACAGGACGAGGAAAGTTCCGAGGGATCTGTTCTTTGATAACATTTGGAATATGATTCCGTTTCTTTAAATGTTTAGTCCCTTGAGTATACAGGGAAGTACTCACTTCATTGGCATAAGTGTCAGGATTTTTGACCTTGGAGATTTATTTCTGATGATGTTTGACCTTCGGCATTGGCTGTTTGCGTTTTACCGAAGTGGGTCGATTAAGATAAGTTCTGAGGTCAGCAAATTCACCCCCAGGAGTTTCTGTTTGAGACACCAACAGTTTTCCCCGTCTGGAACGACAAATTTGGAGAGTCTGGAGGTCCTGGAATTCTGCTATCGGAGTAGGCAGAATACCTCTTTGATTAGTACAAGTATTCTTGTTATAAAAGAAAGAAGAATCCTTGTTTGTCAGAGTTCTCGAATTGATTGGTGTCGAGACACATTGAGATGGATCCTCTTCAGTAAAGACTGAAGAAGACTGAGAAAAGACCAAAAGGCCTTTTCCCTTGTTTTGAGATGAAGGGTTAGCTAAAGAGCGTTTCCCTCTGTTATCTTCCAAATCATGAGACAAGGAAGTTTGAGAAAAGACCAATGGGCCTTTTCCTTTGCTTTGAAGAGAAGGAGGAATAGTCAAAGGACTACCCTCAGTGGATTGCGCAGAGGCAATAGGGTGTTTGGGAAGAGGAGTAGAATCTCTTCTTTTATTGTGAGAAGAAGGGAATTTAGCCAAAAGGCTATTTTTCTTGGATTGTGCAGACTTGGTTTGCGCATGGGTGGAAGGTGCATTAGTCATTTGTGCATTAGAAGCTTTGGTAGGAAATGCATCAGGAGTTCTTGTCTTAGAATGCTTGGGATGCACTTTGGTTATTGGAGTGCTATTTTGCGCAGGAAAAGCCACTGCCAATTGCGCCAGAGTCATAGGAGTCTTCTGTTTTGACAAAGCAGCATATGAAGTAGCCTGTGCAACAGTTGCAACAGACTGCACAGCCTTGACTGCAACAGATTGTGCAGCAGTTGCTGAGACAGACTGTGCAATAGTTGGCACAGCAGTTTGTGCAGCAGTCTGACTAGCAGATTGTACAACAGTTGGTACAGCATCCTTGGTGGCAAAACTGCCAGATTGTGCAGACTTGGAGACCCAAACTGAGCGCACTTTGTTCTTGGCAGAAGTGACTGCAGTACGGAGAGTGGTCTTGGAGTGGAGCATCGCCTCGTAGGCTGTCTGGTTGACCTTAACAACCAGCGTCTTCTGCGTCTTCCCGATAGACGCTACGTCACATTGAGTTGCTACTTCCTCGTCGGAGGAGAAAGTTGTCCCCAGCAGAGTCGCCATTTTGTTTGCAAAAACAAAAGTATAAAACTTTATTGATACAAACTGTAATAAAGATTACAAGAATTATGGGAAAATTATAACTATAGGAATCCAATCTTGATGACGATTGCTTTATCCCTTGGACGATGTGAACTTTGAAGACGAAGCCTTTGAAGTTGAAAACAACTCTAGAAACTGAAGGCAAAAGCCTCTGAAGTTGAAGACAAAAGTCTCGGAAGAATGCAGCAGCACTTTGGCAAGAACTCCTGAACTCTCTGATTTCTGATCTCTGATCTTGATCCCCTTGAAATGAAGACTTGAAACTCTATTTATAGAGTTCTGAAAATAACTAACTTTCAGTTATTTTGGACTGCGCAAGCTGATTTGTGCAGCAACTGGTTTGCGCTGCACTGGATTGTGCAGGCAGTTATTGGATCGTGGGCCAACTATCTGAGACACATGGCATTATTTGATTGAAATGCACATGATCGTGCATAGACAGTTGTCACGTAATGAGCAATTGATGGCATGAATGCCACATGTAATTGGTCAGTTATGTTGGTAGAATGTGCAAAGTGAACTGTGCAGAAATGGTTTGCGTAACCACGGATTGCGCATGAATGGTTTGTGCAACCACGGATTGCGCTGCCACCTGTCAGCCGCCCTCGAGCACTGTGCGGCGTCAAAAATGAACAGCCTCCTCGTTATTCGTGTTGTCAGCTGTCAGGAAGATCTGATTTGATTCAGTCAATGATGACTTCTGCCACGTCAGCCTGCGCAGTTGGGAACATGCGCAAACCAACCTGCGCAAAGTGATGTCTGCGCAACTCATCAAAATGATGAATATCTTGAATTTTTGACTTTGTTGATTGATGCAACTTGATTTTTTAGGACCTATACTGTATGGATGAGATTCATATAATTCTAATCCTATGTTGCAGGTTCACATCGGTACAGTAACGTAACCGAAGTGACAAACTCGACCTGTATGGGCCACCACAAAAACATGTAACGCCCCAGTCCCAAAATACTTAGGACTAGGTACGTATCCATGCCAGCTGTATACATACGAAGATACTCTAATATATGGAAACCTCGTATGAATACATAAGCTATAAAATACAGTAAACCAAGAGTAATCTAATCTCATCCACAATGAAGAATAAAAGATATAATCAACTGTAATAAGTCTTTGTACAATACGTTGGGTGGAGACAAAGTCCACTACCAACTATCTCAAATAAAAGGTACAAGAAGGAATAGATGAAATAACAAGACTAGCCAAGTGCAATCATCTTCGAAAGGATGGAGAAGATCACGGCCTCGACTAGCACACCTGCAATATCACAGAAGCACACACACCTGGATAGATAACCAGGTCCTCAGAGGGACGTAACAAGACACATAATATCATGCCATATAAACTGAATAAATATTTCTCAAATAAATAAGGGATGCCTGCAATAGGGTACCTAACCGTACTATAGTGAATGCAATAAGAACAAACCTTTGACGCATGGGCCGGATCAGGAATATCAGGAATCAGGACCGTATCTCCCACTGGAGATAACCGGCAATCAGGACCGTACCTCCCACTGGAGATAACCGGCTATCAGGGCAGTGCATATATGACCCATACATTAAGAAACTGTTCTTCCTACCCAATGTCTATTATGTTGTATCCACAACATAAATCCTCTATTAACCGCTAAGTCAAACTAAGCATGCAACCTCTATTAGCGGTTATTCCTATCGCACGGCTTGTACGTACTGGTGGCCAGCCAATCACGCACATCCGTATTCTACATGCGACACACAACTTCGTGGTACAACGTATCAAGGCCATGAATGCAACACACAAGGTGGTCCCTTAAATCTAGGTTTAATGTGTAAGAAAAATAATACATAGCAGGAAATATAAATGAACAGTAAGTTCTAACAGGTTATGCCATGTATCACAGTTTATTTTGTATAAAGAAAATAAATAATGCATGAAATATGAGCTAAAATAAATAAACAGCAAATGGCAAGGTGTCTTGGCTGAGGTCCTTGCTGGTAAAATCGATAATCCCGTTAGGTACAGAATAGTCACAGGGCTACACAAGATGAACTCAGACGATGTGACAAACTTCTAAAATAAAAACCAAAATTAAAATATTCTGAAAAAAATTTAGAAAAAATATATGATGTGTATTTTTCTGTCAGTATTCTGAAACTTCAAACGGATCGTGATTCTGATTCCTGGTTCTCCCAGAATCTCAAAAACACTAAAATGTGTCAGATTTCGGACCACTGACACTCCACAAATTTTCCATAAAATTAAGTTCAGAATTTATAAAAATAAAATTTACATTCAGAAAATATACCTCAATACGATTCCAACAAAAAAAACTGGATAGTCAAAAGGAGTCCGGAGTTGGGAGTTATGGTCATTCGAAGTTGCTACAACCTTTGAAAATTGAGGCTGAATTTATGACAAAAAAAAGAGAAATTTTGACAAGGATGGTTTGAAAGATGATTTGTGGTGAAAATAATATGGAGGAGTACCTGCCTATTTATAGGATGTGGGAATTCTCAATTAGATAAGAATTAGGATTTCTTTAAACCCAATTTAGATATTTCCTAATTTAATGTAAAAACAATCAAATCCAAATCCAAATCCAAATCCAAATCCAAATCTAATTTAAATCAAATCAAATTCTCTTAGTTTAAAATCAAATCAATTAAATCCGATTTAAATATATTTAAATTTTTAGCTCAAAATCAAATAGGATAAATAAATTTCGAATATTTAACTATTTAAATAATTTCAAAAATCAAATCAAGATTTAAATGGCCACCATAACTTCCAAATATATTTTTTAAAATACCAATAATAATAATTTCAAAAATAATAAATATTTTTAAATATCTTTTTAAATAATAAATTATTTATTAATAAATCTCAAAAATTACATTTTTATTTAAAATAGACTAATAGCTAATTACAAAATATATGTATGCACGAATAATGCATACATGATTATGATTTTCTAAGTATACAATGAAATATTATTTATGATTAATAACTGCTAAAAATAAAAAGGCATTTTATAGCAAGAATAATAATTATATAATATTTGAAAGTGTATAATAAAATAGAAAAATGTTTTTCTAAAATATGTACGCTCGCATATATTCGCACTTGACGAGCAACTACGAAAAATAAAATTTCGTGCGCGACGTACAATATGACTATGCGACGTACAATACAAAATATTTAAATCAGTACCAAATTTAATATATATAAAAAATAGTAAAAATTTAGGGGTTTTACAACTATTGTATGTCTGATGATCATACTTCTTGTACCTTATATAATTGCCTGTGATTGAGATACCTAGGATTGATTTAACCTAGGATGGATTGTTGGCTTGTAGAAGTAACCCCCATGTCTTGACAACTTATACGTAATTTTAGAGTACTGGTGTACTTTGGTGTTGCGTAGCTGGCCATGTTCGTCCCTACTTGCCAGTATTCTGGTTCTGGGGCGTGACATGCTCACCCTTGCTCCTTGTTATTGAATTTAATTTTTGATGGTTCATTGTTGATTTTGATTTTCATATATAGATAAATTTTATGGCCTAAATTACGATACCTTCTGAAAAAATATGTTGACGAGGACAACAAGAAAGGTAAAACGTCTACTTGGTTATGGAGCATGGTGTTTATCGCAGCCATATTAGCCGACGTGGCAAAAACGTAGGGACCAGACTACGGATGTATATATCTTAGTTATAAAATTTAGAATTATTCGTAGCTATACTAGTCGGCATAGCAAGGATTCTAGATGACATAATTATAGAGGTACATACCCAAGTTATGGAATCTATCGTTTATCGCAGCTATGCTTGCTGGCATGGCGAGGATTCTGAGTATCATGATTTTGGACAAACGCATATGATTATCAAATTTTATTTTAAAAAGTTTCTTAACGTATCATCTCTATCATTCACTTCTGTTATTATAGGATTATGTTCCATCATCAATTAGCTTAGGAGTAGGGATACTTTTAGTTCCTTTAGTCCAGTTCCTTGCAGAGCCTTATTTTATTATAGTTCCTTCATAGTGTGATGGTTTCGTGACTTGTAAATTGGTCTGTGTCCTTGAGTATTAGTGTTAATTGTTTAGAGTATGGTTAGAAAGTAATTGTATATGTATTTTGATAACTAAATATAGATGAGAACCCTAGAGTAAGTAATAAGTGTCAGGGTATAATTTGCACCCGGTACGAAAATAGGAGGAATGCCCTAGTAGCAAGAGCCAGAGTATTCAAGTATTATAGAGGTTTAGGCACCAACATTTTAGTGACTAGTTGGAGGAGATACATGAGTAACCTAGTATGGGAGTACCATCCAAGTATCATATAAGAGGAGTTACTGCCTTGTGTAGACAGTGTCAAGACTTGGGTAGATACCCTAGAGAGAGTATTCTAAATAGATGGATGTATCAATAGGGTGCATGATTGCGGTGTATACCAGTGTTCATCGCAAGAAGAATGGTTAAGCAGTATTAGACGATTGAGGAACTGAGACAGACAATAGACGACAGTATCCTATAAGGTGTAGTATAGTATCCTGGATAGTGTGTACCGGTGAGTCGAGTATGCCCATGGCCTAAAACCATAGTATACCGGTAGTATTATAAATAGTAACCCATTGTAGATAGTTCTTCTGTTTATTATGATAATTATCAGTTTCATAATTATGTTTAATAATAATTTGTCTTATAATTCGTTGATGATTTCTTGTTTCCATCTATCTTTCTAATATGGCACCCATGACAATAGCCCATCGTCTGAGAGCAGCTGTAGTTTCGAGCATGACTGAGAGCGTGCTTCCACCTCCTGTTGCTCAGGAGGTAGTGACCCCTCCGATTGACTAGGGGGTAGTTGCACCTCCTGCAAACCCCTATAATCAAATTTCCATCTTTGCTAAAACTTTTTCTAATACTCTTCTTTTAAAACATTATTAGTTATGGTAACAATTTGAATTATATGTTAGGCAGGGACTTAACTGCAAATTTGAGATTCAAATCTCAAGTCCTGGCTAAGAACAACTATACGTAGTAGCCATCCTCAAATTCAAATAGTTTTCAAGGATAAAATCTCTCCTTTAAATATAAATCCTTATGAGAGTTGATCTCACTAAATCCGAATTCAAATTTGTTTCCTCTTATCTGATAACACTTGACCGACCTAGACACTATAGATATATATAGGAACTGCCGATCCCTGATACCCTTACAAACCCTAATAGCTCTGCATCAACTGCCTTAGGGAGGAGCAAGTTTAAGACTCCTGCAAAGATAGACAGGTGAGTTTTCTTTACTCTGCCAATTGGTCGATTTATAATTTTGTGCATTCACTAGAGAACAGGGGGAAATGGTAGTGTAGGTGTTTGATCCATAGGAGTACCCCATGAAGTTTCAGTACCTGTCAAACCCATCACTGGTGGGATGGGGAGTATGGGTAACATGGTGACTTGTACCAAAGTCTCACCAAGACATTGTACCAATGGTCCCTGCTACAGGACACCCTAGAAACCTAGGAGCAGAGCCATACATGTATCAGACCCAATAAACCACCCTTGTTACCAGTAGACACAGGCAGGGGCTAATCCCTAATGCCATTGATGTCGTAATTGACTTTCCATAAATCTCAGATGTATACTGCTAACAGGGACATATTGTGGGTATCGGGCATACCACCAGGGAACCGTTTCCTGGTACCTAGTGCATAGGCCAACTTGGCCTTGTATATTCCTGTACTACTATAGACACCACACAGGAAATAGGATAGGGGCTATAAGACAGGGAGTAGATTCTTTTATATGTAAAGCCTAAATCTGCTTTTAAGGGTATGTAATTAACACATCGAACTACAGGTGCAAGTCCCCTGTAATTGACACATCCACCAGGTTATAGGGGTGGTCCAGTTAATCTAGGATAGCCTGGGATGGGTATACCAGCAGTAGTATCATGTGTCAATCTGGGACAGGGAATATCAAAACCCAGTCCAAGTCTAGTGCCAGCAGTGAGCAAGGCCTTGCCAAATAATGGGTTGACAAATTTTGAGTAGGTAGTACCTGATGGGACTTCTTCGAACCAGAGCCTCAGTTAGTTCATTATAGATCCTGTTAGCACCATAATAGGTAGGGTAGGGTATACGGGCTATCCCCAAATTCGGGGATATTACTGGATATCAGTAGGTTAGAGAGTCCAATCAGCCATTTATTGATTGGTAAAAGTCTTAGCCAAGCTCTATAATCTACCAACCTGTCACCATATGCAACAGGCAAGCATATGACCTATAGGCTGGTACATACCTAAGCTAGGTTATCAGCAAGTTGTTCTAAAAGAAGGAAAGCCTAATGGGAAGTTGAGAAGTATGACATGGGGGTAGGCTCTATATTAGGAAATCTGGTGCTATCGGTTACCTAGTGGTGAAAGGTGCAGAAGAGCCATAGGAACCTGCAGTTATTAAGGGACTCATGTCCTGTGCAGGTGTGGACTTGTAATAGGCAAGAGCCATTTTTGAATACCCATCCACACAATACTCGATTGACCAAACAAGTGTATCAGGCAGGCATAACCAATCAGAGATGACTGAAACATGTAGGCTGTGCATAAACCTATTTCCTACCTCACACGGGAAACAACCCAGTAGCAGCCTAGTACAAACCCCCATTTGAATGTCCTGATCATCTAGGAGTCCCTACAAGAAAATAGGATTAGTTGTCACCAGCCCAGTGAATATTAGGGTATCACAGGTTGTCCTCAGGATATTAATGGATATACTGAAGAATTGATGTACCAGGGTGACAGGAATGACTGGCAGGTTTGAACCAAACTAATGAGGGTCTAAGGACACTTACCAGGTTGAGGGCAACCCTATGACACTATTTCCAAGTACAGGTACTAGAACTTCTAAGGGAGATCTGTTGGTATCTTAAGAGTACTATCAGCCAATATAAAAGGGGGTCCCCACTGAACAACATTCAGTTTATGCTCAATATCTGAGATTGTTATCAAGGTTGCCAACATTGGGAGCAGCGGATCTTGAGAGGACTCTTGCCTTGACGTACTCAAGGTAACCTGGGAAATTCAAAGACACCAAGGTATCACCCATCATGTAGAGGACCACTAACCCACTGGAAAGGGAAATCAGAAATTTAATGAAGTAGACTACAGATTGTTAGTTAGCTTGGAAGAGCTGTAATACCATGATATATCTATACATATGACACATGGGTAAAAAACCACCAGCTTATACAACAAGAGAGGAAGGCACTTAATGTAACAGGTAGTACCCCAGCGTAGAATTGATGGGAATTAGGAAGCCTAGAGCCAGTTTAGTTGAAGGGTATACTCTAAACCATATATGAAGGATAGTTTATTAAAGAATCACTCATTAACATTGTGTTTCATTAAAATAGGTTACTTGGATCTCGATTGGGACTCTGACCAGTGTCAGCTGCCTAGAATGCCAAGTGAGTACAGTTTATTGCTTGTTTTCAGTATTGATCTTTACTATGCATCATTGTTAGTCGGTAGAGATGTGATTACAGTCTTTTATATGGATTATATTTTGTCGTATTGGGGGAGGTGAAGTACCAAAGATGTGTGATCTGACCTTATACCGTGTAGACAATAATTATTATTACATTTACACCGTATAGACAGTATTTCTTTATTGCAGTATACCATGTAGACCGTGTTACTTTATACAGTGTAGATATTGTAGACAGCCTCGTGTAATTGTCCCGAGACCGATTATATATCAAATGTACTTCAGTCGGTGAGTTTTTCTTGTATTTTATTTATTGCTTTCGATATTTAGTTTTACTCTATTTTTCTCCATTAATTTTCTAAATCATATGTCTAAAGGCTAACCTCTGTTATATAGTCATTTTCATATATTGAAACTGCATTCAGTGAATTGTACTCGTTCCATCCTGACTGGGTAACCAAACAAATTTTAGGTGATTACGAAGAGGTCGTGTGCCCTGACCAGTACGGTCCGTACTTGGGAGATACAGTAGAGACGGACTTTGCTTATCAGGAGGAGTACACAGCATCTGATCCTGCTACACATTCTTAGATATTTTAGTTAGTACTGAGACATTGTACTAGATATTATAGTTGATTTTTGAGACATGTAGTTGAGATATCTTTTAGCTTTAAGACTTTATACATTTCTATTATGAGACAGTTTATTTATTTCCATCTTTTAGATGTTGAGTTGAGATGTGGAGTTGTTGAATCCCCTTGTGGTATATCTTTTATTGCGTGGTTGTTCATCATATTGTTATAGCGTTCTACCGCCGACTCAGTGGCGTAAGCTGGACGTGTACACGGTTCATGCCCAAATATTGGGTGCGGGTCATAACACGTTTTTTATGGTGGCCCATGCAGGTCCCCTTTTTGCAAGACAGCGAAATCATAGTAGTACTTAAGTTAGTCATACTACTGCGGGTCTGCAACTAGGACTAGGAATAGGAACCTAAGGACCGTCTCCGCAAGTTAAAACTGCGTTATTGACTTCTATATTCGACTTTAAGTACCTTTATGCATCCTGTTTGAATCTTTTTATATTCTAATGATTTTCTTCGTTTTCAGCCAATGGATTCGCAAGACAGGAACAACGCTACAATGAACACTCCACCGGCCGTTGGCGGGTTTTTCACCTACGGGAACCCATCGACGCAGGAAAGCCAGCTTACTCACCAGGATGATCCAGCCCAGCCGCAGTACTCAAGATTCCACAGGAATAACATTCCACCGCCACCGCAGTTCCCTCTGAAGACTCCAATACCAGCACATATCCCTCCTCTAGCACCTGTTCTACCTATCATGCACTCGGCACCAGCAGTCTATCCACCACCTGCGATGCATCCAGCACCAGCCAGGTATCCAACTCCTATGATGCAGTAAGCACCCTACATGTACCCAGTACCTACCATGCACCCAGCGCCAGCAATGTACCCGTCACCTGCTCTCCCCTACCACAGGTACTGGATAATATTACACTCCAAGGTATTTTCCAACAGCAGGCCAACATCTTTCATGATATTTTGCGAGAGGCCCTTCAGCAAAGGGAGGCCCACCAATAGCGGCCTGGGACATCCAAGAACTTCATGGACCTCAAGCCCAGAGAGTTCCATGGGACAGAGGGTATTATCTATGTTGATGAGTGGTTGGAGAATGTGGAACGATACCTGAAGATGGCCCACATCTCAGAAGATCTAAAGGTGGAGTCAGCTAGTGGATAACTTTTCGACATCGCATGGACGTGGTACCAAGGCAAGCCCCGATTTGCTACTCCAGACGTGACTTGGGAAGAATTCAAGCAGCTATTCAAGAAGAAATTCTACACCGACGTAGCACGAGAGGCATTGGTGAGCCAGTTCGAGCACTTGGAGCAGGGAAATCTCACTGTTGACGAGTACATTGCAGAGTTTTCTCGCCTTAGTCATTTAACGGTGAGTATGGTCAACACCCCAGAGAGCAAGGCCAGAAGATTCAGAAAAGGATTATCGTACGAGATTCGCTTAGTAATCGCCACCAGCCGAGCCACTACCTACGAGGAGATTCTGGAGGTCTCCCAAGCCGTAGAGGAAGAACTGAATGACAGGCCGAAGAGGAGTCAAGACTCTTTCAGCGGAGGCAACCACCAACCAACACAGGCGAAGCGTCCTCAAGTTCAGCCGAGGACCTTCTAGCACCAGCAACAATTCTAGTCTACTGGTAGAGCTCCAGTACATCAGCAGAACCGAGGCCCGACCAGAGCTCAGACACAGCAGCCACAGAGACAGTTTCAGCAGGCTCCGTATTGTACATTTTACGGGAAGACAGGACACATTTCGGATGACTGCAGACAGAGACTTGGATCGTATTTATAATACGAATCACCTTCACATCAGCTGAAGGATTGCGCATTGGCTTTCGACCGAGCAGGACACGAGGCAGCTCCAGCACAGAGAGGACCAGCTAGACCACCAGCCGCCACACAGCCACGAGGTCCACCACTACCCACTCAGCAGCAGCATTTTGCCCAGCACCAGCAGAGAGGAGCATCCCTGCAGGGCCGAGATTTTGCCCTAGCCATTGAGGAGCCAGAGCCTACCCCAGATGTGATAGCAGGTTCTATACTACTAAACTCCTTTTCTGTTATAGCCTTGTTTGATTCGGGTGCGTCCCACAGTTTTATTTCTGTAGCTTTTGTATTCAAGCATAACATAGTATCAGAACCATTGTGTGGTGTTTGTAAAATTATGACGGGTGGAGGTGCTATCCTAGTCAAGGATATTTGCATGAGGCGTCGTATCACCTTGGGAGGTAGAGAGTTGTGCGCCAACTTACTCGTAATGCCACTTCCAAGTTTCGACATTATCCTCGGTATGGACTGGTTGAGTAAGAATTTTTCCAGTATAAACTACCACCAAGGATGTGTTGTATTCAATCCTCCGGGAGTGCCCACATTAGAGTTCGCTAGAGGAGCAGTAGAGCAGCAGCACAGGGCTTTTTGCGGAGCTATGATCGAAGGGAAGGAGATCCTACATCCCATTATCGCGAAATTCATGGATATTTTTCCTGAGGACTTACCCAGATTGCCGCAAGATAGGGATATCGAGTTTGCTCTTGATCTAGTGCCAGGAGCAGAACCTACGGCACAACCGGTGTACCGGATCAACAACAAGGAGGCTGAAGAATTGAAGAAGCAGATCGATGAATTGCTAGAGAAGGGGTTCATCAGAGAGAGTTCATCACCATGGGGATCCCCTGTCCTTTTTGTGCCGAAGAAGGATGGTACGGTGCGAATGTGCATCGACTACCGAACCTTGAATAATCACACTATCAAGAACAAGTATCCGCTGTCGAGGATTAACGATCTTTTCGATCAGTTGAGCGGCGTATGGGTATTCTAAAAGATATATTTGAGGTCGGGTTACCATTAGCTGAAGGTGAAGAAGGAAGATATACCGAAGACTGCCTTCCGGACCAAGTACAAACAATACGAGTTTATGGTGATGCTGTTCGGGTTAACCAACACCCCGGCAATCTTCATGAACTTGATGAATAAGGTATTCCATCCGTACCTTGACAAGTTCGTAGTGATGTTTATCGATAACATACTCATTTATTCGAAAACACTGGAAGAACACGAGGAACATCTGAGGACCGTGCTAGAGACCCTCAGGAAGGAGAAGCTCTATGGAAAACTCTCAAAATGTGAGTTTTTCTTGGACAAGGTGGAGTTCCTTGGTCATGTTGTGATAGGCGACGGTATATCTGTCGAACCGAAGAAGGTTACGACTGTGGAAGCTTGGACTACTCTGACTACGGTAGCAGAGATACGAAGCTTCTTGGTATTAGCAGGGTATTATCGGAAGTTCGTGCAAGACTTCGCTCGAATTGCAGAGCCGCTCACTAGGCTCACTTGGAAGGACGTAGAGTTCGTATGGACAGAGGACTGCCAGGCTGCATTCGAGGAGTTAAAGAAGAGGCTGACGACAGCCCCTGTTTTGGCTTTGCCTTCAGGATCGAGAGGTTTCACCATTTATAGCGATGCCTCGGGCAAAGGATTGGGGTTGTGTCCTATAGCAGAACAAGAGAGTGATAGCCTATGCGTCTGGACAGTTGAGACCGTATGAGAAGAACTACCCCACACACGACCTAGAGTTGGCAATCGTGATCTTTGCCTTGAAGCTGTGGAGACATTATTTGTACGGAGAGCGAGTGGAAATCTTTACTGACCACAAAAGCTTGAAGTACGTCTTCACACAAAAGGAGTTGAACATGAGGCAGTACAGACGGCTTGAGCTGATGAGTGATTATGATATTTCTCTACAGTATCATCCGGGAAAAGCCAACGTTGTTGCGGATGCTTTGAGCAGGTAACCCGTAGCAATGTGCTTGACCCGAGACCGTCACTTATTAGCGGACTTGGAGAGTCTGGGCATTGAGATCATCATTCCAGGGGCCGAGATACAAATGATGGGCATGCAGATTCAGTCAGGACTGATGGACAGGATTAGGGAGGCACAGTACCAGGATGAGTAGCTAAGGAGCATCATAGCACAAGCACGGGCCGGCTTGCTAGACGATTTCACTATTGTAGAGGATGGTTCGTTGAAGCACGGAACGAGACTTTGTGTACCTAGTAGAGAGCTTAGAGAAGAAATTATGCAGGAGGCACACCGTTTCCAGTACTCTGTACATCCAGGAGCCAATAAGATGTACAAGGATCTGAGAAACCACGTGTGGTGGTATGGTATGAAACATGAAGTAGCCCGCTTCGTTTCTAGGTGCCTGGTATATCAGCAGGAAAAAGTTGAAAGGCAGAGACCAGGAGGATTGTTGCAACCGCTACCGATACCCGAGTGGAAGTGGGAACACATCACTATGGATTTTGTTTCCGGCCTTCCACGGTCATCGGGCAAAAAAAGATACGATTTGGGTCATCGTTGACAGGTTGACCAAATCGGCCCACTTTATACCATTTAAAGTAGGATTATCTACGGAGAAGTTAGCAGAGCTTTATATGAAGCAGATAGTCCAGTTGCATGGGGTGCCAGTGAGTATCATCTACGACCGTGACAGCAGGTTCATGTCTCACTTTTGGAGGAGCCTACAGGCTACTTGGGCACAGCACTCAAGTTCAGTACCGCCTATCATCCACAGACGGATGGACAGTCATAGTGGACCATTCATACACTCGAGGATATGCTGTGGACGTTTATGCTAGACTTTGGTGGCTCATGGAAGGACCACCTTCATCTCGTAGAATTCTTTTACAACAACAGCTACCAAGCTAGCATCGAGATGTCCCCTTTCGAAGTATTGTATGGTCAGAGATGTCGTACCCTACTATCTTAGGACGATGTGGGAGAGGGTGCACTGTTAGGACCGAAGATGATGGTAGATGTTGCAGAGAAAGTCAAGATGATTAGAGAGCGACTTCGCGTGGCTCAGGACAGGCAGAAGTACTGGACAGACAGTCACCGTAGACTGTTAGAGTTTAAGGTATAGAATCCCATTAATATAAATTACGTGTTAATTATAGATTCTGGGTAACAATTATGCATTTTAGGTTGGCAACTTGGTGTTTTTAAAAATTTCTCTGACACGTTGCACTATTCGTTTCGGTAAAGGCGGTAAACTCAGCCCGCATTTCATTGGGTCGTTCAGTATTCTCGAGAAGATCAGAGCAGTAGAATACCGATTAGCATTGTTGCCTATACTGGAAGAAATGCACAACTTGTTCTACGTATCTCAGCTGAGACGATACGTGGCAGACCCCAGTCATGTCTTGGATCATTCGAAGGTCAAGGTGGGATCGAGTCTCAGTTACTAGGAGCAGCACGTAGAGATTTTGGACCGCAGAGAGAAAATCTTGAGGAACCAGACGATTCCATTGGTTCGTGTCGCATGGAAACGCCACTCCTCGGGCAAGTCCACATGGGAGAGAGAAGATGAGATGCGCGAGCACTATCCTTATATTTTTGATCCATGAGGTAATACTTCGTGACTTGTCTACCTCAAATTTCGAGGATAAAATTTTTCAAGGGGGGAAGATTTGTAAACCCCTATGATCAAATTTCCATCTTTGCTAAAACTTTTTCTAATACTCTTCTTTTAAAACATTATTAGTTATGGTAACAATTTGAATTATATGTTAGGCAGGGAATTAATGCAAATTTGAGATTCAAATCTCAAGTCCTGGCTAAGAACAACTATACGCAGTAGCCATCCTCAACTTCAAATCCTTGTCAAGGATAAAATCCCTCCTTTAAATATAAATCCTTGTGAGAGTTGATCTCACTAAATCCGAATTCAAATTTGTTTCCCCTTATCTGATAACACCTGACCGACCTAGACACTATAGATATATATAGGAACTGCCGATCCCTGATACCCTTACAAACCCTAATAGCTCTGCATCAACTGCCTTAGGGAGGAGCAAGTTCGAGACTCCTACAAAGACAGACAGGTGAGTTTTCTCTACTCTGCCAATTGGTCAATTTATTATTCTATGCATTCACTAGAGAACAGGGGGAAAGGGTAGTGTAGATGTTTGATCTATAGCCTAAATAGTACCATAGGAGTACCCTATGGAGTTTTGGTACCTGTCAAACCCATCACTGGTGGGATGAGGAGTATGGGTAACATGATGACTTGTACCAAAGACTGACCAAGATATTGTACCAATGGTTCCTGCTACAGGACACCCTAGAAACCTAGGAGCAGAGCCATACATGTATCAGACCCAATAAAATACCCTCGTTACCAGTAGACACGGGCAGGGGCTAATCCCTAATGCCATTGATGTCGTAATCGACTTTCCATAAATCTCAGATGTATACTGCTAACAGGGACATGTTGTGGGTATCGGGCATACCACCAGGGAACCGTTTCCTAGTACCTAGTGCATAGGCCAACTTGGCCATGTATATTCCTGTACTAATGTAGACACCACACAGGAAATAGGTTAGGGGCTATAAGACAGGGAGTAGATTCTTTTATGTGTAAAGCCTAAATATGTTTTCGAGGGTATGTAATTGACACATCGAACTATAAGTGCAAGTCACCTGTAATTGACGCATCCACCAGGTTATAGGGATAGTCCAGTTAATCTAGGATAGCTTGGGCATGGGTATACCAGCAGTAGTATCATGTGTCAATCTGGGACAGGGGATATCAAAACCCAGTCCAAGTCTAGTACCAGCATTGAGCAAGGCCTTGCCAAATAATGGGTTGACAAATTTTGAGTAGGTAGTACCTGATGGGACTTCTTCAAACCAGAGCCTCAGTTAATTCTTTGTAGATCCTGTTAGTACCATGATAGATAGGGTAGGGTATACAGGCTATCCCTAAATTCGGGGATATTACCGGATCTCAGTAGGTTAGAGAGTCCAATCAGCCATTTATTGATTGGTAAAAGTATTAGCCAAGCTCTATAATCTACCAACATGTCACCATATACAACAGGCAAGCATGTGACCTATAGGCTGGTACATCCCTAAGCTAGGTTATCAGCAAGTTATTCTAAAAGAAGGAAAGCCTAATGGGAAGTTGAGAAGTATAGCATGGGGGTAGGTTCTATATTAGGAAATCTGGGGGTATCGGTTACCTAGTGGTGAAAGGTGCAGGAGAGCCATAGGAACCTGCAGTTATTTCATGTCCTGTGCAGGTGTGGATTTGTAATAGGCAAGAGCCATTTTTTAATACCAATCCACACAATACTCGATTGACCAAACAAGTGTATCAGGCAGGCATAACCAATAAGAGATGACTAAAACATGTAGGTTGTACATAAACCTATTTCCTACCTCACATGGAAAATAACCCAATATCAGCCTTGTACAAACCCCCATTTGAATGTCCTCATCATCTAGGAGTCCCTATAAGAAAATAGGATTAGTTGTCACCAGCCCAGTGAATATCAGGGTATCACAGGTTGTCCTCAGGATATTAATGGATATACTGAAGAATTGATGTACCAGGGTGACAGGAATGACTAGCAGGTTTGAACCAAACTAATGAGGGTCTAAGGACACTTACCAGGTTGAGGGCAACCCTATGATACTATTTTCAAGTACAGGTACCAGAACTTCTAAGGGAGATCTGTTGGTATCTTAAGAGTACTATCAGCCAAGCCAATGTAAAAGGGGGTCCCCACTGAACAACATTCAGTTTATGCTCAATATCTGAGATTGTTATCAAGGTTGCCAACATTGGAAGCAGGGGATCTTGAGAGGACTCTTACCTTGATGTACTCAAGGTAACCTAGGAAATTCGAAGACACCAAGGTATCACCCATCATTTAGAGGACCACTGACCCACTGGAAAGGGAAATCATAAATTTAACGAAGTAGACTACAGATTGTTAGTTAGCTTGGAAGAGCTGTAATACCATGATATATCTATACATATGATACATGGGTAAAAAAACCACCAGCTTATACAACAAGAGAGGAAGGCACTTAATGTAACAAGTAGTACCCCAGCCTAGAATAGATGGGAATTAGGAAGCCTAGAGTCAGTTTAGTTGAAGGGTATACTCTAAACCAAATATGAAGGATAGTTTATTAAAGAATCACTCATTAACATTGTGTTTCATTAAAATAGGTTACTTGGATCTCGATTGGGACTCTGACCAGTGCCAGCTGCCCAGAACGCCAGACGAGTACAGTTTATTGCTTGTTTTCAGTATTAATCTTTACTATGCATCATTGTTAGTCGGTAGAGATATGATTTCAGTCTTTTGTATGGATTATATTTTGTCGTGTTGAGGGAGGTAAAGTACCAAAGATGTGTGATCTAACCTTATACCGTGTATACCGTGTAGACAGTAATTATTATTGTATTTATACCGTATAGACTGTGTTTTTTTATTGTAGTATACCGTGTAGTCCGTTTTACTTTATACAGTATAGATATTGTAGACAGTGTCGTGTAATTGTCCCGAGACAGGTCACATATCAAAGGTACTTCAGTCGGTCAGTCGGTGAGTTTTTCTTGTATTTTATTTACTGCTTTCGATATTTAGTTTTACTCTATTTTTCTCCATTTATTTTCTAAATCATATGTCTAAAGACTAACCTCTATTATATAGTCATTTTCATATATTGAAACTGCATTCAGTGAATTGTACTCGTTCTATCCTGACTGGGTAACCAAACAAATTTTAGGTGATTGCGAAGAGGTCGTGTGCCCTGACCAGTACGGCCCGTACTTGGAAGATACAGTAGAGGCGGACTTTGCTTATTAGGAGGAGTACGCAACATCTGATCCTGCTACACTTTTTTAGATATTTTAGTTAGTACTGAGGTATTATACTGGATATTAGAGTTGATTTTTGAGACATGTAGTTGAGATATCTTCTGGCTTTAAGACTGCATACATTTCTATTATGAGACAATTTATTTATTTTCATCTTTTAGATGTTGAGTTGAGATGTGGAGTTGTTGAATCCCCTTGTGGTATATCTTTTATTGCGTGGTTGTTCATCATATTTTTACAGCGTTCTACCGCCGACTCTACGGCGTAGGCTGGACGTGTACACGGTTCATGCCTAAATATTGGGTGCAGGTCGTGAAATCTCCTGCCGTTGAAGAAGTGGTAGCAGCCTCACCAGAGAGTCTTCCTCTACCTCCTGCCTTTCAGGAGATGGTTGCAGCTTCGTCTGGGATCGAGAGTCTTCCACCGCCTCATCCTCTGCCTCCTAGAGTGGCACCCCATACCATATCCTCAGTAGGTTTTCCCCTGATGGAACTCAGATATCTGGACTTCTCCGGATGTGTTAGAGACACAGAGAGTTCAGACTGGGATCCTGAGGAGCATAGCTAGAGGATCCAACTGTTGTGGGACCTAGTGAATTATCAAGGAGGAAAGCCTAGTCCCAAAAGAGCGAGGAGCAATAACCACCCAAGGCCTCAGGAGTGCCCGAACCTTCAGCCTATGCCATCCTTTCCAGTTCGAATTCCTGCTCAGCAGAGGCCAGTTGAGCGAGTGCCTACCTGTGCTTACTGCAAGAAGATTGGGCATATATGGTCCGACTGTAGGAAGAGGAGAGGATTGTGCATATTTTGTGGGTCAGCTACCCACATGATGCGAGACTGTCCTATTGCACCTATCCTAGCTGAAGCCCTGACTCGAGAAGGGAATTCCAGTCACTAGACCCAGTTGGAGGTGAGTAATTTGTCACGCCCCGATTCAGGGAATCGTTCACCTCCGCTTTGATTCACGCCGAATCGTTCGTCCTCGCTAAGGCGTGATGCCGTACAAGTCTGGAATTGCACTTGTACACGACGTGCTCGTGTTCCTTTTATAAAAGAGACATTTTGAATAGAGTTTCACAGCGGTTGATAAAGAAGATTTGGGCAACACAGAAATGATCTGAAATAAGTTCTTTATTGATATCTTTGAAATTATATTACATAAAACATAAGGCTCTCAAACAGCCGAGATGAAATGCCAAACTTGGCTACAACTTACAGAAATATTGAAATGAGATACAACTTGTTCCATACATCATATCCCTTTATTAATAATGCGGCAATAACCACCTTCAGCAAAATACCTTCTTCTTTAAGTGGAAACTTCAAGATGTACGAAGCTTCTAAAGAGTCGGACAGCAAGCCTTCAGCGTCTATGATTATCCACTAGGTTCCCGGCACCTGTGGAGACGAGGGTCAGTACATTGCCACATATGTACTGGTGAGCGGCCGTAACCAATCTCACCATAAATCAACAGTAGTAAAAATTACATGAATGTTCACTATTGATTTGTGTTCTTTCTATCTTGCCTTAGGGTCTATTAACCATTCATATATTTGATGAAAAATATAAGAAGCATACAGTGATGTTAGAAACACAAGCAATTTATGTTGTTCTAACATAAGCAATTCATATTGATCACCAATTTGGTGAATCTTACCCACGGTCGATAGCCATCCCTGTAAATATTTATGAATACCACTTACTCTGCCTGCATAAGACATTGTTAGCTATGCCACCTGTCTATATGAAGGTCACTGACTACACGCCATATGGGACATCTTGGTCGGACGGCTCCCCTTCGGCGGTGGGTAGCTAGCCCATCCGGAAGGTTCCCGAAAGACCGTGCTACTACTTCAGCACTGTGCTACTACTTCAGCACTGTGTTCCTCCTAGGCCGAATCGGTTCTGTGGCCTCGGAGTACCGTTCGAGGAACTACATTGTATACAAGTTGTCCAAAACCATGCATGCAATGCAACTTAACTAATAAGGGACATGACATGCATGATAATAGCATCTTTCACACATAGTCATAGTTCTCATTTTATCTTGCCATTTCCCTATCTTGCCTTGAGCCATAGGCTCGCATATTCGTTCATCCAACCAAGGGACTATTCATTTGTAACCCATTCTTTCGAACCGAAGTCCGATATACTTACAACCCAATACTTGGGTCTTTGCATCATCTGTTAAACAATTCATATAGCATACGAGCATCATTCGATTTGGAACATAAGCCTAGCCATGTGATAATTTATCTTTCATTATCTTTTCTGTATTATTACTAAGCATCTTTTATTAAGCTCCGAACGCAATAACAAGTCTACCATTGTTATGCGCGAAGATCAAGGATCGTCAAAGGATCAAAGCCACTCACTTGTTGGTGAATTGCCGAGAGAAAGAGGTCTTCCATGCAATGTCAAGCTCGATTCACTGTGTTAGCACCTGCATTGGCACCAACATTTGGTCAGCATACTTCTTCTCTTTCTCTCAGTAATTCGATATGAAATGTGTAGACAGTGAAAGTAAATCCATGAAAACATTCATCAAAAAAAATCACAAAAATGCACACAAAAGCCAACAGCAAAAGCGACATCGAAAACCAGCAGGGCAACGGTCTCGGGGCAAGCGACTCTTATATAGAACTCTTCCCCCAAGACGTGCGCCACTGGATCTTGGGCATCATTTCAAAAGAGTCCAATCCATAACGGAGAAAGGATCTCAATTCATTATCCTGCGATCCTGGTAAAGTTTCCCCAAGTAAAGTTTCCCAAATTCTCATTCGACTCGGCCATTCGACCGCTAGCCCGCACCGTGCTCCACAACGGATTCAGGGCATTATATATTAATACAATAACAAAAAATTTCATCCCTGAAACTTAAACACAAACCCACCTAGGTTAAATAACGAAGGAAACTTTTCCTTCACATCCGCCTCAAGTTCCCACGTCAACTCTTCGACGGAATGATTTCGCCAAAGCACTCGAACCAAAGAAACAACTCGGTTCCGCAAAATTTTATCCTTCCTATCCAAGATCTGCACGGGTTCCTCCACATAAGACAAGTCAGCTCTTAGCCCTAACGGACCGAAGTCTACCACATAAATTATATGTTAGGCAGGGACTTAATGCAAATTTGAGATTCAAATCTCAAGTCCTGGCTAAGAACAACTATACGCAGTAGCCATCCTCAAATTCAATTCCTTGTCAAGGATAAAATCCCTCCTTTAAATATAAATCCTTGTAAGAGTTGATCTCACTAAATCTGAATTCAAATTTGTTTCCCCTTATCTGATAACACCTGACCGACCTAGACACTATAGATATATATATATAGGAACTGCCGATCCCTGATACCCTTACAAACCCTAATAGCTCTGCATCAACTACCTTAGGGAGGAGCAAGTTCGAGACTCCTGTAAAGACAGACAGGTGAGTTTTCTCTACTCTGCCAATTGTTCGATTTATTATTCTTTGCATTCACTAGAGAACAGGGGGAAAGGGTAGTGTAGATGTTTGATCTATAGCCTAAATAGTACCATAAGAGTACCCCATGGAGTTTTAGTACCTGTCAAACCCATCACTGGTGGGATGAGGAGTATGGGTAACATGATGACTTGTACCAAAGACTGACCAAGATATTGTACCAATGGTCCCTGCTACAGGACACCCTAGAAACCTAGGAGCAGAGCCATACATGTATCAGACCTAATAAAACACCCTCGTTACCAGTAGACACGGGCAGGGGCTAATCCCTAATGCCATTGATGTCGTAATCGACTTTCCATAAATCTCAGATGTATACTGCTAACAGGGACATATTGTGGGTATCGGGCATACCACCAGGGAACTGTTTCCTAGTACCTAGTGCATAGGCCAACTTGGCCATGTATATTCCTGTACTAATGTAGACACCACATAGGAAATAGGTTAGGGGCTATAAGACAGGGAGTAGATTCTTTTATGTGTAAAGCCTAAATCTATTTTCGAGGGTATGTAATTGACACATCGAACTATAAGTGCAAGTCACCTATAATTGACGTATCCACCAGGTTATAGGGATAGTCCAGTTAATCTAGGATAGCTTGGGCATGGGTATACCAGCAGTAGTATCCTGTGTCAATCTGGGACAGGGGATATCAAAACCAAGTCCAAGTCTAGTGCCAGCAGTGAGCAAGGCCTTGCCAAATAATGGGTTGACAAATTTTGAGTAGGTAGTACCTGATGGGACTTCTTCAAACCAGAGCCTCAGTTAATTCTTTGTAGATCCTGTTAGCACCATGATAGATAGGGTAGGGTATGCAGGCTATTCCCAAATTCGGGGATATTACTAGATATCAGTAGGTTAGAGAGTCCAATCAGCCATTTATTGATTGGTAAAAGTATTACCGAAGCTCTATAATCTACCAACCTATCACCATATGCAACAGGCAAGCATATGACCTATAGGCTGGTACATCCCTAAGCTAGGTTATCAGCAAGTTATTCTAAAAGAAGGAAAGCCTAATGGGAAGTTGAGAAGTATAGCATGGGGGTAGTTTCTACATTAGAAAATCTGGGGGTATCGGTTACCTAGTGGTAAAAGGTGCAGGAGAGCCATAGGAACCTGCAGTTATTAAGGGACTCATGTCTTGTGCAGGTATGGATTTGTAATAGGCAAGAGCCATTTTTGAATACCCATCCACACAATACTCGATTGACCAAACAAGTGTATCAGGCAGGCATAACCAATAAGAGATGACTGAAACATGTAGGTTGTACATAAACCTATTTCCTACCTCACATTAGAAACAACCCAATATCAGCCTTGTATAAACCCCCATTTGAATGTCCTGATCATCTAGGAGTCCCTGCAAGAAAATAGGATTAGTTGTCACCAGCCCAGAGAATATCAGGGTATCACAGGTTGTCCTCAGGATATTAATGGATATACTGAAGAATTACTGTACCAGGGTGACAGGAATGACTGGCAGGTTTGAACCAAACTAATGAGGGTCTAAGGACACTTACCAGGTTGAGGGCAACCCTATGATACTATTTCCAAGTACAGGTACCAGAAGTTCTAAGGGAGATCTGTTGGTATCTTAAGAGTACTATCAGCCAATGTAAAAGGGGGTCCTCACTGAACAACATTCAGTTTATGCTCAATATCTGAGATTGTTATCAAGGTTGCCAACTTTGGGAGCAGGGGATCTTGAGAGGACTCTTGCCTTGATGTACTCAAGGTAACCTAGGAAATTCGAAGACACCAAGGTATCACCCATCATTTAGAGGACCACTAACCCACTGGAAAGGGAAATCATGAATTTAATAAAGTAGACTACAGATTGTTAGTTAGCTTGGAAGAGCTGTAATACCATGATATATCTATACATATGACACATGGGTAAAAAAACCACCAGCTTATACAACAAGAGAGGAAGGCACTTAATGTAACAAGTAGTACCCCAGCCTAGAATAGATGGAAATTAGGAAGCCTAGAGTCAGTTTAGTTGAAGGGTATACTCTAAACCAAATATGAAGGATAGTTTATTAAAGAATCACTCATTAACATTGTGTTTCATTAAAATAGGTTACTTGGATCTCGATTGGGACTCTGACCAGTGCCAGCTGCCCAGAACGCCAGACGAGTACAGTTTATTGCTTGTTTTCAGTATTAATCTTTACTATGTATCATTGTTAGTCAGTAGAGATATGATTTCAGTCTTTTGTATGGATTATATTTTGTCGTGTTGAGGGAGGTAAAGTACCAAAGATGTGTGATCTAACCTTATACCGTGTATACCGTGTAGACAGTAATTATTATTGTATTTATACCGTATAGACTGTGTTTCTTTATTGCAGTATACCGTGTAGTCCGTTTTACTTTATACAGTATAGATATTGTAGACAGTGTCGTGTAATTGTCCCGAGACCGGTCACATATCAAAGGTACTTCAGTCGGTCAGCCGGTGAGTTTTTCTTGTACTTTATTTACTGCTTTCGATATTTAGTTTTACTCTGTTTTTCTCCATTTATTTTCTAAATCATATGTCTAAAGGCTAACCTCTGTTATATAGTCATTTTCATATATTGAAACTGCATTCAGTGAATTGTACTCGTTCTATCCTGACTGGGTAACCAAACAAATTTTAGGTGATTGCGAAGAGGTCGTATGCCCTGACCAGTACGGCCCGTACTTGGAAGATACAGTAGAGGCGGACTTTGCTTATTAGGAGGAGTACGCAACATCTGATCCTGCTACGCTTTTTTAGATATTTTAGTTAGTACTGAGGCATTGTACTGGATATTAGAGTTGATTTTTGAGACATGTAGTTGAGATATCTTTTGGCTTTAAGACTGCATACATTTCTATTATGAGACAGTTTATTTATTTTCATCTTTTATATATTGAGTTGAGATGTGGAGTTGTTGAATCCCGTTGTGGTATATCTTTTATTGCGTGGTTGTTCATCATATTTTTACAGCGTTCTACCGCCGACTCAACGGCGTAGGATGGACGTGTACACGGTTCATGCCCAAATATTGGGTGCAGGTCGTGAAATCTCCTGCCGTTGAAGAAGTGGTAGCACCCTCACCAGAGAGTCTTCCTCTACCTCCTGCCTTTCAGGAGATGGTTGCAGCTTCGTCTGAGATCGAGAGTCTTCTACCGCCTCATCCTCTGTCTCCTAGAGTGGCACCCCATACCATATCCTCAGTAGGTTTTCCCCTGATGGAACTCAGATATCTGGACTTCTCCGGATGTGTTAGAGACACAGAGAGTTCAGACTGGGATCCTGAGGGAGCAGAGCTAGAGGATCCAACTGTTGTGGGACCTAGTGAATTATCAAGGAGGAAAGCCTAGTCCCAAAAGAGCGAGGAGCAATAACCACCCAAGGCCTCAGGAGTGCCCGAACCTTCAGCCTATGCCATCCTTTCCAGTTCGAATTCCTGCTCAGCAGAGGCCAGTTGAGCGAGTGCCTACCTGTGCTTACTGCAAGAAGATTGGGCATATATGGTCCGACTGTAGGAAGAGGAGAGGATTGTGCATGTTTTGTGGGTCAGCTACCCACATGATGCGAGACTGTCCTATTGCACCTATCCTAGCTGAAGCCCTGACTCGAGAAGGGAATTCCAGTCACTAGACCCAGTTGGAGGTGAGTAATTTGTCACGCCCCGATTCAGGGAATCGTTCGCCTCCGCTTTGATTCACGCCGAATCGTTCGTCCTCGCTAAGGCGTGATGTCGTACAAGTCTGGAATTGCACTTGTACAAGACGTGCTCGTGTTCCTTTTATAAAAGAGACATTTTGAATAGAGTTTCACAGCGGTTGATAAAGAAGATTTGGGCAACACAGAAATGATCTGAAATAAGTTCTTTATTGATATCTTTGAAATTATATTGCATAAAACATAAGGCTCTCAAACAGCCGAGATGAAATGCCAAACTTGGCTACAACTTACAGAAATATTGAAATGAGATACAACTTGTTCCATACATCATATCCCTTTATTAATAATGCGGCAATAACCACCTTCAGCAAAATACTTTCTTCTTCAAGTGGAAACTTCAAGATGTACGAAGCTTCTAAAGAGTCGGACAGCAAGCCTTCAGCGTCTATGATTATCCACTAGGTTCCCGGCACCTGTGGAGACGAGGGTCAGTACATTGCCACATATGTACTGGTGAGCGGCCGTAACCAATCTCACCATAAATCAACAGTAGTAAAAATTACATGAATGTTCACTATTGATTTGTGTTCTTTCTATCTTGCCTTAGGGTCTATTAACCATTCATATATTTGATGAAAAATATAAGAAGCATACAGTGATGTTAGAAACACAAGCAATTTATGTTGTTCTAACATAAGCAATTCATATTGATCACCAATTTGGTGAATCTTACCCACGGTCGATAGCCATCCCTGTAAATATTTATGAATACCACTTACTCTGCCTGCATAAGACATTGTTAGCTATGCCACCTGTCTATATGAAGGTCACTGACTACACGCCATATGGGACATCTTGGTCGGTCGGCTCCCCTTCGGCGGTGGATAGCTAGCCCATCCGGAAGGTTCCCGAAAGACCGTGCTACTACTTCAGCGCTGTGCTACTACTTCAGCACTGTGTTCCTCCTAGGCCGAATCGGTTCTGTGGCCTCGGAGTACCGTTCGAGGAACTACATTGTATACAAGTTGTCCATGACCATGCATGCAATGCAATTTAACTAATAAGGGACATGACATGCATGATAATAGCATCTTTCACACATAGTCGTTGTTCTCATTTTATCTTGCCATTTCCCTATCTTGCCTTGAGCCATAGGCTCGCATATTCGTTCATCCAACCAAGGGACTATTCATTTGTAACCCATTCTTTCGAACCGAAGTCCGATATACTTACAACCCAATACTTGGGTCTTTGCATCACCTGTTAAACAATTCATATAGCATACGAGCATCATTCGATTTGGAACATAAGCCTAGCCATGTGATAATTTATCTTTCATTATCTTTTCTGTATTATTACTAAGCATCTTTTATTAAGCACCGAACGCAATAACAAGTCTACCATTGTTATGCGCGAAGATCAAGGATCGTCAAAGGATCAAAGCCACTCACTTGTTGGTGAATTGCCGAGAGAAAGAGGTCTTCCATGCAACGTCAAGCTCGATTCACTATGTTAGCACCTGCATTGGCACCAACGTTTGGTCAGCATACTTCTTCTCTTTCTCTCAGTGATTCGATATGAAATGCGTAGACAGTAAAAGTAAATCCATGAAAACATTCATCGAAAAAAATCACGAAAATGCACACAAAAGCCAACAGCAAAAGCGACATCGAAAACCAGCAGGGCAACGATCTCGGGGCAAGCGACTCTTATATAGAACTCTTCCCCCAAGATGTGCGCCACTGGATCTTGGGCATCATTTCAAAAGAGTCCAATCCATAACGGAGAAAGGATCTCAATTCATTATCCCGCGATCCTGGTAAAGTTTCCCCAAGTAAAGTTTCCCAAATTCTCATTCGACTCGGCCATTCGACCGCTAGCCCGCACCGTGCTCCGCAACAGATTCAGGGCATTATATATTAATACAATAACAAAAATTTTCATTCCCGAAACTTAAACACAAACCCACCTAGGTTAAATAACGAAGGAAACTTTTCCTTCACATCCGCCTCAAGTTCCCACGTCAACTCTTCGACGGAATGATTTCGCCAAAGCACTCGAACCAAAGAAATAACTCGGTTCCGCAAAATTTTATCCTTCCTATCCAAGATCTGCACGGGTTCCTCCACATAAGACAAGTCAGCTCTTAGCCCTAACGGACCAAAGTCTACCACATAAATTATATGTTAGGCAGGGACTTAATGCAAATTTGAGATTCAAATCTCAAGTCCTGGCTAAGAACAACTATACGCAGTAGCCATCCTCAAATTCAAATCCTTGTCAAGGATAAAATCCCTCCTTTAAATATAAATCCTTGTGAGAGTTGATCTCACTAAATCTGAATTCAAATTTGTTTCCCCTTATCTGATAACACCTGACCGACCTAGACACTATAGATATATATAGGAACTGCCGATCCCTGATACCCTTACAAACCCTAATAGCTCTGCATCAACTGCCTTAGGGAGGAGCAAGTTCGAGACTCCTGTAAAGACAGATAGGTGAGTTTTCTCTACTCTGCCAATTGTTCGATTTATTATTCTTTGTATTCACTAGAGAACAGGGGGAAAGGGTAGTGTAGATGTTTGATCTATAGCCTAAATAGTACCATAAGAGTACCCCATGGAGTTTTAGTACCTGTCAAACCCATCACTGGTGGGATGAGGAGTATGGGTAACATGATGACTTGTACCAAAGACTGACCAAGATATTGTACCAATGGTCCCTGCTACAGGACACCCTAGAAACCTAGGAGCAGAGCCATACATGTATCAGACCCAATAAAACACCCTCGTTACCAGTAGACACGGGCAGGGGCTAATCCCTAATGCCATTGATGTCGTAATCGACTTTCCATAAATCTCAGATGTATACTGCTAACAGGGACATATTGTAGGTATCGGGCATACCACCAGGGAACTGTTTCCTAGTACCTAGTGCATAGGCCAACTTGGCCATGTATATTCCTGTACTAATGTAGACACCACATAGGAAATAGGTTAGGGGCTATAAGACAGGGAGTAGATTCTTTTATGTGTAAAGCCTAAATCTATTTTCGAGGGTATGTAATTGACACATCGAACTATAAGTGCAAGTCACCTATAATTGACGCATCCACCAGGTTATAGGGATAGTCCAGTTAATCTATGATAGCTTGGGCATGGGTATACCAGCAGTAGTATCCTGTGTCAATCTGGGACAGGGGATATCAAAACCAAGTCCAAGTTTAGTGCCAGCAGTGAGCAAGGCCTTGCCAAATAATGGGTTGACAAATTTTGAGTAGGTAGTACCTGATGGGACTTCTTCAAACCAGAGCCTCAGTTAATTCTTTGTAGATCCTGTTAGCACCATGATAGATAGGGTAGGGTATGCAGGCTATTCCCAAATTCGGGGATATTACTAGATATCAGTAGGTTAGAGAGTCCAATCAGCCATTTATTGATTGGTAAAAGTATTACCGAAGCTCTATAATCTACCAACCTGTCACCATATGCAACAGGCAAGCATATGACCTATAGGCTGGTACATCCCTAAGCTAGGTTATCAGCAAGTTATTCTAAAAGAAGGAAAGCCTAATGGGAAGTTGAGAAGTATAGCATGGGGGTAGTTTCTACATTAGAAAATCTGGGGGTATCGGTTACCTAGTGGTAAAAGGTGCAGGAGAGCCATAGGAACCTGCAGTTATTAAGGGACTCATGTCTTGTGCAGGTGTGGATTTGTAATAGGCAAGAGCCATTTTTGAATACCCATCCACACAATACTCGATTGACCAAACAAGTGTATCAGGCAGGCATAACCAATAAGAGATGACTGAAACTTGTAGGTTGTACATAAACCTATTTTCTACCTCACATTAGAAACAACCCAATATCAGCCTTGTACAAACCCCCATTTGAATGTCCTGATCATCTAGGAGTCCCTGCAAGAAAATAGGATTAGTTGTCACCAGCCCAGTGAATATCAGGGTATCACAGGTTGTCCTCAGGATATTAATAGATATACTGAAGAATTACTGTACCAGGGTGACAGGAATGACTGGCAGGTTTGAACCAAACTAATAAGGGTCTAAGGACACTTACCAGGTTGAGGGCAACCCTATGATACTATTTCCAAGTACAGGTACCAAAAGTTCTAAGGGAGATCTGTTGGTATCTTAAGAGTACTATCAGCCAATGTAAAAGGGGGTCCTCACTGAACAACATTCAGTTTATGCTCAATATCTGAGATTGTTATCAAGGTTGCCAACATTGGGAGCAGGGGATCTTGAGAGGACTCTTGCCTTGATGTACTCAAGGTAACCTAGGAAATTCGAAGATACCAAGGTATCACCCATCATTTAAAGGACCACTAACCCACTGGAAAGGGAAATCATGAATTTAATGAAGTAAACTACAGATAGTTAGTTAGCTTGGAAGAGCTGTAATACCATGATATATCTATACATATGACACATGGGTAAAAAAAACTACCAGCTTATACAACAAGAGAGGAAGGCACTTAATGTAACAGGTAGTACCCCAGCATAGAATAGATAGGAATTAGGAAGCCTAGAGCCAGTTTAGTTAAAGGGTATACTCTAAACCAAATATGAAGGATAGTTTATTAAAGAATCACTCATTAACATTGTGTTTCATTAAAATAGGTTACTTGGATCTCGATTGGGACTCTGACCAGTGCCAGCTGCCAGAATGCCAGACGAGTACAGTTTATTGCTTGTTTTCAGTATTGATCTTTACTATGCATCATTGTTAGTCAGTAGATATATGATTTTAGTCTTTTATATGGATTATATTTTGTTGTGTCGGGGGAGGTAAAGTACCAAAGATGTGTGATCTAACCTTATACCGTGTATACCATGTAGACAGTAATTATTATTGCATTTATTATAGACAGTGTTTCTTTATTGCAGTATACCGTGTAGACCGTTTTACTTTATACAGTATAGATATTGTAGACAGTGTCGTGTAATTGTCCCGAGACCGGTCACATATCAAAGGTACTTCAGTCGGTCAGTCGGTGAGTTTTTCTTGTATTTTATTTACTGCTTTCGATATTTAGTTTTACTCTGTTTTTCTCTATTTATTTCTAAATCATATGTATAAAGGCTAACCTCTGTTATATAGTCATTTTCATATATTAAAACTGCATTCAGTGAATTGTACTCGTTCTATCCTGACTGGGTAACCAAACAAATTTTAGGTGATTGCGAAGAGGTCGTTTGCCCTGACCAGTACGGCCCGTACTTAGAAGATACAGTAGAGACGGACTTTGCTTATTAGGAAGAGTACGCAACATCTGATCCTGCTACGCTTTTTTAGATATTTTAGTTAGTACTGAGGCATTGTATTAGATATTAGAGTTAATTTTTGAGACATGTAGTTGAGATATCTTTTGGCTTTAAGACTGCATACATTTCTATTATGAGACAGTTTATTTATTTTCATCTTTTAGATGTTGAGTTGAGATGTGGAGTTGTTGAATCCTGTTGTGGTATATCTTTTATTGTGTGGTTATTCATCATATTGTTACAGCATTATACCGCCGACTCTACGGCGTAGGCTGGACGTGTACACGGTTCATGCCCAAATATTGGGTGCAGGTCGTGAAACCTCCTGCCGTTGAAGAAGTGGTAGCAGCCTCACCAGAGAGTCTTCCTCTACCTCCTGTCTTTCAGGAGATGGTTGCAGCTTCGTCTGAGATCGAGAGTCTTCCACCGCCTCATCCTCTGCCTCCTGGAGTGGCACCTCATACCATATTCTCAGTAGGTTTTCCCCCTGATGGAACTCAGATATCTAGACTTCTCCGGATGTGTTAGAGACACAGAGAGTTCAGACTGGGATCCTGAGGGAGCAGAGCTAGAGGATCTAACAGTTGTGGGACCTAGTGAATTCTCAAGGAGGAAAGCCTAGTCCCAAAAGAGCAAGGAGCAGTAACCACCCAAGGCCTCAGGAGTGCCCGAACCTTCAGCCTATGCCATCCTTTCCAGTTCGAATTCCTGCTCAGCAGAGGCCAGTTGAGCGAGTGCCTACCTGTGCTTACTGCAAGAAGATTGGGCATGTATGGTCCGACTGTAGGAAGAGGAGAGAATTGTGTATGTTTTGTGGGTCAGCTATCCACATGATGCGAGACTGTCCTATTGCACCTATCCTAGCTGAAGCCCCGACTCGAGAAGGGAGTTCCAATCACTAGACCCAGTTGGAGGTGAGTAATTAACCTAAATTTTATTATGTCTTTTGAAATGAGTTGATGATACACCCCACCATTGTTTGTGTGCTTCTTAGCACCTTATGAATTGTCTTGTTCTATAGTGTAGTTAGTGTAGTTAGATGAGACCCCAAATTGATATTGTGTGTCATGACCAATAATATCATAACCATGTATATTGTTTCTTTCAATAGGATTGTATGGCTTAGATAAGGTTTTCTTGGACCATGATTGTTGGGGGCATGACCTTAAGAAGAGCACAACCAACTTAAATTTTGAGAACAAAATTTTTCTAGGGGGTAGGATTGTAACTACCACTGTGAGGGTATTTTTGGCTTTTTGTGAATTTGATTATTTTAGTTATCATTTAATTAATTAAATTGTGTTAGTGATATAATTTGGTAAAACCTTAGAACCACATTGATTAGATTATTAGTCATGATCAAGGGAAACTTAGTTAGTGAGATTAGACAAACTTTAAATCCATTTCTAATTAGTTAGTTAATGTTACGCCCCCAATACTAGAATACGGGGATGGACGTCGGCCAGCTACACCGTATAAAGTATGAAGACGTTATACAACGATGACGGCTGTCAATCTTGCTGGGTATCCTAGCATGCAAATATCTATGGCCTAAATTCGATCTCATATTCACAGGCAATCACAATAAAATAATAAGCAAGAGAGAATCATATAGAAAACAGGAAATACTCATATGATAATCATGAAATCTATAGTACAGGATCATAATATAGATGGGTATACCTTCCTCCAGTTCCTAGCATGGTCTGGAACTGAAACACATCCTCTAAGTCAAGTCTGGAAGATGCACAGGGTTGGTCAGGCCAACCGCAGCAAGTACCAGAAAGGAAGGCTCAACGATGGGGAAGAAAAGCCAGCAGGATAAAATATAAAGTAGAACATATATGAACATTATATAAGGGTAAGGATCGTATGGTACCAACGCATGATAACAATCCACAACTGATGTAGCTAAATAATCAACAATCATCACAAACTCCCTAACATCCAATAATACTTGCATCGCCAACAGGAACTCGATGTCAGCCAGCTTTGCAGGCAACAAGCCAAACAATTTAGAAGAATAAGCGGCCACTCAATTGCCTATGGCTTTCTATGTGGAGGTTGGGTTACCCCAACAATGCAAGTATGGGAATCCTCAGATCGTGCCATCCCAACAGGGCTAGCGGTGTAGTGCCCCGTCCCGCTCAGTCAATCGGAGGAATCGAAGTGCCAATAGCGTTTGGACTTAGCCATACAACGGCTTGCTAGAAGACCTGCTCGGTCGAGGCGACTGCTCGCTCAGGTTTGTGGCTTCGATGAACTTGCCTCGTATTGGCTTTCGCACTAATAATATAAAAGTTTTCAAATGCACAAGTAGGCTTGATAATAAAAGAGACAAATCTACATAGCTAAGGGAATAATCCCAAGTTGGGTCAATTGAGTTAGAAAAGGAACAAAGTCCCACGGTCGGCTTAGAATCGTTGCACGATGGCTTTTAAAATGACACTCGGTCCTTCGTCTCATGGCTTGGGAGAAGGAAAAGTTGGTCTTTGCCCTAAAGTTGTGAGCTAGCCTAAGTCATAGGCGTCGCCCACATAAATGCTTGATAAAGCATGCACGGTCCCATCGTCCAAGGCTTGGCATAGCCTTTGCTCGTCCGACTGGTTAAGTGCTATCGCACGGCTTGTGACATAAGTCTAGGCACCCAAAGAACTTGTTTGTTCAAAGTTGAACGCGTGCACGGCACGTTCCCATGATGCATGGCTTGACGCAGTCTTTGTTCGTCAAGTTGTTGCACGATTAAGTTAGGCAAAGTTATGTTAGACTATCGGAGTAGTAGCAAGCACGGTCCCATGAGTTCTACGGCTGGGTATAGCTTTGAAGTCCTACGGTCTTAAAGTTATTCATATGGAGTATGAGTTAGGCGGTAGTGTCGCATAGAACATAAGTTGGCTTAAGGCACGGCGTCATAGACTTAGTGTTTTATTGCACAAGCCACGGTTGATTCAAATGGAGTTTGAAAAAAGGGCTATTAAATAGGCGTTCCTGAGTTGAGTAAAAGGATAGGGCAACAAGGAAGAATGCTCGCGACTATGGGTCGTCAAGGCGGTCTCAAATGTTAGAAGTCTTGAACTTGATCCTGAAAGGATGGTAATATTGGAAGAAGAATGACTGTGTGAGACGTCAGTTCGAGTCGAGTCTTGCATGCTCATGGACAACTTGTTGACAAGGGCGATGGTTCCTCGAGCGGCAACTCGGGGCCACGGGATCGACTCGGCCTAGGAGGAAACAGGGTATAGTAGTGCAAGGATAATAGCACAGGTTAAGCGGGGACTTGCAACGGTGCTAGCTACTTGCGTTGAAAGTGTTGCTAGTAGCCTTTCATATAGATGGGTCGGCACGAGCGGCAATCTGCAGGTATGTCTTTGGATTGAGTCAAGTTGAATAGGTGCACAATCAGAAAACAATGTTTGGGCCAAAGATTTGGCTGCAACGTAGATACCATGCTTCGGCACGAGATGTGGCATCGAGTCTTAAGTTGTTGGCATAGAGTTCCATAAGTTGGATTTGAGTCGTTGCAAGTTTAAGTCAGGAATTGCCGCAAGACAAAGTTAGTTAGGTGACACTAAGTTCACAAGCCTTAATTTGGTCAGTTGGTGATTAAAAACAGCAAGGGCCGCGAGGCGGCAATATGGTTAAGTCATACTGAGTTGCGAGGCACGGCCTCAATATGGACACACAAATAGGTCTTATGATACGACCACGTTGACGGCACAATGGACTTGTAGCACGGTCACATTGAAATTGGATACTATCGTGTAGGTGTGTCTCTGAGTATGAGCCGAAAGGCAAATACGACTTGATAAGTTGACGTTGTTAACACGAGAAGGGTCTAAGAGGCAAAGTATAAGTAAGTTGCTAGTGTAATACACGGAGATGGTCTACAGACACAAAATAGGCCGAGAGTCTATGTCCTAAAACTGATCCTAAGGCAAGAGTAGAAAGACAATCGTAAAGAGATTATGTTGCACAAAGTAAATGAACGTGTTGGTTTTGTATGGGTGGTCGAGGAGCTCATTCCACCAGTACAGTTGAGTACTGACACCCACACAGCTTTTATGTGCAGGCACGGGCAGAAGCTCGTGGCGTGGAGCTCGTTTGGATGCATCGAGGCACGGAGTTCCTTTACGATTCGAGGCATACGGCCACGTGGAGTCCGGACTTATATGGAACATAATGTATGGACATCGCCTAACTAAAGCTTCTGCTGGCCTACTCAAATTGTATTGAGATATGAGAGAGAGCAGAGTGACTTCTAATGTGAGAAGAGTGAGCTTGAGTGATTGTAACCTTGGCCTCGTGCCACATTGTAATCTTTGTTCCAATATCAATAAAAGAGTATTTCTATATGACTTGTGTTTTGCTTCAAATTCTTGATGCTATATCAATGTTTTCGCTTGGGACTTCTGTAGGACGACCCCGTCGCTTAGCCTGTAATCGACCGTTATGGAACCCGCCTTACGTGAGCATAATTTAGGCTCACGTGGCATCACGCCTTAGTGACGACAATCGCTCCTACGAGAAAGGGGCGTGACAAGCGGGGCCGAGTATAACAAGACAAGATAAGCATCGGTCCCTCGTAAGGCCATCGTGCGAGCAAGAGAAGTACATAGTAGATAACAGTAGTCGGATTCTGCCATCTACTAGTGTAAACGGTAACAACATCTGTGGCAGCCAACCTGCAAATCATGACTAATGTCTGTATTAAGGCTAGTATTGCACGATCTCGGGATTTTTGCTCCTTCCAATGCTTCCACCAGTTTAAATTACCTAGATTATCCCTACAGTTATCCATAATCACATGCCGTGGTCATATGATCATCCTCTTAGATGTCGTACCTCAGTACGGGAACGCTAAGTAAGAATCAACTTTGGCACCTATAGTCCCAGTTGTGATTCATTCTCAGTGTTATGCAACAAGCAAGCAAGCAATCCTAACCAAGCTAAGAATACAGCCCAACTACCAAGGTACCCGTGCAGGTAAACATATCATATAGATAGAATAACAGGATGGCATCGCAACGCCATATAATCATAGAAGTAGCACCTCAAAGTGCCAGTAGACAAGGAGCACCTCAGTACAAAATTAGGGCCAGTACCTCAAAGGGTAAATTGGACCTATAGCACGGATACAAGTAGTCATGTCAGGAACAAAGACAAATCTGTCAGTCACAAGAAGTCATCTGCCCACATCGTGGCATGGATATCAGGTCAGGTACTTGGTCGGGATCTCTACTATAATATTATCTCAAGCATGTATGGGAGCCTACAGCTCTAATCATCAAGTCGGTCTATCCACCGGATCAATCTCTCAGTAGTCTTCCATCTACGATGGAATAAATATCATGCCAGGAAGGATGATCACCAAATACCAAGCTAATTACTATAAACACTGCTAGGACCTCTAGCTCACAAGAATTCTCTGAATCAATGATCACAAGCTATCAAGAAACAAGCCTCTTCCAGCTATCCAGATATAGAAATCAAACCAGGTTTTGGGCGTTTGGGAAGTCGAATAAAAAATTATGTAATGATGCCCTCTATATTCTTTTCGTTCCGCGAAACACTTGCACAATCATCAAAATCCAGGAATCCAAATAATCATATCTGATCAGAATAAACGTCATCTAAAAAAATGGCAACATTATCCAAGAGTCTACATGAGTCTATCAAATCAATATCCCGAAAGCATACTCCATATAATACTCAATCCTCAGACATATCCAAGGTCGCAATCCCGATACATAGGACAACTGTCAACCCTATCTAGCTAGACTAGGATAACTCCTAGAATGAATGGTCATGGGACAAGAATATACTACTTAATACCGCCAGAAAAATGGCAAGGATTGCATGAACCGTTCTGGAGTAGATCCACAACCCTTAAACCAAACAAGGACCAAGGTTGCAGACCGTCCCCCAGTGGAACCGAGCTCCTTACGCTATCCGACGGACAAGACAGGTCAAGTAGCTAGGCGACTAATCTAGTCATGAGTCTACCTAGCAGGTACTGGAATCAGGTAAACTGTACTACAATAAACGTACATACGTCTAGTTCAGCAAACCAAAGGAACGGTTCTGCCCAAATTTTTGAACCAAATTCCCAATCGAGAATTCTAGAAAAATTCGGCAGTCTCTCCTTTGTATTCTGGACTGGAGCTTCCAACGAATTAGGGCTAAATCTATTCGACGCAATCCGCCACAGAATTGCCAAGTAAGAACACTAAGTCTCACTTCCAGCAATGCTGTAATGCTTACTGGGAACCAAACCATACCCGAGACCACTAAGTCTCGGCCTACAGTAGTACTACGATGCGTACTGGGCGCCAAGCTAATACATGCAACAAGAATCGCCATGCAGGGTGCATCAAGATCCACAGTCATATCCAAGTCACAAGCACAGTCACAGAAATAGTTAGCCAAAGCCGTCACCCGGCCGCGAGTCAGACACGGGGCACATGGGGACAATCTATACATGTGAGTCATGCTCGTGTCCTCGGAGGTGTGGATGATCCATCCGAGTTGTCCGATACGGCTTGACCCGGTATTTAACAAAGCTGTCCTAAGTTATCATCATAGCAGTTCTACTACTATGCTACACTAATCATAGTTATACATTTATAATTACAAATGAATTAAACATAATAAAATCCATGAGAGAGGGCAAGTGTCGTTGATGAACGAGGGATACTTGCCTAGACGGCTCGGTTAGGTAAGCAAGTCTTCGGCATCCGGAATCCAAGCTTATACCCCAATCGATGTCCTCGAAACACAAAATAAACAATTATTAGCATTAAATAATAAAATAATAATAGAAGTCACGGAGGATGGCAGGAAGCTATACCGTGTAGGTCTCGCAAACCGAGACGTGTACGCATATCCAGACGCACACGAGAATCGAGATGACACGAAGATCGAGATAAATAGAAAACATAACATACACGTAAATCAAGACATGCACGTAGATTAATACGGGCATATAAATCGGCGTGTGCACATAAATCGAGGTAGTGCGAGACTTAAGAAAGCACACAATTTAATATGGCACGCAAATCGGTACGTGCATGCAAATTGAAGCACCACGGGTTACGAGGTAGGCACAAAGGCCAAGACACGAAAAATAAGACGGTGCACAAACCAAGATGGCACGGCGCCCAAGGTAGCACGGGGCTTGAGGCATCCCACTGCCTAAGATAATATATGGATCGAGATGGCATAAAAAATGGGATGGTACACAAATCGAGGCGTACATATCCCAAAAAGTACGAGGAACGAAGGAACACGCGAATCAAGGTTATACTGCTCGAAACAGCACAGTGCACGAGGCAGTGCACCATTCGAGGCTAACGCAACGCAAGGTACATGGCCCGAGGACAGCGTAAAACCTGAGGCTGCATATTGCTCGAGCAGCACGGGGCCCAAGAGTGTCCCGATGCTCGAGGCTGGCACAGCGCTCGCGGTGGAGGAGCTGACTACCGAAGAAAAGAAAGGAGAGAGGGGTGCTGGTCGCCATCGAGGAGCTCCACCAGGTCGAGGCGGGTCGCCAGCGACGGAGGAAACAAAGAGAGTAAAGAAAGTGGTAGTGGCGGCCATGGAGGTAGTAGCAGCCGTCGATAGAGGAGACGGCGGCGCTGGCGGGGTGATGGCTGCGGTGGCAGTAGTTCTGGTGGTGGCGGTCGCAGCTCCGGGAAGAGGGGCGGAGGCGACGATGAGGATGGTGATGTTGATGGCGGTGTAGAATATGGTGGCTAAAGGTGGTGATAGTGGCCGGAGGGGCTCGCCGTGGCCGAGGACGGAAGACGGGGAGAGGAGGAGAACGAGAGAGAGAAGGAGAGAGTGAGAAATTTTTGGGGGCTGCTTCTCCATAGAGGATCGGGAGAGAGAGTTTGGGGAGGGGGTGAGAGTTGAGGGAGTGAGGGATTGAAAGGGGGCGGCTGAGAGAAAGAGTAGAGTGAGGAGGTGGGTGGCTGAGTAAGGAGAGAGAAAGAGAATATGGGTTGGGGTTAGGGTTAGGTATTTGGGAATGTAGCTAGATAATTTAACAACAATAATAATAAATGATAATAATAATAATAATAATAATAATAATAATAATAATAATAATAATAATAATAATAATAATAATAATGGGAATAGGAATAATTCTAACCATGAAGCTAACCATACTGACTACAATAATAATAATAATAAAATTCTAACTATGAAAATGTTAAGTCCTAATAACGAAGACCAAATCAAGATCCAATAATAATAAAATTTAAATAGTAGGAAATTTTAAACTTACCAAAATATCAAATACGGTCATGTGCCTATTTTCAAAATAGGGATTTGATAGTTAAGCCTCTAATCTAACTATAAACCATTTAGAATTGATTTGGCTAGAACACTAAGTTAGAATGAGGCATTTCCTCTAAACTTTGTCATGACAACTAGGAGGGCTACTTAGACATTTTCTATGAACGAATCCTAGCCCTAGTGTGGCCGGCCCACCTTGTTTCCCCTTGCTATTAATAGCCACCACTCCTTCTTCCCCCTTTCATTGAAACCCTAACCCTAAATTAGGTATTCTTCCAAAATTTCTCTCTACTCCTAAATTGCCTCCAAATTCCCTCAAACTAATTCCATTCTTTTCCCCTTGGAGAGAAGAAGGCTCTATTAACTAGCTTGGAAGCATTTGGACCCTTGGAGCTTGGAGAAGATCTAGATCTAAGTATTTATGTATTGGGAATCAATCTCCCAATTGGTAAGAGCTCTCTAAACTTCTAATTTTCCTTTCATTAGTGTAGATGCATTCATTTAGGACCCCCATGCATGTAGGTTGCCATTAGAGAGGAGTTTAGGCCCTCCTCTTCTTATTTGAGGGTTTTTCCCTTTTTGATTTTGATTCGATTTGGGGGAATCCAAAGTTGGGATTCTAGGATTTGTGAAATTGACTAATTAGGACTTGCTAGTGATTTAGAGCACGTAGGTATGCTTCGGGTTAAGTTTAGATCCATTTAGAATGTGTATCACGAGGGTATCGGATACGCACGCCAAGTGTTCGACAAAATGATTCAAAGAACACCCATTACTCTAATTCCAGTTTTGACCTATATATTTTGTGCACATTGTTATAGTCTATCTTTGATTTGTGTATCTAACAAATTGGAATGCTTTGAGAGTAATTTATTGATTTGGGGTTTTGGTTTATAGTTTATTCAGTCCCAATTTTAGTGTTTCAGTCTTCCTTTATGCTATGTTTAGTCTTGATTCTTTAGTATCAGTTCATGAGGATTTCATCCCTCAGTTATATAATTCAGTCCCCATAATCTAAAGGTTATTTCTACCTCAAATCATTGATGTCCAGTCCTTTAGAACATTTGATTCAGTTACCTCAGGTATATAGTTCAGACCATGCTTGCAGTTTGTTTCAGTCTTAGTCTATATTTATATGTATCAATCCATGTCTTTATGGTATCAATTATGGCTAATGATTGCATCATTCCTATAGGGATATTCAGATATTAGGCTTAGGTTCAGATCTAGGCTTTTTGTTTCAGTACCAATATACAATTTGTAACTGTTTACTGAACTTAGGAAGTAAGGGGGGAGCATGTTATTAGTCGAGTAGAAGTGAGGACAGTCCATCCACCTTTGTTATCAACACCTCATTCCTTATTAATATTTCTCGTCAACTTCCAAACCAAATTGTACTACATTCAATGCTGACAAACACCAAAATGTATAACAATACCAATATAAAACATTCAATGCAACACAAATCAGTATTGTATCTTAATGCAGTAGTAAGTACAATTTGTACAATAATATTCTTTCGTGCCACTGTTACACTTTGTCTCAGTCCTATACATCATTCCCAGCTTTTGTTTGTTCACACCTATACTAATTCCATATATCTAGTCCACTTCATGTTTAATGTTCTGTCCAACCTCCCTAAATACCTGTATATGAATGCCTTGCTCTGCCCGTGTGAGGACAGTAAATGTCACTTCCCGTTCCCATAATACGTATTTTTATACATGTACTGCTTGAATGTATTTATTTTTATACTTCTCATACATTTATTTTATAATTTTATACTAATTAATTTTTCTGTATTTTATTTTCTACTTTTGCTTAAGCTATTGGTTTAGCTGGGTTCATCATGATAAGGGGTGGATGGCCTAGATCTTGTAGGAAGGAATGGGTGGTGGAGATTTTGACTTGGGCTTGATATTTATACCCCCTTTACTTTTCTCTCTCTTCATTACTCTCATTTACGTCTTCTTTATCCTCCATTACTCTCCCACCAACCTAGAGAGCTTAGGCAAGTACAACTTGCTTCATGATGAATCTCAAGTTTTATTGTTCTATTCTCTTCTTTACTTGATTGTAAGTCTCTTTAGAACTTAGAGTTTTGGGTTTTCATGGGTGTATTTTTGTAGATCTAAGTTTATGTTACATTCGGTTCTTCTTGGTTTGACCTATCAAACTTCTTTATTTTCAAAATCTAGTTGTTCTATGTTGTAGAGAATTTTGTTCTACCCTATTTTGACCTATGGAAGTCCAGATTTTGACTTGGATTGAAGGTTGGGAAGTCTGGAAACCCCCAACTTCCCAGGTTATTCTTCTCAAAAAAGTTGGAGAAGAAGAATAGTGCCTCCTGTATGGCCTTCCATGCGGCAAGGTCCCCTGCGGCTCCTCTTTGGCCGCATAGGCACTCCAGTCTTCATGCGCCCCCCTCCTTGCCGTATTATCCCTTTGGTCGCGTGGTGCATGGTAGCATGCCGCATGGGCCTTTGCCGAGTGGCTGCTTGCCGCATGGCTTTAGTTGACTTTAGCCGCATGGCTTTGGTTGACCCGTGCCGCATGGTTACCTCTAGCCTTTCTGTATAAGCCTCATGACTTCCCTTGGACCTCCTCATTGCCGTATGGCCCCTGTTTTCTCCTTGTCGCAGGCTCTCGGCAGCCTTACCGCATGGCCCCTGTTTTTCTTTTGTCGCATGGCTCTCAGAAGCCTTGTCGTATGGCCCCTATTTCCTCCTTACCGCATGGTGATCCTTGGCCACATAGGCCATGGCCCTTGGCTCCCGGGCCGTATGGGATTCTGATTTGACTCTGGCCGCATAGATGGGTACCCACTTACCCTGCCGCATAGATGGGCATCCATCTACTGCCGTATGGGATTCCGATTTGACTATGGCCGCATAGATGGGTACCCACTTACCCTGCCGCATAGATGGGCATCCATCTACTATCGTATGGAATTCTGATTTGACTCTGGCCGCATAGATGGGTTCCCACTTACCCTACCGCATAGATGGGCATCCATCTACTGCCACCTTTGGGTTGTTTCTTGTCCTGAATTGACATTGATCATTACCTTGACTAATGATTGACCATGCATTCCTAGTTGGAACTAGAAGACTGGCTAGTCGACTTATTGAATTAAATGAGACACGTTCATGTATGAACCATGAACCATTGCAATCGACTAGCCGATTCGAACATTAGCATATGGACACATGTTGACTTCTATTTTTCTGTAAAAGCAGTATGTGTACCTTACGGTCAAGGCATGATTATTCTGTGGCTAGGTTTGATTGTTGTATTATGCTATGTAAGACCTACAACCTAGCCGCACGGGCATCATTAAAGAGTTATGCATATCGTACTCTGTACGGGAGTACTCATTCAGAATGATCATGATCCATGGCATGAGATTTCAATTAACATAGGGTCTACTAAGCTAAATAAAAAAATAACTATCGCATAGAGAGAATGGATTCTCGAGTTCTTATATGGCAGCCATCTCAAGACAATTAGTGCCCCGACATGCCGACTGGTTCCCACGGATACTACAAATCTGCCGCACGGGTAGGGAGTGGTATCTGTTTATATTTACTGTATATTGATGACGGGCGTCCCGCTGGGACACGTCTAATTCATGATTGGCACAATTGATTATTGGGTAGACTAGCCTTGCTTGTACATTGTAAGAACTGAGGGATCCCTTATTGCATATTTCTAAGACAACTTGAAACTCACAGTAGCAAGCCGTAGTAGTTGCATAGCCATTTAAATTGATTTGTTTGTGCACTGTACCTACTCTGTTAACTTTCGAGATGAACAGAATGTCAGGACATGACGGGTCAACATCTGTCCTTGTTTGGTTGAAAGTTAGCTTGAAGTGTCGTGATGTTGTACGAACCCCATTAGCAAGCAGAGATCTATTTATCATATTCTTAACTCTTATCACTGGTTATAATTCTTCATATCATGCTTCCTTGCGGTACTTGCTATTAGAGGTCTAACCTCTCTGGTTTTACATGGCCATATTTAGAGCCAGCTTCCGAGGACTCAGCTTACTTCCACCTCCAAGATGGTCAATACTAGAGGAATGATCGCAGGAGGACACGAGTGGGAGCCTTGCTTCCCTGCTCGCTATACTATTTACCTTACTCATTGTCGTTTGGCACCGACATGTTAGTCGGACTGTCTTGCCCTTACCTTTACATAATTGTAACTAAGTCAGACTGCAGCTGATAACAATTGTGTATACCATGCTATATCATCTGGCTATGTTTTGGACAGCCAGATCTCAAAAACATTTTGGCTGAGCATTTAGGATGCCTTACTGCTTTATCTTACATATTCTCTATTATTGCTTCCTGTTTGAATGATTGAGACAATAGATCTTGAGTGACCATAGTGAGACTTTCATGTAGTATGCACCCCCTCGTCGTTAGACAGTATTGATCGTATTATACGGTATTCATCTACCCGTAATGCGTAGCTAGCTAAGTCATTCCTCCGCTCTCCGGTATTCTGGTTCTGGGGCATGACAAGGTTTTAGTGGTGGCCCATGCAGGTCTAATTTCAGACTTATGGGGTGTTTTAATTATAGGATGTCTCAATCACAAATGTTTTCCCTTGATCTCATGATTCGCTATTCTCGACCCTAGCTTGACATTCCAGTATCCTTTGACTTCATTGATCTTTTCTGTCCGGTCGTTTGATTGTTCTCTTGTCCCTTTTCTTAGGGGCACTTCGTCCGCATCTGTCAGAGCTGGACGGCAACAACAAGGGCAACATGAACAGCAAGACCCTGTAGATCAACAAAAAGGGCCAGTACTACCTCAAGTGACCATCCAAGAAGAGGTAATAGTGGAACCAGCAGCTGGACCGCAGTATTCGGAGGTTCCAACACCACCAACAGTTCTATCTACCCCCATGGAAGTAGACACACCAGCCCTTCTGAAGATCATAAGAGGGATGATGGCTACTCAGCAACATCAGATGTTAGCCCAGCAACGCATGCACACTCAGCTGTAAGAGAGAATGTATTACTCAACCAAGGATTACAGACGGCTTTGAAAAGAGGGTAAGGACAGATTCAGGAGCATCAACCAGATTTTGCAAGTATAACTCCCATTGTTTCGAGGGCACGGAAGATGCTATTTCAGCAGATGCATGGCTTAAGGACATCGAGGCTATTCTGACAGCGGATAAGGTTCCGACTGAAGAACGTGTGGATCTAGTGAAGCTGTTACTTCAGGACCTCGTACGTGATTGTTGGGAATCAGAAGAAGTGGGCATCAGACGTCCTGTTGCTTGGGATGATTTTACTGCGAGATTCAAGACGAAGTACTATGGAGTTGTGGCACAGTTTGAGCTACAACAGAAGTTTATCAACCTCAAGCAGGCTGGCAAGACAGTGGATACTTATACAGCAGAGTTCTGCAAACTGAGTAGGTTCACCCCGAAGATGGTAGCAACAGAGAGCCAGAGGGCTATGAGGTTTCAGTAAGGGTTTATCTTGAACTCTTACAATTGATAGAGGGGCACAACTACCAGACTTTCGAAGAGGTATTGACGGCAACCCGGAGGCATGAGATCACCATCCAGAGGATCACATCTAGGACTGGAGGTCAGAAGAGATCTCACAATCAGATTGAAGGAGGAGGGGGGCAGCGCCCCGAGTTACAGCACAACCCCCTGGGTTCGCATTCACGATATAGCAATGCGAGGGCCGGCACCCCCAACAAGGCAATAACAGCAACAGAGGAAGAACCAGCAACCTCCAACGGGCTGCCTTATTGTGGGAAGGTAGGGCATACTAGAGATGTGTGTCGGGCATTGAATGGACAGTGTTTGATATGTGGAAGTCCAGATCATCGGGTTTCCATATGTCCTATAAATTCGAGGTCAGGAGGACCAGTTCAACAATTTTCTGCTCTGCCAACCCCAGGGACAGGCCAGTACCAAGGACCAGCGGTAGCGGTGAGACCGTTGGCACAACGTCCGTTGATGTCACAGGCTCAGATGTTTCGGCAGCAGGGACGCTGATGCAGCAGCAACAATATAGGCCACCCCAGCATCACCCAGGCAGAGGCCAGCAGCAGCACCTGGCTAGGCCGCAGCATGGCAACCAACAAGGAGGCCGAGAGCAGGCATTCAATCTGTCCTTGGAAGAGGCATTGGCATCGGAAGATGTTGTGGTAGGTAACATTCTCGTCGTCTCATATCCCGCAGTAGCATTGTTTGATTCGAGAGCATCACACTCATTTATATCTGTACAATTTATGACACGACTAGGAATAGAATTCGAAGCATTGCCAGGGATGTTGAATATACTCAATGGTAATGGGCTCGTAGGAGTTAGTAGAGTTATTCTAGCGTGTAGAGTTGTAGTGTGCGGGCGTTCCTTACCCGCAAGGTTGATAGAATTTCCTATGAGGAATTTCGACGTTATCCTAGGCATGGACTGGCTGAAAGAGAGTTGTGCCACAACAGATTGTCGTAGAGGGAGTGTATCTTTTAATATTCTAAGTGTGGAGCGATTTACCTTAGTCAGATCAGTGGCAACTCAACAAGAAGAAGGAATAGTAGCGGTAATGGAAGAAGTTCAAGTCCCGTAGGTAGTTGAAGAGTTTATTAACGTGTTTCTCGAGGAACTTCTAGGTCTACCACCCATTAGAGATATTGAGTTCAGTATAGAATTAGCACCTGGAACTAAACCGATATCGGATCGAGTTTATAGAATGTCAAATTCAGAGCAGGCCAAGATGTATCAGCACGTAGAGGAACTGAAGGCGAAGAAGTTTATTCGAGATAGCGAGTCACCATGGATAGCACCAGTGGTACTTGTAGAAAAGAAGGATGGGTCATCAAGATTGTGTATTAACTACAGAAAGCTTAACGCGGTAATAGTAAAGAACAAGTATCCACTACCAAGGATCGACGACTTGTTTGATCAGTTGAGCAGAGCAAGAGTTTTCTCCAAGATAGATCTTCGGTCAGGGTATCATCAAGTTAGAGTTCGAGAAGAGGATATTCCCAAGACAGCATTCAGGTCGAAGTATGGGCATTACGAATTCCTAGTTATGTCGTTTGGTTTGACCAATGCTCTAACAATAATTATGGATTTGATGAACTGCATCTTTATGCCATACTTAGATCAATTTGTCGTTGTGTTCCTCGACGACATTCTCGTATACTCAGCTAGTGAAGAAGAGCATGAAGAACACCTCAAGAAAGTGTTACAGGTTCTGAGAGAAAACCAGTTGTACGCCAAGCTCAGCAAATGTGAGTTTTGGTCAGACCGCATTTCATTTTTAGGGCACCTCATATCAGGGGCTGGAGTGGCAGTAGATCCCAAAAAAGTAGAAGTAGTAGAAAGTTGGCCAATGCCTAAGACTGTAGCAGATGTGCGAAGTTTCTTCGGATTGGCAGGATATTATAGAAGGTTCATATCAAACTTTGTAAGACTTTCAGCACCCATGACCCGCTTGACACGAAAGGATGTGCCATTCGTCTGGTCGGCAGAATGCCAGATATCATTTGAGAATTTGAAGCAAAAGTTGATATCGGCACCTATGCTTACATTACCAGTTGGACCAGGAGGTTTTACTGTATATTGTGATGCGTCAGGAAAGGGACTTGGGTGTGTCCTAATACAACATGGGAAGGTGATAGCGTATGCATCTAGGCAACTTTGAGACCACGAGAAGAATTAATCGACTCATGACTTGGAGTTGGTGGCAGTAGTATTTGATTTGAAGCTATGGAGGCATTACTTGTACGGTGATCGAGTGGACATGTACACAGACCACAAAAGTCTAAAGTATATTTTTACTCAGAAGGAACTGAACATGAGACAGAGAAGATGGTTAGAGTTGATCAAGGATTACGACGTGGAGCTTCAGTATCATCCAGGCAAGGCTAACGTGGTAGCAGATGCTCTTAGCAGGAGAGGCGGTGCATTTATGTTGACATCACAAAAACATATTCTAGAAGACCTTTTAGAGATGGACATCGAGGTTATACTTCCTAGTTGTAACTCCACTTTTCTAGATTGAGTTTTCTCCTGTAATTTACTTAAGATTTTATTTTTCATTAATTATCAATAATGATTTATTAATTATTTTAAATCCTTTATTAAGAATATTCCCATTTATTAAGATTTATTAATTATATTTCTCAAATTTCTATTTAAAACTCATTGATTAATCATTAGGGATTTTTTACAAATCCTTATAATTAAGGTATTTTACAAAAAAATTGGGTTGACTTGATGATTTTTCCTAATTATTATTATTGATTTTATAAATTAATTTACCATTTAATAATTAATTTCCTTTGATTTTCCTTTAATTTATTTGATTTTTTTTAATCATTTCAGCTATTTCCTATTTTCCAGCCCATTTCAAAGTGGGCCAAGCCCGACCCATTTGCAACAAGCCCAGTCCGACCTTTAGCTCGATTGGGTGGCGGGTCCAGACCCATTACCCACAGACCGGGTAACCCACAATCCGCATCCAATGGTTAATGTAACCGTTGGTTTTAAAACCTTCACTCATTCCATTTATTTTTTCCTCTGCTCGTGAGCGGTTGCTCTCAGCCGACGAGCGATGACGACGACAGAGGCTTGCAGCGCCGCTCGAGTTCCAGAAGCTTCTTCCTAATCTCGGCCGTAGATTCCTCACCGCCCAATTCTTTCTAGCCCTCCGATCATAACCGTTTTCATAACCGCTTCTTTCATCCCCGCCGTCGAATGGACGTCGTCGACGTGGCAGCATGATCGAGGCCGTTGATCTGCAACCGCCTGACCGACGCTTGGCTATAAATAGGACCAGCCTCCTCCTCCTTCTCCAGCACAAATCAGAGCGGCGAAGCCCTGTCAAATTGGTGACAGGATCCCCTGCTTCTTCTTCTTCCTTCTCCATTCTCGTGCAGAGCTTGGCCATGGCAGAAGCTCTGTCGATCGGTGCCTAGGCGAGCTCTTAGCAGCGTAGGCGTCTCGTGATAGCGCAGACTGGCCTTCCGTTCGAGCTCTGCTCTCCGTCTCCATGGCAGTTGTGGCCGCGAGCTCGGGTGAGTCCACCCTCATTTCTTCCTCTGTGAGCGTTCACTGATTGAACGGCTCGGGATCGTTCGACTGATCGATCGGCTCTGGTAAGTTCCTCTTCACTCCTTCTTTCTCTCCATTGTTAAATTCTTGAGACATTCGAATTTCCTTCTTAATCTTGATTGAATGAAATTGGAACTCTGTGGATTCTTGATTGATTTTTACAGTCTTTGAATAAATCCAAATTATCAGGATTCTGGGGTTTGAATTGATTAAGAATTTTGTATTGGTGAGTGTCTGGATCAATTCTTCCGTATTTCTTCAATTTTGGAGTTGAGATGGTTCAAACATAACTCAGGATCGTTCTTTTGGTTCGTGCACGCTAACTGTTCGACGAAATGGCTAGTTGGACCCTGTCGTCAAGTTTTCGCAACTCAATCATGTATGATGGAATCATCAAAGATTTGATCTTTTCTAACTCGACTCGGGAACACCGTATCGGACTCAAGAAGACACTTCTGACCCAAGGTATCTGTTCTGCTCTCTCTTGTGATGGAATAGATTGTAGGAACGACAAATAGAATCATGTTCAAACTGAGCAGGTGGCGAGAGCAGTTAGATTGGTCGGACACGACACAGTGAGTTTCATCTTTGTGTCAAAATTGACACCAGAGTATGGGAGTTGGTTCCATCTAGAGTATGTTGACAGAGTTTTAGATTTTAAGTTGGTTTTGAACTTCATGACCGTTGGACTCAAGTGTAGGATTAGTTTGTGTTCATTAGTCCAATAATCGATTAAACCATAGTATGGGCCCAAGTCTATGGATCTGTAAGGAGTAAACCATCTAAAGATAGGTTTTGAAGATAAATAGGAATGGGCTTATTTAATTATTGGGTGTGTTGAGTTTGTTATTAATGAATTAGATTAGAAATTGCAAGTACATGACTTGTTGGGCCAACCTTATGGGCCGAGCCATATATATGTCTATACAACAGGGATTTCTAAGACATGTTATGTTGAGGATGCCTAAGCTTTGTTATCACTTAGTTGAGCAAGGATGGTTAAAGAATTAGAAATAGATAAATAGAAATCACTAATTTAGTTGAGGGATAAGTAGAATGTTTCTAATTTCAAATTTCTATTTTAGGTGATCTAGAAGACTCGGAGAAAATCTCGGAATAAAGGCAAGTACATGTACTCAGTATTACCATCATTGCATGCATTACACTTACACTTGTTATCGTGTCATTTATTTTACTTGTTCTCGATTGATTGCTTGCTTGCATTATTTCTCGTGTCGGGTGGGGGACGTTCTAGAGACATGTGATGGACTAATATTGGACAAATCTTGTCTGATAGCATACTCTGTATGCCTGAGTCCATTTCGTGCGTGACTGATAGCATTGTCGTCAGACATGCCTGATTATTGCGTGACTGATAGCATTGTCATTAGACATGCCTGATTATTTGTGACTGATAGCATATTGTATATGCCTGATTATATATTAGTTCCCATATGTTGATAACGTCCAATTGCACATGTACACATAGTTAGTGCATATTTATATTATATTCCATTGTTTCTCTGTTCAGTTCTACTTGCTACATTGTACCATTCCATTGATCTCCATGGTGAGTTTTATTGAGTTACATTGTACTTTGCTCCTTTCCTGACTGGATCGTTGATTACAGGTGATATAGATTCTTGGCTTGTCATGACTGGCATTGGAGCTCACTTGACACTGAGATATTAGTTTCATGTATAGAGATTGATTGAGTGTATTTGATTATATGTCATTGTTGTATCATTTATATTTTATCGGCTTTGTACCCGGACATTCATGTATAAGTTGTAATAATTATATAGTAGATTGATGTGATGGTTAGTATAGATTCCGTGATTAGATGCTGTGATGAGATACTCTTGTATTTATATGACTAGACGGCTCACTACCGCTGTCAACGACAGTGTAGGCCGGGCATGACATCGACCCGTACTCGATTATCCGGGAGCAGGGCGTGACACTAGTGATGTAGGAATTCTGGCAAGTCTACGAGTTCAATTCGACTTAGTAGACAGGATCAAGGCAGCTCAGGCACAGGACCCAAGGATTCAGAAGCTTAGGACAGAATGTGAGTCAGGACTCAGAAAAGAGATAAAAATTCATGAAGATGGTACACTTAGATTTGGATCATGTCTATGTGTGCCAAGTGGAGATATCAGACAGGAGGTTATGGCAGAAGCCCATAGTTCTCAGTATTTTATACACCCTGGAGGGACCAAAATGTACCAAGATATCAAGCAGCACTTCTGGTGGAACGGAATGAAGAGAGAGATAGCTAGATTCATTTTTCGTTGCTTAATATGTCAGCAAGTGAAGGCAGAACAACAGAGGCTAGCTGGATTATTACAACCGCTTTATATCCCGAAATGGAAGTGGGAACATATCACAATGGACTTTGTGATCGGTTTACCGAGATCACCAAGTGGTAAGGATGCTATTTGGGTGATCGTAGATCGGCTTACGAAGGTGGCACATTTTCTTTCTTTTAGAGTAGGGCAATCTACAGAAAAGTTGGCAGAGTTGTATATGTAGCAGATAGTCAGGCAGCATGGGATCCCTATCGGTATTGTATCAGATAGAGGTATACATTTTACATCACATTTTTGGAAGAGTCTACATCATAGCCTGGGTACCAAATTAAGATTTAGTACGGCCTACCACCCACAGACGGATGGGCAATCAGAAAGAACAATTCAGACTTTAGAAGATATGTTATGAGCTTGCACCCTAGATTTTGAAGGATCTTGGGAGAGTCACCTACACTTAGTCGAATTCTCGTATAACAACAGTTATCAAGCCAGTATCCAGATGGTGCCATTCGAAGCACTATATGGTAAAAAGTACAGGTCGCCACTGGCATGGGATGATATTGGAGAGAGGAAGATATTGGGCCCAGAAATGATTGTTCAGACGATTGAAGTGGTTAAGGGGATTAGAGAGCGACTTCGAGTTGCAAAAGATCGACATCATCATTGGCAGACCAACATCGTAGGCCGCTAGAATTTTCTGTTGGGGACCACGTGTTCTTGCGGATCTCACCTACCCGTAGGGTCATTAGATTTGGCGTTCGCAGAAAGTTGAGTCCACGATACGTGGGCCCATTTTTTATCCTCGATAGGGTAGGTGATGTTGCTTATCGTTTGTCCCTTCCACCTTCATTATGCGAGGTACATGATGTGTTTCATGTATCTCAGTTGTGAAGGTATGTATCGGACCCAATCCATATCCTCGATCATTCTGAGCTAGTTGTTGGTACCAACCTGTCTTACGAGGAGTAGCCTATATCCATTTTGGACCGAAGAGAGAAGATACTCAATAACCGAATAATTAGTCTTGTCCGTGTTGCTTGGGGTCATCACCCCTTAGGAGAGTCAACGTGGGAACGTGGGGATGATATCCGATCACGGTATCCGCACCTATTTGACTCACAAGGTATATTTCTTTCCGTGTACCTTGATTGTCTTGACTCCTCATGCTTATCACCCTATGAATAGAATTGCTTGTTGTCGTAGATGGATAAATATAGATATATTACTTGCCATTGATATTGTAAGATGACTGCTTGCTCACTAAAAATTGCTTGTACTTGGGTTAGTCTAGCTCTGATGTTTCCAGCCTGCTTGGAATTGAAATTCCGCGGACAAAATTTTTCTAAGGAGGGTAAAGATGTCACTCCCCGTTTCTAAAATACATATTTTTATACATGTACTGCTTGAATATATTTATTTTATACTTATCATACATTTATTCTGAAATTTTATACTAATTAACGTTTCTGTATTTTATTTTCTGCTTTTGCTTAAGCTCTTGGTTTAGCTGGGTTCATCATGATAAGGGGCGGATGGCCTAGATCTTGTAGGAAGGAATGGGTGATAGAGATTTTGACTTGGGCTTGATATTTATACCCCTTTACTTTTCTCTCTCTTCATTACTCTCATTTACGTCTTCTTTATCCTCCATTACTCTTCCACCAACCTAGAAAGCTTAGGCAAGTACAACTTGCTTCATGATGGATCTCAAGTTTTATTGTTCTATTCTCTTCCTTACTTGATTCTAAGTCTCTTTAGAACTTGGAGTTTTGGGTTTTCATGGGTGTATTTTTGTAGATCTAAGTTTATGTTACATTCGGTTCTTCTTGGTTTGACCTATCAAACTTTTTTATTTTCAAAATCTAGTTGTTCTATGTTGTAGAGAATTTCGTTCTACCCTATTTTGACCTATGGAAGTCCAGATTTGGGCTTGGATTGAAGGTTGGGAAGTCTGGGAACCCCCAACTTCCCAGGTTCTTCTTCTCGAAAAAGTTGGAGAAGAAGAACAGTGCCTCCTGCATGGCCTTCCATACGGCAAGGTCCCCTGCGGCTCCTCTTTGGCCACATAGGCACTCCAGTCTTCATGCGGCCCCCCTCCTTGCCGCATTATCCCATTGGTCGCGTGGTGCATGGTAGCATGCCGCATAGGCCTTTGCCGAGTGGCTGCTTGCCGCATGGCTTTAGTTGACTTTAGCCGCATGGCTTTGGTTGACCCGTGCCGCATGGCTACCTCTAGCCTTTCTGCATAAGCCTCATGACTTCCCTTGGACCTCCCCCTTGCCGTATGGCCCCTGTTTTCTCCTTGCCGCATGGCTCTCGGCAGCCTTGCCGTATGGCCCCTATTTTCCTCTTGCCGTATGGCTCTCGGCAGCCTTGCCGCATGGCCCCTGTTTCCTCCTTGCCGCATGGTGATCCTTGGCCGCATAGCCATGGCCCTTGGCTTCTGGGCCGAATGGGATTCTGATTTGACTCTGGCCGTATAGATGGGTACCCACTTACCCTGCCGCATAGATGGGCATCCATCTACTGTCGCATGGGATTCTGATTTGACTCTGGCCGCATAGATGGGTACCCACTTACCCTGCCGCGTAGATGGGCATCCATCTACTGCCGCCTTTGGGCTGTTTCTTGTCCCGAATTGACATTGATCATTACCTTGACTAATGATTAATCATGCATTCCTAGTTGGAACTAAAAGACTGGCTAGTCAACTTATTAAATTAAATTAGGCACGTTCATGTACGAACCATGAACCATTGCGATCGACTAGCCGATCCGAATATTGGCATATGGACACATGTTGACTTCCATTTTTCTGCAAAAGCAGCATGTGTACCTTACGGTCAAGGCATGATTATTCCGTGGCTAGGCTTGATTATTGTGTTACGCTATATAAGACCTACGACCTAGCTGCACGGGCATCGTTGTAGAGTTATGCATATCGTACTCTATACGGGAGTACTCATTCAGAATGATCATGATCCACGGCATGAGATTTCAATTAACATAGGGTCTACTAAGATAAATAAAAAATAACTATTACATGGAGAGAATGGATTCTCGAGTTCTTACATAGCAGCCATCTCGGGACAATTAGTACCCCGACATGCCGGCTGGTTCCCACGGATACTACAAATCTGCCGCACGGGTAGGGAGTGGTATCTGTTTATATTTACTGTATATTGATAACAAGCGTCCCGCTGGGACACGTCTAATTCATGATTGGCGTAATTAATTATTAGATAGACTAACCTTGCTTGTACATTGTAAGAACTGAGGAATCCCTTATTGCATGTTTCCAAGACAACTTGGAACTCGCAGTAGCAAGCCGTAGTAGTTGCATGGCCGTTTAAATTGATTTGTTTGTGCACTGTACCTACTCTGTTAACTACTGAGACGGGCAGAATGTTAGGACATGATGGGTCAACTTCTGTCCTTGTTTGGTTGGAAAGTTGGCTTGAAGTGTCGTGATGTTGTGCGAACCCCAGTAGCAAGCAGAGATCTACTTATCATATTCCTAACTCTTATCACTGGTTATATTTTTTATATCGTGCTTCCTTGCGGTACTTGCTAGTAGAGGTCTAACCTCTCTGGTTTTGTATGGCCAGATTTAGAGCCAGCTTCCGAGGACTCAACTTACTTCCACCTCCAAGATGGCCAATACTAGAGAAATGATCGCAGGAGGACACGAGTAGGTTCCTTGCTTCCCTGCTCGCTATACTATTTACCTTACTCATTACCGTTTGGCACTGACATGTTAGTCGGACTGTCTTGTCCTTACCTTTACATAATTGTAACTAAGTCAGACTGCAGCTGATTACATTTGTGTGTACCATGCTATATCATCTGGCTATGTTTTGTACAGCCAGATCTCAAGAACATTTTGACTGAGTGTTTGGGACGCCTTACTGCTTTATCTTACATGTTCTCTAGTATTGTTTCTTGTTTGAATGATTGAGACAATAGATGTTGAGTGACCATAGTGAGACTTTCATGTAGTATGCACCCCCTCGTCGTTAGACAGCATTGATCGTATTATACAGTATTCATCTATCCATAATACGTAGCTGGCTGAGTCATTCCCCCGCTCTCCGGTATTCTGGTTCTGGGTCGTGACAGTAAATTAATGTCCATATCCTTCAATTGCTCAGTTGGAGAGTTCATTTTCCCTTGCAAGGTCAGTCCTTGCACTATGTCATCCATGTGCAGTCCCTCTTAAATTCGTAGTTCAGTCTTGTGTTAATGCTTAACTCTTAGCCTCATGCATATTTAGTCCATGTTCTTAACTAAATACTTAGCCTATTTACTTTCATGTTCAGTTTCCTTTTGGTGTTCAATCCCCTGCATTCTTTATGTACTACCACATTGATGTTCAGTCCAGGGAATCTTGCAACAGACCACCCTTTCTTCAAGTGGTTAAGTTTAGTTCTATAGAACTATATGTTCAGCCTCTTTAGCCCACTTTAACTCATGTATAAGTCTACTTGCATTGATGTCCTCTGTTTTTGGTTAGTCAGTCTTTTTATATATATAGGTTCATATGTGTTTATAACTTAGCTTCCAGTTTCCTAATGAACAACCTTCCCCTATCTAAGGTTCAGTTTGTAAATTATATAGGTACCTAATAGATAATGTTTAGTCCGTGCTAACTTTTAGTTTCAGTCCCTCCCTCACTCAAACCACCATGTGATCAATCTCTTTTGAAGTTCAGTCCTAGTGTGAACTTTAAATATATGCCCTAAACTCTAAGGTAAGTACCAGTCCTATTACATTTTGTACCAGTCCAAATTAAAGGGGTAGTGTCCTCATTTGGTTGCATATCATGGATACCTATGAAATGGTATCCTACTTGGGTGTGCGTTAGAATGTAGGGTATGTAGGAATGTTACCTATGTGCAAGGGTGGATGTCTGTAGTAGCAGGGCAGATTTACTGCTTTGGTAGCAGCAACTGAGTTGTTAGTGGGTGAATGTGGTTGGGCAATGTTTAGGTAATGATGGGGAAGGAAATATATACCTAGGTGTCAATGTATTAGAAAGTGTGTGTGCATAAGACAGATAGATAGGTAAGTAGTGTTAAGGAGAGGGAATTCATTGTAGGTTTTGAAAGGGGATGTTATAGCAGCAGGTAATAGTAATAGGAAGTATAAGAAGCAGCAGGTGGTATTAGGAACAGTAGCAGATGATGTGTTCCAGTTTTAAAGTGAGGAGTAGCAACATGGGGGTCAAGAGGCTAACAAGTAGCTGTCATGTACGAAAAATAGGGCCAGTAGCATATAGAAGGAGTGACAACAGGGACTTTAGAGAATTATGTTCTGTCAGTGGACATTTTAAATATTCAATCCTTGTGTTGTTTAGTTCTATATGTATATATATGTTGGTTGCAGTGGGGCTTATTGGTATCAATTTTAGGATACTAGTTTAGTCCAGATAGGTTGTTCCTTCATTCTGTGTTAGTACATCTATACATCCTCCCTATATACATATTCTAGGATGTTAGCTATATAAGCCTATATATATGAATATGATGTTGGTAGCTTGATAAGGGTTTTAGATATGTTATCATATGCATACATTATAGGGTATTTGTATTCATGTTAGGGTATTTGAAATACTCCCTTCACAATAGGAACTTCTAGCAAGCCTATATATTTAGGGCATATCCCAATATCCTAGAAGTTGACTAATTCAACCAAGTTTGACCTAGAGTTGACCGGTTGACTAGAGTTGACATAGTTTGACTTCTCTGACCTAGACATAGCCTAGCAGCATATAAATAACACATTTTAATCAATTGTTTACTCTAGAACACTTTGTAATCCTGCAATTTCATAATAGGTCTCTATGACTCCAGTTTGGATACCGATACACAGCTGTTGTTCAGGATATCAAGTAAGTACATTCTCTGATTGTTTTCGTCATGATAGTATCTATATTGCCTACTTTAGACTACTTTACTTGATTCTGACACATTGTTATCACGGACCAGTACTATATGGATCTTGTCATGAGATGTTATCCCCTTAACGGGTGTGTCGAGTATTTCATGTTCATGTACATTATCATGTACATCGTGTACTCCTTGTACTTGTATTATATTCATGTACTCTCATGTTCTCTCATGTACTCTTATATACTTCATATATAACTAACAATCATGTACGTAACGTAACGTGATAGGTTCCTTGTGTATTGATTGGGGTAGATGGAAGTAAAAGTGGTTTTGTGATTAAATCCCTCTAGTGTACTCATGTATATATCGATTATACCTTCACTTATAATGGAGTTACCGTAGAATACTCATGTACAACTTAAACCAATCACATAACTGTCTTGTACTCTGAATCACTTATATTTACTATAGTTTATATATTCTCTATTTTATTGATGTATTCAGTTTCTTTATTCATATTCCTGTATTCTTGTATTTCTATTACAGCATGTCATGTATTTTATTCTATTGCTAGTTTTATATTTCATATTTCCGACCATGCATTGGAACTTCTTTCAAAGTTATGTATTCGCTCCAATCATGACTGGAAACGTTGACAAAATTTACAAAAAACTTGGAAGATCCTGCATTACTTATTATGGTGCAGTCTTAGACGACACTTGCACCCTAGACCACCAGGAGGATCCAGCTAGCCTAGAGGAGACACCAGTAGTGCTTAGAATAGATTGCTAGGATATTGTTTGGTTGTTTTCAGTTATCTTTCATAAGTTGTGTGTATATACTACTTCTACTTTGGAATATATATATATATATATATATATATATATATATATATATATATATATATATATATATATATATATATATATATATATATATATATATATATATATATATATATATATATATATATATAAATATATATATATATATAAATATATATATATATATATATATATATATATATATATATATATATATATATATTATATATATATATATATTTTTTGTATATATTATATACATATATATACATATATATATATATATATATATATATATATATATATATATATATATATATATATATATATATATATATATATTTATATATATATATATATTTTTCTTTTCTTTTTTTATATATATATTTATATATATATATATATATATATATATATTTATATATATATATATATATATATAAAAAAATATATATATATATATATATATATATATATATATATATATATATATATTACATCTACTTTGGATGTGATGATAACACTTAAACTCATTTTTATTCTGGTTTGTATCGCATTTGATATCTTTCTATCCTAAATCATGTTGTTGTTCCTCTTTGGTTACTTTATGATTGAGTTGTATCTTTTTGAGATTGTCCTCTGTTTAGAGAGTATATCTATATTGGATAAGTACATTATACTGTGTTTAGCTATTGTTGAGACCTAGGACACATTCTACCTTCGATACTGCGACGTAGGCTGGACATACCCATGGTCTCGTGCCCTTACACCGGTTGCGGGTCATGACACACCAGATTCAGTTCAAAGCTTCCGAACGCGGCGACCCTGCGCCCAACAAAGTCATGCACGTAGCATTCCTGGTGCAAAATTTTCATTCGCGCATCGCATATGCATGCATGAATGGATCATTCCAACCCCTATAAATAGAAGAATCAATCCTTTATTCAAGGACAAAGACAGTCGCCCAGACATTCAGAGAGTTCAAGATCGTCGTCAGATCATCAACGGACGAAAGAATCAACCCTCCATCGTCACTAGTCCCCAGAAAAAAATTATACTCAAAAGATCCCGTCGAGGATCCAAGTGGTACTTGTTTCGTTTGTTCAATACAAAAGTTTCTCAATACTTTTCTATGGCAAACAATACCTATGAAGATTTGGTTATTAACCATATGGTGGTATAACACCCAAAATATTTGTGTTCCTTATGGCATGACTTAGGAAAGGAAAAAAGATGATATCCAATCGTGTAAGTAGAACGATTGGTTATTGTAAACTCATTAGACAGTGATTCTAGGTTGTGATAAGCATTCACAATAGGAAGGGTAGCAGTACGGACGATGACAAATTATTCTTCGAGTTACTAGAACGAACTTGGGCTTCGGGTGTTAAGTCAGTTTGAAGATGACGAACTCTAACTCATAATAGGGTATAGGCTATTTTTCAAGGGTTCTCAAGACAATCTTGGTTCTCACAAATACGACTAGCTAGCCCTACTACAAGTTCGTTGGGATTTCTAATTATCGATATCGAAAAGGGGTTTTAACATGTCTACGGCCTACAAGTCTATTTATGCAAGATTTCAAGTTCCGCTCTCAAAATCCTTAGTTGGTCTGGCCACTAAGGGTATGAATATTGCAATCAATCTGTAAACAATATGTCATATCCTTATAGGTTATCTACCAAATCTCTTTAATAATGCAATTAACAATCTACCATTTACTAGCTATGAAAGCTATATCATATGTACAAGTACGCCTAGCTTTTCTATACCTAGTTACTAGGTAAAAGGGGGGTAGTTATCACTATGTAGTGCTTATATATGCTACCTTGTCAAAGACTTACCTATGGGTCAACCTTCGGGTCATGGTTGTTAATAGGTCCTTTCAAGGCTATTCCTACTATATGCAGATGCATGTGTAGCCTAACCCAATCTTATCCCACTCTACACCAAATATCCTTATGTCGGCACTACGGTACTCCAAGTCATCACACTTCATTCTAACGCTATCATTGGGTAGTAATCTCCCTATTGAGGATCCTATAAATTATATGGTAACTTTATTTCCTAATATATGCACACTATAATGACCTCTATGTCGTCCAAGGAAAAATTTCTACATCTCATGATGACTATAAAATTTTGATAAGGATTTGTATCTATCTTAGGTACAGTGTCTATCGGGTCATTCTATTTATAACAAGATTCTCGAGTCCTTCCATCTATAGTCTTTCATGTGGATGATCACATTCTGATTAGGGAATCAAGGCTAACTCTAAAATTCTAATATATGTTTCCTTAAATCACTTCAATCATTATGATTGAGAAATATATTATACTTTTTTTACTAAACTAAATTAAAATTTGGTATTCCTCTAACCCGTCTCTATCTAACATAGGTTCTCTACTCACCTGTCTCTATCTATCATAGGTTCTCTACTCTATCTCTATCCAACAAGGTAAATAGTAGAATGGTTGCAGTCCATTGATCCTAGCATCTCTGGTTAAGGTTAAGTCACATATAAGAATTTTATGCTGCCATTCCATTCTACTCGATCTATCTAATATAGGCGTCTATCCAACCCTTTCTACCATAAATAATAATTCCCTTTTTAAAATACTACCAACTACCCACTATCACACACTAGGATATAACTTAAAGGGTTCATCAAGCATGAGTTATTCATCTTCCCAAAATAATGAATGCGAGAGTGAAAATAAGGAGTACAAGATAGTTGATGGACTTCAATTGCGATTTCCAAAGACGATAGATAAAATCAAAGGAATTTTCAAAGCAATTGTGGATTGAGATACTAATACATTATACTATTGCAGGCTCGTTCGGTACAATAACGTAACCAAGACGATATGCTCTTGACTTGCATGGGCCACCACAAAAATATGTAATGCCCTAGTCTCAATATACGTAGGATCAGGGTGCGCTAACATGCCAGCTACATATCGAGTAGACTCCAGCCCAACTCAATTACGTATAAGCTGTCTAGCAGTCAAGTATAATGTCTAAAGTACCTAGTCAACTATATCTCAATCCACATAAAAGGTAAATAACTAACGTAAATAAACATTATATAATACAATCGGCTGCCCTGTATTACACATGCTCGAACAAGCTCAAGAAGAAGAATATAGCTTGCAAAACTGGCCTATAACAGTAGTAAAATCATGGTAGGAATATAAAGTGCAAGAAAAAGTATAGCACGAAAGATATGATAGATAATACCTATGTCGATACCTGAATCCTGCAGAAACACATCACAACAACTCTATGCCTATCATCCATCAAACACCTGGAGAGATCACCAGGTCCTCAGAGGGACATAACAAGATACAAAAAAATATGTCATATAAATTGAATATAAAATATGTCATAAGTCATAATGAAAAGTGAAATGTTCCTAGTCATAACATGGCCTAGTATCCCATCATTGAAATAGTGGACCACCCCTACAACCAAACAAGGATAAGAGGTGGCACACTATTCCGGGATGTGACACTGCCCTATGCCATAATCGGAACGGAGAGTGACAAGACACCAAACCAAGGTCACCTAACCTTCTACTGTGAACATACAGTTAAAAGCAAACTTTCAATGCATGGGCAATGTGGCTATATGGGATTGGCATAGTTCCCTCTATGGACACTAGGGTCCTCAAAGCAAGACGTTCCTCGAACGTTAGAGGCCAGCAGGAACAAAAAAAAGGGTAATCAGGCCCATATCTCCAGCGGAGCTTAAGGTACCAGGAAAGTGTAAACTTGGCCTATACGCCAAGGAACTGTCATCCCTGTCCTATGCACCTATCTAGGTTGTATCCATGAAATTATACCTCTATCAACTGCAATTCTCCTAACATGCATCTATTGGCAGTTAGACCTAACGCATGCGCACAGTTGATCAGCCAACACGCAAGTTACCTCTATATGCTTCTTATAACTAACACATATCTCGTGGCACATCTTTATCAAAGTTTATGTAATGCTTACTAATAAGAGGCAGTCTCTTAACTCTAGGTCCATATGCATAATTTAAAGATAAGAATGAAAATATGACTAGCATTTGCATCATGTATAACTGGAAGCACAGTAAATAAATCATGAACAGTAATAAAGATGCAACTGGATGAACTGAAGTAGACAAATAATAAATATGAAGTACTAAAAACAAAGATACAGAAAATGTATAAATACTAAATATGGCAAGTTATCTTGCCTGGAGGTTGTGCGATGATTTGATGACGTCCTATAGGCGAACTCATCAAAGCAATATAAGCAACCAAAGATGAACTTCCGCAAATGTCTCTGGATGCTGAAATAAACAACAAAAATGTTCCAACATAAGAAAAATTTCTAAGATCGCCTACCCACAAGTCCAATTTTGGTCACAGGGGCAAAATCATAATTTTGAATCAAGACGATGTCCGTCGTTGGACCCGCTTTGCACCGAAAAGCATGCCAAACCTATGGTCTCTAAAAGTCCTCAAGTTATATGTCTACGGGTCCTATTTGATGATACGAACTCAATCGTATGTCCAAATTTGGAATCCGGTGAGCTATGCATAATTTTGACCGTTGAATCGGATCGTAGGACCCGCGATACGACGATCCGGTCAACTGTCTCAGAATTGGACCAAACTTGGCTAACAAGACCAAAAAAATGATACAAGTCCAGTGGTGCAAGTTTCGTCACGATATGACAAGTATGCACAAAGTAATTGGAAAGTTTGCAAAATCATCGATATAGTGGTTTTCGACGGATACGCCTCGAATTCGTCATACACACGCAACCAATTCGAGTTCTGTCAAATCTCACACGTGCATGGAGTCCTTACGCACATTTCAATGCAAGTGGTTCATGGCCAAGTCACCCGAATTGTCGGAACAGACTTCGTATCGAGGTTTTACTTGGTTTTGAAAAAGTTTTTTTTGCCAACTTCAGACTAATTTTAAACAGAATATAAAAAATAATAAAATAAACTAATTAATAGGTTTTGATCTCGGTCAGGTTGTCTAAAACTTTATTCAAGCAATTTTCTAAAGTTTGTCATAACCTGGTCGCAAATCGACCGCAAACGTGGATTGTTGGGACAGTTTCAAACGTTCAGAAATCAAGTTTTTTTCTCGATCTTGGAACACATTTTTCGTTGCGTACGTTACGTATTTTTAGATTCTACTTGAAGGGTTTTGAAGATTATATGTTGGGTACCCACCTGAAAATCAGTTCGAGAAAAGAACGATCGCAGAGGATGTACTCACGTCGCGAAGTCGAGGCTCATGTTGTGTGCTACTGCTGCCCCCTGTTATAGTGATTGTCGCTGCTGTCACTCTGCCTCGCACGGCTGTGCCCATCCGGCGTTGGCTTGGCTGACGACAAGGACGGGGTGGCATGCGGCCAGGTGGAACGACGCTAGGATTAGGGTTTGTAAAAAAAATTTAAAGGGTATATATATATATATATATATATATATATATATATATATATATATATATATATATATTTATAATCAGCTCATGCGGATTTGGGAGGGTTATATCGGTCAATTGTGAAGGGCACAATTCATCCAAGGATTTTTTTTATTATTATTTTTCCTTAACTAAACCTATAAAAATCACATTTATAATAGCAATAAAATTTAAAAAAATATAAATTAATTATCTTCTAAATATTCTTTAAAATATTTATCTAACTATTCCAAATAAATTTAAAGTTATAATTTATAAATATTTGAATTATTTTACTCTATTAAAAACCTTATACAATAATATATATATATATATATATATATATATATATATATATATATATATATATATATATATATATTTATATATATATATATATATATATATATATATATATATATATATATACAGAACATTTAGTATACTATTTATGTATTTCCAAACAAGGATAAAGAAAAATATTTAAAATAAATTGAAAATTGTTTTTTTTCTCATATAAAATTATTTTATATATACAAAAATTATACCTAGGAAAAAAACCATATTTACTAATTGCAGATATGTGTGTAAAATCAATTAAAATAAAAATAAAAATAAAAGTGTAGCAAATTTAGGGGGGTTTACACATAACTAGGAGATTATATGTTGTATCCATACTCTCATGATGGGTGTCGATTACGGTCATGATAATTGTTTTATGTTCCTGCTGACGTGTTATAGTATATCTACTCGTCTTACTCTGAGTCATTTTAGCCAGTATTATGGCTGGGTTGATCAAACCATATCAATTAGAGTTAGTTTTAAGCAAACAGAAAAATGATCGAAATATTTCCAAGAATGATACGAAGTCAAGCAGGATGCATAGGACGTAGTCTAGATAAAATTAGAGAACCATATACCTCCGTAATCATGTTATCCGTAATCTGCCCCTCCAGCACGCATCTGGCTGCAAAATTTTCGATTTCATAATTTAACGGATAACTGCAGTGCGTGTCTGCCATGCCAGATAATATAAGTTCTCAAACTTATCTTTAGCCAAATCCATGAGATGTTTCCAAAGGATGTAGTTTAAGTAAAATTCGAGAAACATATATAAATGTGACGTCGTTATCTGAAGTCCTGCCCTGCTAGTATTTTTGGCTGCAAAAACTCCTGATTCCGTAATACAATGACAAAATATAGTTTTTTGAACCTTCCTTGGACCAATCCATGAGACATTTTCCAATACTATAGCGAAAAGGAACGAGAAGAATTACTTAAGAAGTTAACAGAAACAAACCATAGGAATTGTGGTAGAACATAATCAAAATGGATGTAAACCAAGCATCCAAATGAGAGTTCGAAATGAAGTCAAGGGAGGTGATCAAGTATGTGGATGAGATCCTAAACTCCAATCCTATATGCAGCTTGCTCGGTATAGTAAAGTAACCGAAATAATATTTTCTCGATCTGCATGGACCACCATAAAAATATGTAACACCCAGTCCCAATATACGTAAGACTAGGAATACGTAACATGCTAACTGTATGTATATGCAGACTACTCCAACATATGGAATCTACATATCCACACATAAGTTGTAATATAAGATCTCCAACTCATAATAATATATTAAGGTCACAGGAAACATCTATATCTCATCCATAACAGCAAATAAAAGAAATAACTATCAAATGTCTCAACTAAAATATAAAATAAAATATCTGCCGTGTGGAGAAAATTCCACTACCGAGCGACTGAATGAAATCAACTGAAATAAACAAGATAAAGAATAGCAACTATATAAGTCCATCAACTAAATAAAATCAAATAGACTCTGAGGGTGAGACCTCATCGGCTGCAAAGGGAGAGTCTAGTCCGGAATCGTATTCCTCAGGATACTGCCTATCGTCTATACCTGAAGGGATCACCAGGTCCTCATAGGGACGTAACAAGATACATAATATCATGCTATATGAACTGTCATTGTAGATAAATAAATATGCAAAAGACTATTCTAGACAACAAATATGAAAAAAAAGGTATCCTAACCGTCTAACGTGCAATTAGAAAACAACTTTCACACGCATAGGTGGATTAAGGCTATCTCGAATAATCTATTGTACATATACTGTCATCCAGTCATCAGTATCCAACTGTAACTATCCAAGAACGTCAGAGGGCATATGCAAAACTCATCAATTCTCATAGTTCCATCTGGAGATTATGGTTTTGCCGATTTGGCTTCCCACACGCACTAATAACTGTCCTCCCCAAGATTCCCATACTGACCAAGTCACGTCCATAACCAGTCCAGTTTTGTAACTTCTTGAGTCTCTATATCCTAATCATAGCAGTTACAATTATCTATCCGTCACACGACTTTTCACATATTGATGGCCAGTCAAATATACAAGTCGTGCCCCTAGCAAAATGTCTCGAATATATGAGTGTCATGGCCAAAGAAGATATAAGGATATCCCACAATAAGAAGGTAGTCCGCTAAAACTAAGTCAACATGCATACAATAAAAGAAAGCAACAAAAAAATGACTAATACAGTCGTTTGCACCCAAGTATAACTTGTACGCACAGTTTATAATAAACACACTAAACAAATATGCCACAAAATAAATAATTAATGAAAAAATTAATATGAACAATAAATATAGCAAGGTATACTTGTCTGGTAGTTGTTAGGTGTTTTGACGACGTCCAGTAGATGAAATCAATAAGTCAAGCGAAGCCACAAGGGTGAAACTTTCGCAAACGTCCCTGGATGTTGAAACAAATATCACCAAAAATTTTAGAATAAAAGAAATGACTAAGATTGACTACTCATAAGTCCAATGCTCGATAGGAAGCAAAATGGTAATTTTGGGTCAAAACGATGTTCGTCATTGGACCCGCTTTGCACCGAAAAGTGTGCCAAATCATATGGTCACTAAAGTCGTCAAAATATTTATCTACGAGTCTGGTTTGACGAAATGAATACAAAGGTATGTCCAGTTTTGGATTTCGATGAGCCATGCACAAAATCGTCCGTTGAATCGGACCGTGGGTCCGCCATAGTGACGATCCGGTCAAATATTCCAGAATCGGCCCAAACTTGGCTCATAGGACCAGAAAAATGATATGAGTCCAATAGCGCAAGTTTTTTGCGATGTGACAAACGTGCACAAAGTAATTAAATTTTTTGGAAAGTGGTCGATACAACTTTCTTCAATGGATATGAGTCAAATTTGTCGCGCACACGCAACCAATTCAGGCATTTCTATGATTTTCTAATAATTTTCTAATGCTTATTTTACTTATATATTTTCTTAGAAATTGTATTCTAAATTACAAATTAGTTTATTAATTCTTATTAAGTTTTCAAATATTATAAATTGGTTCTTTTCTGGTATTATAAATTTCTTATAGTTTTCTATTATCTTTTGAAATTATGGATAATGGCTCTAGTGGTTCTATTATACTTTCATTACTAAAGTTCTTATTTTTGCTTTGGTCTAAATAACTAACCCAATGTTTGTATTTCTGACCAGTGGGCCGACATCAACCCTTAAACCGGCAAAGCCCATCCTCCTTTGAAATTTGGGTATGGGTAACTAAACATGTTAACCCATTAATTATATAACCGTTGAAGGGACCTCAGATCCCTAAATTTCCAAACCCAACTCTCTTCTCAATTTTATCTACCTCTTAGGTTCCTCCGTGCGAGCTCGCTCCGACGACCAACCAGAGCTTCTTGAGACTCCATCCTAGCCATTCGTTTGTAACCAACTCTTCCATCCCCGCCGTCCGAGCATAACGGCCTATCGACCTAAACTTGTCGATCCCTACCGTCGAAGTCTCCCATCGACATAGCCGGAGTAATCCTGGTCGACGGATCGTAACCGTTACCATCCATCTCCGCCTATAAAAGAGGTATCCTCCTCCTCCTCCTTCTTCATCAACCCATCGTACGGTGAAGCCCTGCCGAGCTTTTTCCTGATCTTCCGTCTTCTTTCGCTTCTCCTTCTTCCTCGAGTGGCCAAGCTAAAATATGGAGTTTATGTGAATCATAATTGACCGTATGAGTACCCTAGAACAGATTGACCCGCATAAAGAAGAGCCACATGACAGACTCAGTACGCCCCCTGCGGCCCATCTTCACTAGACTGACTTTTGAGCCGCAGAGAGAATAGTTACTTATGCAGCCAAGCTTATTAATCCTTCTGATAAAGCTGACTCTGGTCTGATAAAGCTGACAAACTCTGGCAAAGACTGACAACTCTGATACTCTTAAAAGAAGATAAGACATGATTAGACTGGACATGCGACCCGAGCTGCATGAACCTTATGCAACTCAATCTGTGTATTTCATCCGGCCAAGGATAACTGTGATCCGAGCCACATGAGCTTTATGCGGCCCAGAATATAAGAACATATGCGGCTCAAAAATCCTCAAACTACATGCGGACTAAGGAAGACTGCTACATGATTCTTATGCGACCCAGTATGGCCGAACTCTGAAAGGCATATGCGGCTCAAAATGACTCAAGTAGACTGGTCCTATCTTGCGATGAGACACGTGGACAGGCTGATAAAGTCTCAACTACCCAGATTCGCTACAATAAAATCTCAACAACCCCTACCAGCTGGCAGCCTGAGATCGAGTCTTTGTGCGCTGTGAGAGATATGTGGCCACGTGGCCCTTTATGCGGCCCAAAAAGCTGCCACTGCAGAAAATACTATAAATAACAGGGTATTACACCCAGGCAAATGGTTGGTAATCCAAGGCTGGTAACCTACAAAAGGCAATTTCTTCGAGAGCAAGGAGCGTGTCAGATAGTCCAAGGAGTAAGACAGAGTTGCTACACTTTCTCGAGCCTCTATCGTCACCCTCCAGAATCAAAACTAAACAATTATACTTAGATTGTCTCCTAGGCTTTCTTTCTAGGCTTTTTCTTGTACAAGCGAGTTTACAATCAAGTCCAATTTATCTGTAATTTATTGTGCTTGATATTTAATGGCAAACCCGATGGCGACTCTGCTGGGGACATCCTTCTCCTCTGATGAGAAGATGATGATGTAATCTGATACATCCAAGCTCGGCTCTACGCAACAAATGCTCGTGGTTCGATTTGACCAATGAGCATTCGAAGAAATGCTCTCTGAAGGGAGCACCAGCCCATCACAGAAGCGAGCCAACCCAAAGAGGGCCCACAGCATGTTAAAGTACAAAACTATTGCCCTCGACCAGGTTCTCGAAGAAGCTCCTTCTGTGGTGCAAGACCGTCATCAAGACTCTCTTGCGGCCTTGCTTCCAACCACAAATAACCTCACTGTCCCCAAATCCAGCAAAGAAAAACACTATAATGCTAAGTTTTGGGGGGCACAAGGGAAATCCATATGGACGAGGAAGAGACCGCATAAGAGAGATGGGCAGATGACTCATGCGGCAGCCAACTCTGGCCGCAGACAGATCGCCCATACGGCAGCAAACTCTGGCCGCAAGCAGATCGCCCATGCGGCAGCCAACTCAGGCCGCAGGCAGATGGCCCATGCGGCAGCCAGTCCTGGCCATAGACAGAGTGTCTCATGCAACCCTGTCAGAAGTTCTGTGTTCGACCGTCTCTCATGCGGGTCCGACTCCATGCGACCCATTAAGAATGTGGGATGTATCATTCTGGACTCATTTTACTATGGCTAAGTCAAAGAAGTCTAGGGCAGTATGAGCCCAACAAGCCCAGTCAACTGTCCAAGTAGCTTACCGTCAGCGGGCACCGTTAATTATTATATGGGCTCCTGATAGAAAGTTGTACAGAACCACCCTCATCCAGTCCCCCAGGGCTAACGGACAGGGTAGATCTCAAAAGTCTCCCTCTAACGATCGAGAGTAAGTACTTTTACTAGCCTCAGATCAGGGAGCAAACATGATACCTATTCACCCGTGTGCTCGAGATACCCGAGTTCACAAATGGGAGGCAAGGGTAGATCAATTCATTATCGACTTGTGGGAGGTGATTACTCACAAACGCAAGGAAAAAGAAGCAACCTTGGCACGCGATGAGCCCCTCTCGGGACGTCGTTGTACCCAAGTCATAATCAACTGCTGCTGCGACAAGTCGGCAGCACCTGAAGATCGGCAGTCCGTTCTCTAACGACTGCAGCAGCCAATACCTTTCCAACAACAACTTCAGAAACAGGTGCAAATTCTGGGAGACGAGGAATTTCCTGTCGCCTCCTGTAATTCAACCTGGAAGGTTCTTCCCGACAAGGGAGGAAAGAAGACAGGCTCTTCTAGTCCGGCAATCTCCGCCAGCATTGTAAGGAAACTCTCGTCTCGAGGACTGCCACCGACAACCACAGGGGGTGTCTACCTAGGCACTCGATCCAAAAAGAAGCTTTCAACAGCTGGGGGTGCAACTTTGATCTCCCTGGGAGTAGATGAGGCCGGAGGTAGCAGTCCCCTCAAAGTATGTGACAACCCGGTGTTCTAAGAGCACACACAGGGGGTAGAGATCCACTGGAATTATGCAACAGACGTAGACATCCTTGAGGATGACCGCCTTCGCCAAGAAGATGTGGTTTCCTGCGCAGGGGGTAGCACCCCTTCCGAGTCCGAGGAGGAGGACATTCCGACATTCCCCGACGATTTCTCGGTACAGGGGTACGACACAGAGAGCACCTTTGCTATGATCTCTTCCACTTCTACCCATGTACGGATAGTCTTTATGGCTGACGATGATCATGAGGCGCCTACTGACCAACAACGTCTAGAAGTACTTGAAGCCATGCTCTTGTCCTTGGTCAAGTCAGTAGACAAAATCAAAGCTGCCTTGCCGACTCAACCAGCAAGGATGCCTGGACAAACAAGCTTAGGACCCGCAGTCAATGCGGACTCCAACACAACTGCTCCTCTTTTGGATGATAATCCTCTAGGAGCCTCCGTTTCTTCAGCTGCAGATGAAGCCAGGGAAGCAAGGAGGGAAGTCCAGGAGCTTTAGGAAATGTTCAATGCCCGAGACTCCTTTCGGAACCTCAGAATACGGCAGCCATATCCTGTTGCATGGAGAGATGTGCCTTTTCTACTACGGTACAAGCCGTTTCATATCGATTCATACGACAGAAAGATCTCTGCTCGTCGTTACATGACTTACTTCAAGGTCACAACCGACCACTTGTCGCATAGTGACGCCATCCTCACACGATTATTCATTAGAGCATTGGAGGGGATAGCGTTCGACTGGTATCGCAACCTTCCTGACAACTGCATCCATTCTTTTGACGGCTTCAAGCACATGTTCCTAGAACGATTCTATAAGGTGGGACATGATGTGATAATGTCATCCCTCATGGACATCGTTCAGGGAGAGAGGGAGCAGACAAGGAACTATATCGAGCGGTTCCACCAAACTGCAATGAGATTGCCCCAAGGCAATCCCGAAAGCTCCTTGATCGAAATCTGCCAAAAAAAGTTGCTTCCTACAATCAGCCTATGGATGGGTGAAGATCAGTTCAAGGATATGACGACCTTTATCATAAGCGCCACCAATACGGAGGCGAAGTTAAAGAAGGCTCGCCAGCTGGGATTACACATCCCGGATGGAAAGGTCAAAAACAAATGTCCTGGTACCATTTCCAATAACAATAACACTGACGGCACCTACAATAACCGGGACAACAAAGGGAAATAGGCCCTGGTCGCTGATTCGACCAAGAAGCCTAAACAAAAGCAGGCAGAAGCTCAATGGCCCCAGGTGAATTACTCATTCGAAGATAGTCATGTCAAGCCTATCTTCGACATGCTCTTACAAGGGGATAGAATCCAGCTCCCTCCACCAAGGCACGAGCCCCGAGAGATAGAGATGGAGGACCTAAAATACTGCCATTTTTACCGCTATGTTCATCATGCCACTCAAGACTGCTTTCAATTAAAGCGGTACATTCAGAATCTTATCGACTATAAAGCTCTGTCGCTAGACTTTGAAGAGGTTACCGTTGCGGCAAACATGGTGTCAATTCAGTTCGATGACTTTCCTCCAACAAGCACTCAAGACGGGGTAATACTTATCCACCGGGCAACGATGGAGGTCACCAATCTTCTCCCCGTCCGGGACCAGACGACTGGCTTGGTACCTCTCACCACGTCACGAGGAGAGATCATGTGGGTATACCCCGACTTAGTACCCGAAGTGACCCAGGCGGCGTCATCTCCAGCCAACACGAAGAAGGGCAGAAAGTCCAGATCCTGCCATACAATTTCAGCCGAAGCTGAGGAAGCGGTGGCCGTTGTTACCCGGTCTGAGGCACAAGTCCAGTCCACTCCGGATAGTTCAGTTGAAGACCCTCAGCCAGCAACGCTGCCGGCCACTGATATTTTGGGGCCATCTCATCGTCCACCAGCGGACAAGTCCAAGCCGATAGAAACCCGCTTCGACAGGCCGCTCCGTAAGGATGCACCTCAGGGGTTGGAGAGACCTTACAACTTTAACATATTAGCACAACTGGCTAATACGCCGGCAAAGTTATCGTTATACGAGCTCTTAAGGCTCTTCGTATTGTATTGAGCGAAGCGCTCCAGAATGCTGACGCTTACTTAGCCCAGGTCAAACTTACAAGGGAAGACTCGTCGACAGATCTCCAGGGCAGCAACAATGTGGATACAATGCCCAACATCGTATTCACCCCACAGGACATGCTGATCAAGACCAACATCCATGATCGCCCTTTGTACTACACTGGATACATAGGCGACATCAAGGTGGATCGGATGCACATCGATCCTGGTTTATCGATAAGCATCATCCCCCAAAGCTTGCTTCAAGTCCTCAGCATCCCTATGCACCGGCTAGCAGCGACCAACACTGCCATTAGCGGTTTCAACTCAGGAAGGAGCTATCCTTTAGGAAAGATCTGATTGAAATGTCAGATCGGCGACCTGAGAACAGAGGTTACCTGCTACGTCATAGATGCAGACACGTCCTACAATATCCTCCTGGGACGTTCGTAGATACAAGACTATATGATCGTGCCATCCACCCTCCACCAGTGCTTCAAGTATGTCAGTAAGTACGGCTTCGTGAAGACTGAATTCGCCGACATCGATCCCTTCAAAGGGGTTGAGTCTTATTATTCTTCGGAGGCATATCTTTATGACGAATCCAAGAAACACATAACTTATGAACTGGAGGCTGTCACAGGGCCAGAGGAACCCTTGAGAATTTATCTCCAGGCCCGTAAACTGGGCAAAGCCGTACCCCTTGTCGCAACTTTGCATAAAGAGGTGCCTGGTTCCCTCACCCCAGCTGCACAGTCGAAACCGATGGTCATCTGACTCCCAAGGATCAGCCAAGAACCCTTCATAGGGTCGATGGTGATCCGATTGCCAAAATCCAATCAAAGGTGACCGAAAGATGCAAGGCCCTCTGGGGAGCCGATGGTGATCCAATTGCCAAGACCTAGTCAAAAGCATTCAGAAGACACGAAGTCTTCTGCCGAGCCGATGGTCATCCGTCTTCCCAAGATGAGTCGACAACCAAGTGTCGATCCGACACCCTCAGGCAAGCCAATACCACAAGCTGAGCCCTTGGTGGTCAAGTTGCCCAAGACAATGTCCCAACCTCCGGTCACGCAGGGGGTAGCTGAATAGGATGCAGAACTCACAAAGTATCTGGTTGCAAAGGCGGATAGTCCCTCTCCTGATAATGTAATCCTTGTGGACAAAATTTCTTATTTCATCAATAAGAGGCTGCCATTGAACTATCCTGAGTGTAATAAACTCAATCTGATGTATACTGTGGGACTCGGTCGGGACACTAACCTGCACACACAGGTGACAACCATCCTTACCATAAACCGACTTGCTCCCATTAAAGATGCTTACTTCCTAGTCCCAGGCAGAAGAGAAGAGGATCACATGATCATCTTTGGCCGAAAAGAAGAACCTCAACCCTTCATGCCTCAAGAGTTTGATCTTGAACCCGATACTGGAAGACTACCGCTCTGCCTGTATAGTCCTCAGACCAAGTACTTCATGCAAAAGCAGGGGTACAACATGGAGGCTACCCCATGTTTGAATTACGGCAGCGGCCGGCGATCGCCTCTACAGCTGTCAACTCCGTCTGGGAAACCTCGGGATTATTACGGCAAATTCTTGAAGAAATACTATATCTAAAGGACATGCTGGTACTCCCTCAAAAACATCAAATCTTCTAAACTATCGAGTTATGTACACTAAGTACCGCTGAACTCACACTCTATCTCCCTGAGTGGTGAGTCATGTACGATAGTACCGCTGAACTGACACTCTATCACATCTCCCTGAGTGGCGAGTCATGTACGATAGTACCGCTGAACTCACACTCTATCACATCTCCCTGAGTGGTGAGTCATGTATGATAGTACCGCTGCACTCACACTCTATCACATCTCCCTGAGTGGCGAGTCATATACGATGATACCTATGAACTCACACTCTATTACATCTCCCTGAGTGGCGAGTCATGTACGATGATACCTCTGAACTCCTATTTTAATGCTTTACCTCACAGAAGTCTGCCCAGTTCATTATTATCCCTGAGCAAACTTCTTGTCCTGATTATCGTGTGTCACATCCATATTACCTCTGGTATCGATGATCTTCCAACTTAACACCTGTACCCAACCCGAAATAAAAGACATGGTGTTAAGACCACAAAACCTATCACATCCATATTACCTCTGTTAGGTTTTGTCTCAAAATCCATTCCACCAAAGATTATGCCTGATTATCGTGTGTCACGTCCATATTACCTTTGATATCGATAGTCTTCCGACTTAACACATGTACCCAGCTCGGGATAAAAGACACGGTGTTAAGACCATAAAATCTACCACGTCTATATTACCTCTGTTGGGTTTTGTTTCAAATCTATTACCCGCACCGCCAGTGCGCAGAAGGGTAATAGGTCCACAAAAGTTATCCTAATCTATTACCCGTACCACCAGTGCACAGAAGGGTAATAGGTCCACAAAAGTTATCCTAATCTATTACTCGCACCATTGGTGTACCAATGAGTAAGAGATCCACAAAATATCATTCCAATCTATTTGCTCACATTTCTAGATGCACAAAAGGGCAATAGGTCCAAAAAAGAGGGGGGTTAGTAGGAAGAAGAAAACGGCAAACAGACCCTATGCGGCCCAGTTATGAGGAATGAGATGCATGCGGCTCTGTTATGCAATGTCCATACGAATCAGTTATGAGATATATATACGGCTTCGTCATGAGGCATCCATGAAGGACAGTGGCGCTTATGCGGCCGAAACCTATATAGCCCCATCATACAGAACACATGTAGTCCCATGAGATAGGGGATATATCAATCATGTCCAAAACGCAGAGGCAATTTATGACAAGCCCATGCATAAAATATGCGATATGGCCATTCAAATTTAAGTCACCACTTTTCCACCGTCCTTACCCGTAACAGAGGGTTACACATCAGGATGAATGGGAGGAAAGTCCACAGCACTCGACAGAGAGGCGAGCCCCTTTTTTTGGCTGTGGCATCAGTCGACTTGGAAGCTTTCGGATCCATGGCTAACCGGGACAGAAATAGAATGAAGACGATGAAGACGAAGGAGAAAAAGTTGAAAGAAAAAAGCTCTCTCCATATGGCCCATATTTATAGCTCTTCAAAATAGAAACAGATGAACGCCGCTTCGATTCTCGTATCCATTAAAGATAATAATGACGTTTGAAGATTTTTATCCTTAATAACCGTCATCACCGCTTCGATTCCCGTATCTATTAAAGATAATGATGACGTTTGGGGATTTTATCATTAGTAACTGTCGGCTTTATCTTGGAAAAAGAGCCTAAATCGAAAAACAAATCAAGGCATTAAATGCAGTAGTGACAGCTGGCAAAAGATCTCCCTACAGTACAAGATCTACTTGCGGCCCAAAAGCGTCCATGCGACCGAAAATGTCCCTACGATACGACGTCTCTCCTGACTCGAAGAATTTTTTTCTGCGGCTTGATATACGTCCATGCTTCTTATTCAAAGTATTCCAAATTTGTAATTTGAAAACTTTGAAGGGGGTATTGTAGAAGCATGGAAAATATAGGGTTCATGCGGATCACAACTGACCGCATGAGTACCCTGGAACAGATTGACCCGCATAAAGAAGAGCTACATGATAGACTCAGTACGCCCCCTGCGGCCCATCTTCACTAGACTGACTTTTGAGCCGCAGAGAGAATAGTTACTTATGCGGCCAAACTTATTAATCCTTCTGATAAAGCTGATTCTGGTCTGATAAAGCTGACAAACTCTGGCAAAGACTGACAGCTCTGACAACTCTGACACTCTGAAAAGAAGATAAGACATGATTAGACTGGACATGCGACCCGAGTCGCATGAACCTTATGCAACTCAATCTATGTATTTCATGCAGCCAAGGATAACTGCGATCCGAGCCGTATGAGCTTTATGCGGCTCAGAATATAAGAACCTATACGGCTCAAAAATCCCTAAGCTACATGCGGACTAAGGGAGACTGCCGCATGAGTCTTATGCGGCCCAGTATGGCCGAACTCTGAAGGGCCTATGAGGCTCAAAATGACTCAAGCAGACTAGTCATATCTTGCGATGAGACACGTAGACAGGCTGACCAAGTCTCAACTACCCAGATTTGTAATAACAAAATCTCAACAACCCCCACCAGCTGGCAGCCTGAGATCGAGTCTTTGTGTGTTGTGAGAGACACGTGGCCACGTGGCCACATGGCCCTTTATGTGGCCTAAAAAGCTGTCACTGCAGAAAACACTATAAATAGTAGGGTGTTTTCCATGAATATAAAAGAACAAAACAATTATCGGAGGACTGGACTTTTACTTTACAATACAAACTCGCTTGTACAAAGAAAGCCTAGGGACGAAAACCTAGGTACAACAATCTAAGTACAATTATTTATTTTAGATTATGGGGGTGACGATAGAGGCTCGGGAAAGCGACGGCCGCTCTGCCTTACTCCTTGGACGATCGGGTACAGCTTTTGGACTCTGTAGAAGAACTGACGGGCGTTGATGAAGAAATGCTCTCTCTTCAGGCTTCCTGGCTCTCTATGTCTCTATGTGCGTCTGTCTTTGTATCTCTCTCTATATCTGTCTCTGTGTATCTCTCTCCGCAAGGGAATAGCACCCTGCTATTTATAAGAGTGGGGGCCTCATTAGGGTTTACTATGATTGTCCATTCTTGGAAGTCGGCGGCTAAGGATCATTAGATCTGGGCCGTTCATCGAGATTTGAGCAATAAATATGATTGCATCAAATCTTTTATGGGTAATTAATGCTGATTGACATAAATCCTCCTGATTTATCATGCCAACCTCGGATTCCTCGACACGTGTCTTTAATTGGCTTATTTGCAAATGATCTGATTTGACTCTAATATTTCATTGGGATTTGCTGAGAGATTTCGATCAATCTGATGCCACGTGCCCTGCTATCATGCCACGTGTCATAACAACAGAAATCTGAGCCGCAGAAAAGTTGGGCCGCATAAAGCTGGCCACGTGTCCAGGCTGCCTAAGAGTGGCCCCTCCAGAACATTTGGATCGCATAGTATGATTTGAGCCGCATGAGTGTGGATGACCGCATGAGTGAACCGCATGGAGATAGTCCTTGTGAGCCGCATGTGGATGGTCTTTGTGAGCCGCATGGGGCTGGTCTTCGTGAGCCGCATGGGGCTGGTCTTCGTGAGCCGCATGGGGCTGGTTTTTGTGAGCCACATAGAGGAGTCTCCGCTTGGACCGCATACAACTGTCCCCGTGTTAAGGCCGCATGACAGTTTCTGAATCTCGGAAGATTATGTCAAAGATTTTCTTCGCTTCCCAAGGAGTCCGTCATTATGAGGGAGTCATAATGATATCTTCGTGTCAGAACTGTCACTTTGTCAAAGCTGTCAGCCGTCAAGGCATTTAATGCAAAATGAGAGAGCTATTTGTCGGCCACGTGGCTCCTCTTTGAACCGTATGAGACTTGTTTGAGCCGCATAGACGCTCGAGCCGCATAGATACTTGAGTCGCATGAACTGTCTGAGCCGCAGGGGGCTCTCTGGCCGCATGGATCCTTCTTTATTCTTTTTCATGCTTCTACAAGACCCCCTTCAAAGTTTTTAATTTACAAAATTGAAATACTTTGAATAAGAAGTATGGCCATGTATTCTTCTGGCCACATATGATGTCTCGGCCGCATGGATGTTTCGGCCGCATGGATGACTCGGCCGCAGGGGCTTTCGGGCCGCATAAGTGTCTCAGCCGCAAGGTCTTTTGCCACGTCACCTTGCCATGTATGGAGATCTTTTGCATTAAATGTTGTTGATTTGCTGTCAGTTTTGAGGTCACTTTTCGGGGCGGGATCCCAGGAGTCTGGCCTTCATTTTAGGCGGCTCGCCTCGATAACCGAAGAGTTGGTTTTCGTTCTGCACAAGAATCAAAGCGCCTTGGTTTTGTTTATAAATATGGATGAGTTCATGTCACGACCCGCACCCTAGAGTAAGGGCACGAGACGTGGGTACGTCTAGCCTACGCCGCAATGTCGGCAGTAGAACGCTGTCCTAGGTCACAACAACTAACAATTGAAGGTAATAACAGTTATACTCCCCGAATGGGGATGACATAACAGAAATATAAACTCAACCACAGCTAAGGTAGAACAGGTAAGATAGATTGATAATGAAAGATAAAAATATCCAGAACAGAGAAACACAGAGATACAACCAGAACTCTAAGTGTCTAAAATAATACATCTCAGAATATCTTAAAGTCTAATACAGTAATCCAGAATAGTAAAGACAGTCCTAGTCTAAGGGAGTGTCATCTACAGCTAGTGGATCCTGCTACTGGTCCAAGTCCAGGCACTCGTCTAGTGTAGCACCGTAGTAGGTAGGGCAGAATGCCTCAGCCTCGTCCTCTGTAATATTTCAACAGGTCCAGCCAGGATAGGAGCGAGCACAGTACATCTCAACAAATTATAGCAGGTCAGGATATATAATCATGCTATAGAGTAAAATACAAGAAACTGAAGGAATATCATGATAAACAGGAAGAACTATAATAAATAGCTACAGTATATAAAGAACTGGTAGTGTCTAGTGATTCAGAGCACAAGATGGTTATGTAAACGGCACGATGTTATACACGAGTAATCTACAGAGGTTGTACACGAGTAATCTACTAGATTGAATACATAACCACTTCTACTCCCCCACCCCAATCAATACACAAGGATCTGGCTAAGTTATGTTATTGTACACGAAGGTCATGTGAATACATGATTATACACGATTTCACACGTTTCGTACACGAAAGTCACAAATACAAGGAGTACACGATGTTCACGATAAAGTACACGAACACGAAATACCCGATGTATCCGCTAAGGGGATAACATCGCCCAACAAGATCCATATAGTACTAATCCGTGTTTCCAACGTGTCAGCATCATGTAAAGTAATCTAAAGCAGGAAATATACTCCTAATGCAGGATATGAAATGATCAGAGAATGTACTCGTCTGAACCGGTGAACCTGAGAGAATATAGACTGTCCGAGGAGTGGTATCTGTCTCCTATAGAACAGTACAAGTCACTATGAGTCTACAATGATAATACGATGCAATTTAATGCATTCTACATGAAACTAGGTCAATCTAGACCAAAGTCAACTCTTGGTCAACTCTGGTCAAACCTAAGTCAAATAGTCCAATCTAGGTCTGACAAGACCATTCTAGGGTTACTATGACTAAACTAGGCAATACCATGCCAAGCCATGCCTATACACATAACCAATAGGCTTGACTATGACTAATAGTCTATTAGGAACCTCTATCCTATAGTCACTATTCAAACCCACCCATATATCATAACACATCACTAATATCCCATATTTATATATACAATCATATTCACAATGTATCATGTATATATATACATTACACACATTATATATATAACTAATATATATAGGAACAACACTATGCTACATTATAGGATACAAGCATGTATCTATAGTGAATGAGAGAGGACACATGAGTAAATAATGTGTGATATAGAGTAGAAGATAGGACAATGAGCCTTGGTGTGAAGAGGGTGAATTAGTGAAGCAGGGAGAACCTGAAAACAGGAACCCCAATCACAGAAAACAGGACCTAAATGCCAGGTCCAGTCCCACCTTGAATTACCCAGTATAACAGGGAACAACATCTAGAGTTCAGTCAATAGGAAAAATAGTGTATACAAGTATATGTGTAGAGTAAATGTTCAGGACATGAAAACAGGGCTAAAGGATAAACAGTACATTATGTGACAGTAAGAAAAGGAAGGGAATTCAGTTTTCAACAAAACATTACCCTCTCCACAGTTACAATTCAAATTAATCAAGAGAACAAAATCTGGAAACTCTGTTTGCAGTTAATCTCATGTTACTAACCCCAAATCTCATAGTAACATACATTCTCAGATTAATGTTGAAAAAAAAACTGGGAACAACTAAGTAATCAAGAACAATCCAAACTCAGGTTTTTAACAATCAATTTCAGGTTTCTAAGATAACCAACATTTCAATATAATACAAGGGAATCAATTAACAAGTAACATTATGGTTTAAATTCATTCTCAGGTTTTGACATGAATGTAAAGGAAATCAATTAACAATAGTTCAAAAGGAAACTAGAACTCAGGTTTAACTGATTTAGCATTCAACCATCCTTTATTCACAACATAATGAAGAATTTAAACTTAGGTTCAGTCAATGCACAAGGATGGAATCAAATTAGGCATACACAATAAAAACTGGAAATGTAAATTAGTTAACAGTTCACTGAACAGGAAACAAATTCAGTTCACATAATCACAGGAAAAACCAACTCAACATGAATACCAAAATCCTATTTTACACACGCCAAAAGTCAACTTGAATGCCATACACTTAGCTAACATAATATGTAACCTGTAGGGATCCAAAAACCAATTGAAAACATATACAAAAGGGAATTAATATGGTTTGAAAACTGGAATCGAGAGAGTATCAGCACAGTATCAGAAAACGCACTGCTCGACCAAAAATCGAGCCAAACAAAATTACTAAACCCAAATAATATGTAAACCTATACTAACAGAGATTAACCATCATGCTTAGGACCTAACTAATCATTAAACATCATTTAAAACATTAAAAACGATTAAAACACAAGAATACAAACACAGTACACACGCACACCAGTGGTTTCCCTGTGCACACGGAATAGCGTGTCCGACACGACACGAGGACTCGTGAAACTTTGCGAGCCTCGTGTCAGACAGTGACCCTAACACCACATCAAAAATCTCATGTCGAGGTGGCGTATTTGGCGCACAGTAGCCCCCGAGTAGCGGGGGAGCTACAGTGCCGCGCGTACGCCCCCGCACCCGCGTGTTCTCGTGTCCCCCACGACTCGACACGACACACAAATCACCATACGATACTGGAATCTTCTAAGCAACACCTACGGCTAATTTCCTGTTCAAATAGATTCTACAAAATCGAACGAAGTGTCCTTTGAGACATTTCGTCGAACACCTTAACCAATCCCCTAATGCGTGTCCGATACGGACACGAAATGGGTCCAAAACCTAGGATTGGCCTATCCTACAGTTAGGTGAGGGCTAGGGCATCCCTAAAATGATTTTTAATAGAATTTAAGAGCAATAGATAGGATTATACCTATAGGTGTACAAGCTCTCAAAAGCTCCAAAGAGAAGGATCCCTCAAACCACCAAAAGCTCTCCAAAATGATTCCTCCCTGTCTAAACTTATTACCAACAGCAAGAACAAAGGATTTAGGTCCTATTGCAATTTATTAGAGGGAAAAAGGATTTAATTTGAATTTAATAGGAATTTTTGAAGATGGAACTCATCTCTTTCTTATAACTTGGATAAACCCTAAGAGAGAGGCTAGCCCTAATTTCTAGGAGAGTATTTATAGAGGGGGGGCTGCCTAGTGGCCGGCCATAGGGTCTAAACCTAGGGTTTTGCCAAGTTGGTTGAGTCCCTAATGGTTTAAGTCATGATTATGACTTGTGACTTCACAAGCCATTCTTAGACCAAACTAATTCCTAATGCCCCAAACTAATTCTAATGAACTTGAACCTACTAACTTAGGCCATACTAGGGTTTCTTAACCTAACCAAGATGTCTTGACCTAGGTTAGCCTATAGGACAGTCTCCTAAGTCAACATGAGTCAATGTCTAAAACTAGGACCAAACAATTATACTAAAAATCACCCAAAAATCACATTAATTATAATAATAATAATAAACCCAAAGAAATTCCAAAATTTTAAAAATGACCAAAATACCCTCAAGCTAGAAAAGTGGCAGTGACAGTTCATTCGGAGGGATTTCTTTACTTTCTTCTTCGTCCCCAACTGTTGCTGTCTTTCCTTTCTTTTCCTATTTCTATTCTCCGACTGTTGAAGATGGCCCCCAAATCGTCCAAGGTCGTCTCCGCTGCTGCGAAAGGCAAGAAGGTGGCTTCCTCGTCGGCCGTCGTGCCCGAAGTGCATCCTGATGTTCGCCCCACTTTCAAGGGTAAGGAATGGATTTGAATATTTTGAACCCCAAAGACTCATGGCTCTGTTGCATAACATATGCACAAGCCTTCATCGTTTGAATCGCTCAAGTTCGATCATGATGGAGCCGCATGCGTTGTATTGGCCGTATGACCCTCTCGCATCCGAGCCGCATAGGACATTTCCTATGTTTGAGCCGTATGAGAAGGATTTTAAGTCGCAAGATTACTTCTGGATATGAACCGCATAAAGTCTCCTTTGACCGGAGCCGCATATGTTCCTGACAAACTGGCCCGCATAGAATTTTGCTGAGTCCCATCGCATAAACTCTTCTGCGAGATAGAACCGCATAAGTCTTAATCTGAGCCGCATAAGCCATCGAATCAGTATCACATGGAACTTCCAACTGAATTGGGCCACATGAAGCTGTGTTAACCCGAACCGCATAGGCTCTATTAAAGCCGTGCCGCATGAAACCCAGCTGAATTAGGCCGCATAAGGCTTCGTCGATCCGAGCCGCATAGGCCCATAGGAACTTCTTTTTGAGAAACTTTAAGTGGTTTCATTTTAACCATTCTTTTAATCCTGTTTCTTTTGTGCTTTTCTAGTGAACCTCCCAACCAACCCGGCCGGAGAGCTTCTAGTGGGTTCAGCTCAGTTTGCCATGGGTGTGCAGCTTGACGATCTAATTCGACATATGACAGATCAACTTTCCTCTAATGAGCCTTTGGAGAGAGTGGCTGCCATCAACAACCAGCCTTTCCATTTTCTTTGTACTATGATAAATTCGGGGAAACTGGACAAAGAATATCTGAAACCAGCTTTCCTCTTCGGGGATGCTTTCTCCGTAAAGAACTTCCGAATGCTGGACGTTTCTGAGAACTGGGACTTCACTGTGGACGGGGTGGATATCCATGTTCCCGAGATGGAGCGGCATTTTCCTCTCTCGTAGTTTAATATGGTACCGTTGGGCAAGAAAATGGCAGGTTCCCTGACTCCAACCTAACAGGGAATGTTCGTAGGCAACATCTACTATAATATGAGTATTAGGTCAGCATGTGCAAGTAGGGAGTCAGTCAGTCGTACTGTGATGGGGCTGATTCCTGGTACTTTTATAAATGTGTCTGGTCCTAATTTTACTTTTACCCGAGCTGACACCTTCCTGAATCAGCTCGCTCGCAAGGGGTCCTATCCTGTGGGCAGGTTGTCGCTGCTGAATTGGATAAACCCCATCCCCATATGGGCTAATCTTTCCTCATAGATCCTGAGGAACTACGAGGAACTCCTTCGGGAGATTGACCTTTACTACACCATCCGGGGAACCTGTTACGGATTTTCCATTAACAAGCCGCTGTTCATGGCCCTTTTAGAGATGTATAGCCGGCGTACGGGGACTTTCTTCGCGCCCGGGGGAGAGTTGGGACTTGCTCTCCATGAAATGCATGTTGTTTCTAAGCTGCCGTGGGGAGGCGAGGCCTTTGAAGTATATACCCCGACGAACGAGGAATTCGATGACCTAGATCGATGATTTCCTGGTTTCGTCGCTGTGTACCGAGAACTGTTGTGTCACCATAGCATCTGCCACCAGACTGCTATCAAGAAAGAAAATAGCTCAGAAGGGAACGTCCCCCATACCACGGCCTGGGTCGCGTATCTTTTCAAATTACGTCCTTCCGGTCGGGTTTCGTCTCGAGGTCCTCAAACCACGGAGGAGGTGAAGGACATGATGTTGAAGGTCAAAAGGTCGAGGTCCACCCGTGACAAGTTCGGGAGCCGCACTGACTCTTTCAGTTATTTCCACTACGGTACCCAGCAAATGTCCGAGAAAGCAATCTTGGCCGGGTTCTTGATGGTATGGCTACGAAATTGTGTAGTCTCGGGAGGGGCAGGTTCTACTGAAAGGATCAGCCGCCATTTCATTCTCCCGGCTGTAAAGCTGGTCTTTAAAGTAAGACTGGCCCTTCTTTCGGCTATGGTGTGTAGTATACACCACGGCCTCCGTGCCTTTACATCTAAAGTCATTGCTCGTGAGACGACGCTGGACTTCGAGCTGATAGAGTTACCATACCACTATCTCATGGGGTGGTTATTGATGCATTACTGGTCATTGATGAGGGCCGGGCCAGAGGATGATGTCACCGCTAATGACACCTTCCTCTTCCGATACCGCCATCAATCTTGGGAGTATGACACCATGCCGGCTTGTCGGAGAGCGTTGGCAAGAGTTGACGGGCCCGACTTCTTTGTGTCTCTTCCTCAGTTTACCCCTAGAGAAGTGAGGAGGGTACATGTTGATGGCATTGAGCCTCCCCAGCTCTTATCTGAGAAGATGCTTCTATGGCTGCGCAACATTCGCCCCGCACACCTAGTATATCGTTACCGAAATAACGTATACTTGGAGCCTTATTTGCCTAGCAGGTTTTCTTGTCAATTTGGATATAGTCAGCTGTTCCTTGACTGCCCTAGTGCTTGTCTGGGCTTCGAGGGCAATGTCCTTGACGGCATCCAGGCGTGGCATTATTACAATACTGTTCATACCCGGGCTAGCTTCTCAGTCCCTGACACTAATACGCAAGGGGATATTCTGTACATGGTGGCTCTTTATCACGTTGCGGCGAGCAAATCTCCCGTGAACTTTGACATGAACACCAGCTTCATTGTCGGGACCGGCTTGGCAGAAAAGCCAGAGGGTTCCAGGAAGAGAAAGAGAGGGGCGAATAGGGTTCCCGTGCCAGACTCGGAGTCCACTGCGGCGGACGAAGAGGATGACGAACAGGCCGCCGATGACTCGTCGCATTCTTCGGACGAGGAGGTGGGGAACCAGCCTCCTACTGTGCCAGACGAAGAGGTGGAGGATCATCCACCTGTTGTGCCTGGTGCTTTGCGCCCACAAGGCAGGCGTCTGTCTACTGATGATGGCAGGACCTACTCCACAAAGCGGGCTGCGGTAAGACGTCGTAGGCTGTTTATTGATGTTGATGCTATTTCTGAGGTGATTGGAATTTCAGCCGCCTTTTCCTTCTCTTTCTAAATTATGGCCTAATTATTTTTCTTTTGCTCTTTGCAGGCGTCCGGGGAGTCTATTTCTCGGGACTCGACTACTGAAGTCAATCCAGCCTTGTCTACTTTGATCCATGATGTGTGCACCGCCATCACTCCTGCTGGGTTCTTCCGGAGGCGGCCGGGGAGTCTCACCTTGCTGAAACCTCCACCCGTGGGGACGGGGGCTCCATTGCCCCTATCCCTGAGACAGCTGAATTCCAACAGGATGACACTGTCCTGGCTGACTCCCCTTCAAGGGTGGCTGGGGCAGAGAAACTAGTTGAATTTGAGTTAGAAGCTGCGGGTGGGGAGACAATGCTAGCTTCGAACGAGCTGCAGCCTCCGAGCTCTTCCCCTGGTGAGTTAAACCAGCTTTTTTAACTTGTGAGGAGTCCTATTTGCTCTATCACCCTGTCCTTCGTGGATTAATGATTGCTTTGGATGTGCAGGTCCCACTCCTTTATTGTCGGTGATGGACATTGCCAGGGCGGACTCTACCGGGGGGAACCTGATGGAAGCACGTGTGCCTCCTTCTTTTCCAACCCATACTGAGGGGCCTCCAGCTGAGTCAAGTTTGGGAGCCTTGGTGATAGCACAGCTGGAACAAGGGACAATGCTTTCCGTGCCATTATCTGCGAATATGGTTTCGGGAGTTAACCTTTCCGCTCTACCAAGTATCCAGGCTCTTCGGGCGGTGGAGGAGGAGCTAGCTGCCATCCATGCCACTTTTTACACAAGATTCGTTTCCCTGGTGACAGGGACGGTCAGTTCTGAGGCTACTCCTTCGGTACTGCCTGCCACACTCCCTTTGACGCCGTCCTCTACAGAAGTTTTGGATAAAGTGTCCCAGGATGTGGTCGACAGTTTCCACCGCCACCTGAAAAGGGGGATTGAGGTAGCTGGGGAGAGGGGGACTCCCTTTTCTATGGCCCGTCAATGTGCCGGTGGTCAGATTAATATCCTTAGAATACTCTCCGGTGGAGCGGGACTGGCTGCGCTTCTGGAGCCTAAGCTGTTAGAGGCTGAACGTCTTGTGGCCCAGTTTTGCATGCCGCAACAAGCTGATTTACCCGCGGTAATAAACCAAGAGCGCAATTTTCTTATGACTGTGGTGGAGAAGGTGAGGCTGGCTCGGGAATCGATCAAGCCAACTATATTGAAGGACCGCCAGGATCTGACTCAGTTGTACGATCAATGGAACCGTTGGACTAAAGATTGTACAGCTCGGGAAGCGGCGGCCTCCCGCGGGGTAGCTGACACCCGAGAGCAGATCCTCGAGCTCCAGAGAAAGCTGGCTTTCTTGGAGCCTGAGCTCGAAGCTGCTCGTGCTGAGAAAGGGATTACCATTCAGGAGGCTGACAAATTTAGTAGGGCTTCTGCCAATTTAGAACTTGCCCTAAAGAAGATGGAGAACGACTGGCAGGCATATATGTATTTGAATGATGTAGAGCAGTTGTCCCAGGAGGCCGAGCGCCAAGCGAAACAGAGGCTTGAGCGGGGGACTGCCTTAGTGAAAAACCGCCTCTTGGAGTTGTGTAATGCCGAGTTATAGTCGGACTTTTCTTCTTTCGTTTCTGTTTTCTTTTTCTTTTCTTTTTAAGAGGGACGTGGTCTCAAAACATGTAATGCTTTTTTCGTCTTTCAAGTAAAGAGTACTTTCCATTCTATCCTTCATTTGTATTGCTTGTTGTGCCTATTGTAGTGATGTTTGCCCCGTATGGGGGACTTGTTTGTGGACCTGTTACCCATGGCATACCTTGGTTTTAGGTACAGGTAATAAGTTTGACTGGGGATACTTAGAACAGTTTTACGACAAGGTGGTCGTGGACGTTCCAAGTATCGGGACATAGAATGCCATGCAGCAGCTGGGCTCCCGGGGCATGATGAGGAATGGTGGGCCTGTACTAAGAGACTTAGCAAAGGTCATTTGTGGCCTATTATCCTTGGCGTACCCCGATTTAGGATACGGATAATAGGATAAAGGGGAACCAACATACTCACTCAAAGGTAATGAGGATATGGCAAGTATGAGGGTTTTATATTGGAGTCTTCCTACTCAGATGTAATGAGGACATGGTAGGAGTGGACTCAACGGAGGATATTTGTGGTCAACAGAGGATATTTGTGGACCTATTACCCTTGGCATACCCTGGTTCAGGGTACGGATAATAAGATGAGAGAGGACCAACATACTTACTCAGAGGTAATGAGGACATGGTAAGTACAGAGGTTTTACCGTGGAGCCTTCCTATTCAGAGGTAATAAGGACATGGCAGGAGTGGACTCAGCGGGGAAATTTTGTGGACCTATTATCCTTGGCATACTCCGGTTGTGGGTACAGATAATAAGTCGAAAGGGAGTCATCATACTTACTCAGAGGTAATGAGGACATGGCAAGCATGAAGGTTTCTTCGACGGAGCCTTCCCATTCAGAGGTAATGAAGACATGACAGGAGTGGGCTCAATGAAGGAGGGTACATAGAATGACTCAGAGGTAATAAGGACATGGAGGTTGTATGTGAGGGGTAATTTATTTTTGGCGGAAGTGAAACGACTCAGAGGTAATGAGGACATGGCCGTTTTAGAAATTTGTGGATCGGTTACCCTTTTTGTGCACTGGAAGTGCGGGTAGTGGATCATGAGGGAGGATCTCTTACAGGAAAAAAGTTCAGAGGTATGATCATACGTGACTTACTATCTGAAAGAGTGACCGGAATGTGAGTTCAGAAGTACCAGCAGGTACATGACTCGATAATTTGGAGTTTGGAGGTGTGAGTTCAGCGGCACCAGTAGGTCCATGACTCAATAATCTGGAATATGTTATGGATGTGAGTTTAACGGCACCAGCGGGTACATGACTCGATAATTTAGAATTTGGAAATGTGAGTTCAGCGGCACCAGTGGGTACATGGCTCGATAATCTGGAATGTGTCGTTTAGACATAATATTTCTTCAGGAACTTGTCGTTAACGGGCAACATGAGCAAGTCTCCGTTTTGTTTTGCGAGGCGGTAAGCACCGTTGAAGAATACAGCCTCGATGATAAATGGACCTTCCCATTTTGGCTAGAACTTGTCGGCGGTCTTGTGAGTCGTGACCATCGGCCTCCGGACTGCCAGAACGAGATCGCCCACTTGGAATGTTCGTATTTTGACCTTCTTGTTGAAGGCTCCAGAGATGCGTGCTTGGTATAGCTCGATTCTTTGCTGAGCCAAGAGGCGCTTTTCATCTAAGGCCTCTAACTCTTGTAGTCGGCGACGGTAGTTATCATCCGTCGTCAATTGATAAGTGAGCGCGACACGGAGCGAGGGTATTTGAGTCTCCAATGGGAGAACTGCTTCACTCCCGTACACCAGGGAGAATGGTGTGTTCCTTGTGGCCATTCGAACCGTGGTACGGTACGCCCATAAGCATTCACCAAGCTTCTCATTCCAGTCGCATTTGTTGGACGATACGAAATTCTTGAGTAGCTTGATGATGGTTTTATTGAATGCTTCTGCCAACCCATTTGCTGCTGGATTGTATGGTGTCAAAGTAATATTCTGGATGCGGTGCTTGTCGCAGAACCGATAGAAGACGTGGCTTGTAAACTGCGGACCATTATTGTGGATGATCCTTCGGGGCAGTCCAAGGCGATAGATGACATGATGCTTGAGGAAGCTGATCACGTTCAAAGTTTTGACTTCTGCAAGCGGGACAGCTTCCGCCCATTTGGAGAAGTAATCTGTGATTGCGAGTATGAAGCGATGTCCTCGGAAGGAAGGTGGAGTGATCGGACCGATGATATCCATTCCCCATGCTTCGAACGGCCAGGATGCCACTGTCGGATGTAGAAACTCGGATGGTTGGTAGATGAAGTCCGTGTGGACTTGGCAAGCTTTGTACTTTCTAGCATAGTCTATCGTATCTGCTACCATCATGGGCCAGAAATAGCCTATTCGACGAAGACGGTCTTGCAATTTAGGGCCAGGCTGATGGGCTCCGCAGACACCGTCATGAGCTTCTCGTACGGCTTCTTTGGCTTCTGCGTTTGACAGACACCGAAGCAATAATCCATCATAGGATTGGCGATACAGCATTTTTGTCTCTGTATCGTAGAAGAATCTGAGAGAACGCCGTCTGATGGAGATGGCTTCCTTTGGGTTCTTGGACAGGATGTCGTAGACGACGAAGTCAATGAATGGTTGCCTCCAATCTGGGACATCATCGATCGTCTGAGCAGAATAACTTGCCACGAATTGAACGTTGTTCTTGGGGCAAACCAGTTCGTGGCCTATCACATCTACCGATTGATGAGTATAATTTGGCACTGCTAGGGAAGCGGCCAGACCGGCTAAGGCATCGGCTTCGATATTTCGGAGTCTGGGAACGTGCTCGATGAAGAACCCTTCGAACGACGAGATGATGTCGATCGCTATTTGTTGATAGGGGATCATGTCTTCGTAGCGGACTTCGTATGAGCCCCGGATCTGATTGACGATTAACTGAGAATCGTCGTATGCTTCAAGATATTCTACCCCCAGCTCTCTTGCAAGTTGGAGGCCAATGACCAGAGCGTTGTACTCGGCCACATTGTTAGAGCAGGGCTCTACGAGAGAATAAGCACGGTTAATCACCAATCTGGACGGGGAGACCAGCACCACCCCGACTCCAACGACGATGTTGCCCTTGGGTCCAATTCTTGAAGCACCGTCGAAGAACATTCGCCATATATCATCGTGGGAAGTTGCATGCGAGTTGACGACCTCATCTGGGATTTCTTCATATATTCTGGACGACTCCGAGCCCGGGTGGGCTGCCAAAAAGTCTGCCAGGGCTTGACCTTTGACAGCCTTTTGTGGGACGAAGATCATATGATAGGGGGACAACAATATTGCCCATGTAGCAAGGCGAGAGCTGAGTGCCCCTGGTTTAGTCATGAGGACCCTGAGAGGGTTGACTCGTGAGATCACATGTATTGTTTGTCCAGTGACATAGTGTCGCATCTTCTGAATGGCGAACACCAGGGCAAGGCATTCCTTCTCCACAGCGGTATATCGATGCTCTGGCCCAATCATCATTCGACTGAGGTAATATATGGCTTGCTTATGGCCTGCATCGTTGTTTTGTGCCAGCAGAGCCCCAAGGAAATGTTCCATTGCTCGTACGTAGAGTAGGAATAGTTTTCCAGCGACTGGGGCCACCAGGACTGGAGGGTTCGACAAGTATTCTTTGATGCTGTCGAAAGCCCGCTGACATTCTTCGTCCCACACGAATGAGACGCCTTTCTTTATGAGATGGGTGAATGGTCGACATCGCCCAGAGAGGTTAGAAAAGAACCTCATGATGTAAGCTAGCCTCCCTTGAAGGCCTCTGAGTTCGCGAAGATTCCTCGGGGGACCCATCTCCATGATTGCCTTTGTCTTCTCAGGGTCTACGTGGATACCCTGGACGGTGATGATAAAACCCAAGAACTTCCCGCTGGATACGCCCAGGAAGGACTTCGTAGGGTTCATTTTCAGATTGTGTGTTCGCATTAGGTCGAATACCATCCTCAGATCCTGTAAATGGTCTTTCTTACAGCGACTCTTGACGGCGATGTCATCAATATAGCACTCCACCGTCTTGCGTAAGTGGTCTCTGAAGATGATACTCATGGCTCTTTGATATATGGCACCGGCATTCTTCAAACCGAACGGCATGACTGTGTAGCAGTATGTGCCAATCGGTGTTCGGAATGATGTATGCTTTTCGTCGTCAGGCGACATCTTGATTTGGTTGTACCCCGAGAAGCCGTCTATGAATGACATACGTTCGAAGCCACATGTGTTGTCGATCATGATATTTGTGATATGGAGGGAGAATTCATCTTTGGGGCATGCCTCGTTCAGATTACGGAAGTCGATGCAAATTTGAATCTTTCCATTCTTCTTGAGGACGGGTACTATGTTGGCGACCCAGTCAGGATGTTGCTCTTCTTGTATAAAGCCGCTGGCTATCAGTTTGTTGACTTCGGCTTCGATCGCATCCATGATGCTCGGGCGAAAACGTCGCTGTTGTTGTTTGACCGGCTTTGTATCTGGCCGAATATTGAGCTTGTGAAGAGCAATATCGGGATTTAACCTCGGCATGTCTTTATAGCTCCAGGCGAACACATCAATATATTCTTTGACAAGTTCCAGCAGCGATTCTCGCTCTTCGTCTGTTAGGCTTTTACTGACGAAGATCAATTTTGGAGAAGATTCGCTGCCGAGATCCACTTGTATGACCTCATCTTCAGTAGGAGGTTCTCTCTGTTCGAACTGATTTTCCCATTGTGCATCCAGCTGTTGGGCCCACGGCTCTAGCTCGAGGATTTCAGGAATGTCTTCATCTTCTTCATAAGCGTCGGCGAATGCCATGTTGACTGACAAGACTTGTCTGAATATGTCTCTGATGCTGGTATCCGAATCAGAAGTTGGTGACCTGGTTGAATGTGAATGCCAGTCACATTCTTCATCCGAACTCTCAGGGGTCGTCGTGGGTGTTACATACCCTAACCCACATCGAGTCTTGCTATAGTAGTCTCGTGGTTTGCCAGCCGGGACCGGTGGCTTCAAAGGTAATCGTCGTCCAGTACCGTAGTTCAAGCCTGGCGTCGTCTCCAGATCATACCCCTATTTCTGCATGAGATATTTGGATTGGGGGCTATAAAGATACAGAGGCAGTCTCCCGGCATCTGATCCAAGGTCGACTTCTTCTATGGTGAAGGGATGCGGATCGTCCTTCCGGCCGAAGATGATTGGATGGTTCCCTCCCTCGATTATACGGTAAGCGTCTTCCACTGGAGTAAGCTGGATTGCGGTGTACACATTTGTCACCTGTGTGTGTAGGTGAGTGCCTATACCGTGTTCCATAGCATACATTGTATATAGCTTATTGAGCTCGAGGTAGTTCAAAGATAGCCCTTTATTGATGAAGTAAGGTATCTTTTCTAGGGGGATTACATCATCTGCAGAGGAAACATCAGTGTGGGCAGCCACATACTTGGCTAGCTCCGGTTCCTCTTCGGCTACCCCTTGTATAAATGAAGACTGAGAGGACGACCTAGGCAGCTTGATCGTCAGAGGTTCAGCTGGTGGAGCAGAGCGTGGAGTTGTTGGCAGACCAGCGACCCCCAGTCTGGTGCTCGATGCTGGGCGGGGAGTGGTTGGTTCGCTAGAAGTTCCAGGCCTTGCATCGGGGTGACGACCCTTCTTGGGAAGGCGTATCGTCATTGGCTTGTCGGAGGGATTGAGCTTCTCTGTTTGCGGTTGGCTGACTCTCGGCAGCCTGATTGTCAGTGGCTCCGTTGAGGGTCTTAGCATTTGGCCAGACCTTGGCAGCCGGATTATCATCTGCTCTTTTTGTGCCGAGAGGCTGATTGCGTCCTTACGCAGAGTGGTGGTAAGGGGTGTAGACTTGCCAGGTTTGCGAGCTTGGAGGTGGATCGTCAGAGGTTCTTCTGATCCTGTGGCTGTCTCGGTACGAGCTTGCACATCTCCTTCATCAAGGTGCCTCTTTAACTTTTCATATAGGCATGAGTCTGAGTAGTAGAATTCGACCCCTTTGAAGGGATCGATGTCGGCAAATTCCGTCCTCACGAAGTCGTATTTGTCGACATATTTGAAGCATTGGTGCAGCGTGGAAGGTACGATTATATAATTGTGTATCCATGGGCGCTCCAAGAGGATGTTGTAAGAAGTGTCTGCATCTATGACGTAGCAGGCAACTTCTGATTGGAGATCGCTAATCTGACACTTCAGACGAATCTTCCCAATTGGGTAGCTCCTGCCCGAATTAAAACTGCTTATGGCGGTGCTTGTAGGCGTCAGACGATGCATCGGGATGCGGAGATGATGTAACAGACCCTTCGGGATAATGCTTATGGAAGAGCTAGGATCAATGTGCATCCGGTCCACCTTTACGTCGCCAATGTATCCAGTGTAGTATAGCGGACGATCGTGCAGGTTGGTTTTGATGAGCATGTCCTGCGGAGTGAAGATAATGTTGGACATCGCTCCCGTACAGGCGCTATCTTGGAGATCTGCAAGCGGGTTCTCTTCCGTGAGGTTGGCCTGAGCCAGGTATGCATCGGCATTTTGGAGTGCATCGCTCAAAGCCGCGTGAACATCCTTTGAGAGTCTCAAAAGCTCGTATAATGACAACTTGGCCGGTGTGTTCGCCAACTGTGCCAAGATGTCAAAGTTGTAGGGCTTCTCCAGCCCTTGCGGTGCCTCTTTTCGGAGGGATTTGTCAAAGCGAGTCTCCTTTGGCCTAGGCTTGTCGGTCGTCGGAGGCTGAGCCGGTCCCGGAGCGTCAGTTGTAGTGGGCTGATGATCTTCAGCCGAGTTGTCAGCCACAGGTTAGGATTGTGCCCCCGACCGCATGACGACGGCTGTTACCTCCTCGAAGTCGATGGCCAGAGCGTTCGAATCGATGAGATTTTGGATATACCGTTTTAGTTGGTAGCAGTCATGTGTGGCATGGTGGACATAGCGGTAGTAATGACAGTACTTTGGGTTCTCCATGTTTGCCTGCCGCGGTTCCCGTCTTGGTGGAGGAAGCTGAATTCTGTCTCCTTGTATGAGAATGTCCAAGATGGGCTTGACGTGACCATCTTCGAAGGAGTAAGTGATTTGCGACCATTATTTTTCTGTCGGCTTTGGCTCAGGTTTCTGTGCTGTGTCGGCCACCATAGCCTGCTTACCCCTGTTGTCTCGATTGTTGGAGGGGCTACCCCTATTGTCGTTGTTGGTATTAGGACGCTTGCCCTTGTTCTCTCCGTCCGAGATGTGCAATCCCAATTGGCGAGCCTTCTTCAATCGTTCTTTGGCGCTTGTGGCACTGATGATGAACGTCTTCCAGTCCTTGAATTGACTTTCGCCCATCCAGAGACTGATTGTTGGGAGTAATCTCTTTTGGCAAATTTCAATCAAGGAGGAATTTGGATTTCCAGACGGCAGCTTCATTGCGGTTTGGCAAAACCGCTCGATATAGTTCCTTGTTAGCTCTTTCTCCCCTTGGACGACGTCCATGAGGGTGGACATTGTGATGTCCTGCCCTACTTCGTAAAATCTCTCCAAGAACATGTGCTTGAAGCCGGCGAAGGAGTGGATGCAGTTGTCTGGCAGGTTGCGATACCAGTCGAAGGCGACCCCTTCCAATGCCTCGATAAATAATCGTGTGAGAATGGCATCGTCATGGGGCAGATGATCGGTGGTGACCTCGAAGTAAGTGATGTACCGACTTGCTGAGGTCTTGCCATCATAAGGATTGATATTGAACGGCTTATATCTTGGTGGGAATGGAACATCCCTCCAGGCAGCAGGGTACGATTGTCGTATTCTAAGGTCTTGAGAATTTTTTCGAACGTGAATCATGGCTCGGAGCTCATGGACCTCTCTTCTCGCTTCGTGGGCCTCATCCACGGCGGTGGGGGCCGTTACTTCAGGAGGATTTTTGCCCGGGTTTGGTGCTGCTGAATTTGAGTCCGCATTGACCGCGGGACCCGCGCTTATTTGGCCAGGCGTTCCTCCTTGCAGAGTTGGAAGGGCTGCTTTGATCTCGTCCACAGACTTGACCAAGACAAGCAATATGGCTTCGAGAGTGTCGATGCTTTGGCGATCACTGGAACCACCTTGGCTGCTATTTGTCATAGATATCGTCTTTACATGAGGAGAGATGGACGGAGCGATGGAGGAAGCACCCTCCGAATCATACCCCTGTAGTGAGAAGTCATCGGGGTATGTGGGAATGTTCTCTTCTAGTTCGGACTCGGAAGGAACAGTACCCCCAGTCTCCGAGTTCGCCTCGTCTTGGGAGTTGTGGACGTCCTCGGGGACGTCGGGGTTTGCTGCATCTGATGGGAGAGTTGTCTCCCCTAGCTCGTCTTCTTGGAACATCGGATTATCATGGAGGTTCGGAGGAGTGCTACCCCCAGTCCCAGCAACCCCCAGCGTTGTGGACGACGAATCTCCCACTGTAGCAGATTTTGTCTTAGAACGGGTGCCTTAGAAAACTCCGGTGGTGGACACCCGCTTAGACGACAGTCTTTTGGTCAAAGTGGTTGAAACTTTCGGGCTGGAAACATTTGTCTTCTTCCCTCTCCCATCAGCGGGGACTTTCTGAGCAGAGTTGCAGGAGACGACGGGAAGTGCCTCGTCTTCCGAAGACGGCTGTTGCAGTCTTTGAAAGACGGACTGCCGGTCTTCTCACACCGTTGCATTATTGCAGCAACAGTTGACGATGACTTGGGTGCAGTGACGTCCGTAGGAGGACTTTTTGTACCCCAATGCATTTTCTCTTTCCTTGCATTTGTAGAGGATGGCCTCACGCAAGTCAGATGGGTCTGGATCGACCATGTTTGCTACCTAGATTTTGGAAGACTTTTGCGAACCTCTCTGTCTGTTTGCCGTCGGGAGCTGGACTCGAGTGGTTCTGTACAACTTTCCATCTGAGGCCCGCATAACAGTATGGGGGACGCTCGGATGGTCAGAGACTGGATCAGCGGACCGAGCTTGCCAAGCTCGCGTTGCCCTAGACTTCTTCGCTCTAGTGCGTAAGGGCACATAGTAGGAAGAGTCTAGGTGATGCTGGAGAGAGTCATACATATCTTCTTGGGAGCGCAAGAGATCAGGACCATAGGAGAGGCGGTCGAAGACAGAGCCACGTGGAGTGGGTGTCATGCGGCTGTCATCAGTAATCTTCATGCGAGTGGCAAGCGTAGCCGCATAGGCGTTCTTCATACGGCTGGGAGTCTCAGCCGTATGAGTTTTCTTTATGCGGCTGGATGATCTGGCCGCATAGACTTTCTTCATGCGGCTGGCAGATTCACCCGCATGAGCCTCCTGCATGTGGTTGGCAGATTTGGCCACAGGAGTGTTCGGCTTCTTTTTGGGGCGCATAGAGTCGCTCTTTGTCCCCGCAAGTCCAGCATCGTAGTGCTTTCCTCTACCAGACTTGGGGACAGCAGAGTGCTCTACGGCTCGAAGTGGAGCCGTATGAGAGTCGCCTTCGCCATCTTGGGTAGCAGAGAGTACCCCGTCCAGAGCTTGTGGAGGAGCAAATAATTTTGGCCTCCACTCGCAGCGAGCTTTCTTTGTGTGGGTTCTCTTCTGGATCGGGCCAGCACTTCCTTCAGAGAGCATTTCTTCAAACGCCGGTTGGTCGAAGCGGACGACCATCTTCTGTTGCATGGAGCCAAGTTTGGCTGCATCCGATTGCGTCACCAACTCCTCAGCCGTGGAGAAGTTAGTCCCCAGCAGAGTCGCCATCGTGTTTGCTATAAAATATAAAAGAACAGAATAATTATCGGAGGACTGGACTTTTACTTCACAATACAAACTCGCTTGTATAAAGAAAGTCTAGGGACGAAAACCTAGGTACAGCAATCTAAGTACAATTGTTTATTTTAGATTCTGGGGGGTGACGATAGAGGCTCGGGAAAGCAACGGTCGCTCTGCCTTACTCCTTGGACAATCGGGTGCAGCTTTTGGACTCTATAGAAGAACTGACGGGAGTTGATGAAGAAATGCTCTCTCTCTTCAGGCTCCCTGGCTCTCTATGTCTCTATGTGAGTCTGTCTCTGTATCTCTCTCTGTATCTGTCTCTGTGTATCTCTCTCCGCAAGGGAATGGCACCCTGCTATTTATAAGAGTGGGGGGCTCATTAGGGTTTACAATGATTGCCCATTCTTGGAAGTCGGCGGCTAAGGATCATTGGATCTGGGTCGTTCATCGAGATTTGAGCAATAAATGTGATTGCATCAAATCTTTTGTGGGTAAATAATGCTGATTGACATAAATCCTCCTGATTTGTCATGCCAACCTCGGATTCTTCGACACGTGTCTTTAATTGGCTTATTTGCAAATGATCTGATTTGACCCCAATATTTCATTGGGATTTGCTGAGAGATTTTGATCAATCTGATGCCACGTGCCCCGCCATCATGCCACGTGTCATAACAGCAGAAATCTGAGCCGCAGGAAAGTTGGGCCACATAAAGCTGGCCATGTGTCCAGGCTGCCTAAGAGTGCCCCCCCCAGAATATTTGGACCGCATGGTATGATTTGAGCTGCATGAGTGTGGATGACCGCATGAGTGAACCGTATGGAGATAGTCCTCGTGAGCCGCATGGGGATGGTCTTTGTGAGCCGCATGGGGCTGGTCTTCGTGAGCCGCATGGGGTTGGTCTTCGTGAACCGCATGGGACTGGTCTTCGTGAGCCGCATGGAGGAGTCTCCGCTTGGACTGCATACAACTGTCCCCGTGTCAAGGCCGCATGACAGTTTCTGAATCTCGGGAGATTATGTCAGAGATTTTCTTCGCTTTCCAAGGAGTCTGTTATTATGAGGGAGTCATAATGATATCTTCGTGTCAGAACTGTCACTTCGTCAAAGCTGTCAGCCGTCAAGGCATTTAATGCAAAATAAGATAGCTATTTGTAGGCCACGTGGCTCCTCTTTGAACCGCATGAGACTTGTTTGAGCCGCATAGACGCTCGAGCCGCATAGATACTTGAGCCGCATGAACTGTCTGAGCCGTAGGGGGCTCTCTGGCCGCATGGATCCTTCTTTATTCTTTTCCATGCTTCTATATAGGGTATTACACCCAGGAAAATGGTTGGCAATCCAAGGCTGGTAACCTACGAAAGAAAATTTCTTTGAGAGCAAGGAGCGCGTCAGATAGTCCAAGGAGTAAGGCAGAGTTGCTACAATTTTTCGAGCCTCTATCGTCACCCCCCAGAATCAAAACTAAACAATTGTACTTAAATTGTCTCCTAGGCTTTCTTTCTAGGCTTTCTCTTGTACAAGCGAGTTTGCAATCAAGTTCAATTCATCTGTAATTTGTTGTGCTTGATATTTAATGGCAAACAGTGACGACGCCCGGCGGACAATTTATCGCATGAGGCTCGTGACCGCAGAGGCGCTTTCATACTTTTTTTTCCTTGTCGATCGAGGCCACAGCCGCGATGACTAAGCATCCATGGTGGCCGCGACGACTAAGCGTTTGATTTAGTGCAAACATGAGTCTTTTGTGTCTTGCGTGTATACTTGTAAGTGAAAGCATGATTGTGTGAAACATGTTGCTTGTGTGCTTTCTTTAATTGTGTCATATTTGGTATATACTGTGTAGTAGGACAGAGCTTAGGCAGTGTAACAGGAACAACCTGTTTGTCCAATTTTATTTCTTATTTCTAACTTTTTAGAGATTGAACAAGCTGCTACAAGTTTGTCAGTCATGTCTTTCAGCCTTTGTTCAGTGTCGATTTTTAATCTCTACTCAGAATCATATAAAAGAAGCACTTTTGTATAGTCATTTTCTCTCTGATCAACTATGCATTGAGCTTCATGAAGACTTAGCTTAATATTAGCCAATTCTTTCGTGTTGCTTGTGGTAGATGTCTCATTTATTTCTTGCAATAAACTATACAATCTAGCCACTTCGGCTGTGTATGCTTTTATATCTTTTCGAGATGGCTTATACTTGTCTAACACACTTTTGTGTTCATCAAGTAAGTCGCTAAAAGCATCTGATAGTTCATCAAAAGTAAAATTATCATATAGAGGATTGTCTGATACCTGATCAAATGCCATTAAGCAAACATTTGCAGAACTGTTGTGTCTTTCCTCCTTTTCTGATTCACTGGCCTCGCTTTCATGCCAGATACTGGTATTTGCATACTTCCGACCAATTGTTGACTTCATGCTTGATCGACCATATCGAGTGCTCTTCTTGGCTATTGGGCAGTCCTTTTTTATATGCTCGATATTTTTGCATCCATAGCATATAATTTCTTCTTTATTGCTTTCTTGGACGTCTTTTTTCTTTCGGTTTGATTTCTCAAACCTCAAAAACTTCCTGAAATTTTTGACTAATAGGACTTGTTCATCACCATCTGACTCTTCATCATCAGTGTCTTCACTGGAGAATCTTTTAGCTTGTACTTTGAAGGCGATAAAATTTTCTTTTGGGGTTGCCTCTTAAAAGTCTTATAGGTCAAGCTCATGAGTCATGAGTTTATCCATCAACATCTCTAGTGACATTGTGGTGAGATTGTTTCCTTTAATGATTATTGTAGCCTTCGGGTTCTAATTCTTGGTCAGTCCCCTGAGCACCTTCCTGTTATTTTCATGGTTACTGTAATATTTACCAAGAGAAGATAGATGATTAGTTATATCTAGGAAACGTGTGAACATTTATGTTATTGACTCATTTGGCTTCATCTTGAAAGCCTCATACTCGTGTGTTAGTCTGGTGATATTGGATTCCTTCACTTGTGAATTTCCTTCATGAGTTACCTCAAGAAGTTTCCAGATCTCGTGCGAAGTGACACATGTAGATACTCTATTGAACTCAGTCTTATCAATATCATATAATAGTGCATTGATCGTTCTTGCATCAAGACTGGCTTGTGTCTTCTCCAAATCCATGTATCTATTATGTGGCTTCTCTACAAGATTACCGTCAATCACTATTCTGGCCGGTTTCTTTTAATTGTTCATTACTATCGACCAAAAATCGAAGTCAAGTATTTAAGAAAGAAACTCATGTGTGTTTTCCAATAGGTATAGTTTGTTCTACCAAATAGTGGCAGTCTATTTGTGGATTGTACTTCACCTGTGCATAGATTTTACGACTGCCATATATATACTCTCTAAAGTGTTATATATATATATATATATATATATATATATATATATATATATATATATATATATATATATATATATATATATATATATATATATATAATATAAATGTTGAGCACCTTTAGAGGGAGGTGAATAGAGTGTGTGTGTGCAGTGAAAAGATAATCACCAATTAAAAATATTTCAAGCAGTGTCACAGGTATAAAGTACTGGGCAGATGATATCAAACTATGAAATTTAAATGTGTAAAGTAAGAGCATCAGAAACGCAAACTCATGACACAACAATGTATATTGGTATCCCTCTGAGAGAACTAGTCCAGTCTTGAGTACTCTTGCTCGATGTTAATCCACTATGGCACAAGCTTTAACCAAGCGCTTGTAGCTCCTTACAACACAAGTTTTTGTCCGAAGGACTCACAACTTCAACTGAGGCAAACTTTGAAAAGTGGAACGTTTTCAGAGAGCCTTCTTTACAATTCGAACAACTAAATTCTAGTTTGAAACAGAATGGCACTTGGCTTGGCTAGGAGTCGTTAAAGGCTCGATATGAAAATGAATAGCTCTAGAATGCTTTTAAATAGAGATAGAAGAGAATTATTGAATGATTTGGAATGAAAAGTTCTCCTCTATTTATAGCATTTTTTTGGGCATAACTCGGCATGAGTTCGGATCCTCAAATTTCATATTTTGAAATTTACCAAAAATAGTTTGAAAACAACCTGACCGAACTCGGGCATAATATGGGCCGAACTCGGGTAGAGTTCTCATATGAATATATGTTCATTTTTGTTGGACTTTTTGTATAGGTATTAGACATGGAATTGGGTATAGGCTTAGTATAGAATGTGGGGTAGATATGTAGGCTTATTTTGGACAATTGAAGTTCAATAGAAAAAGCCAGTTGCCAATCCGATCAACCTTACTTTTTTCTAGACTCAATAAAAGGAAAAATATATAATAAAATATAAAACAATTCTTGATCAGCATATGATGTTTTTGTATGAAGACGACGAGTAGTGTAGTGCCCCGTCCCGCTCAGTCAATCGGAGGAATCGAAACGCCGATGGCGTTTGGACTTAGCCATGCAACGGCTTGTTCGAAGATGTCATGCCCCAGAACCAGAATACTGCAAGTGGGGACGGACAAGGCCAGCTACGCAATTCCAAAGTACACCAGTACTCTGAAATAACGCATAAGCTGTCAAGACATGGGGGTTACTTCTACAAGCCAACAGTCGATCCTAGGTCAAGCAATCCTAGGTATCTCAATCACAGGCAATTATACAAGGTACAAGAAGTATGATCATCAGACATACAATAGTAAAGCGTCCCAAACCATTTATACATGGATGATGATGAAGCTAGTAATACAAAAGAGAGAACTAGCCAGAGTAATAGTCATGCATGATAAGCTCTAGCTATATTCTAGAATACGTGCATCATGTTTTGGCCCGTAGGCTAAATATCAAGAACCAAAACACGAGCTAAACACGTGCTCGGAGCCAAAACACCACAAAAGAATAATGTACATATCAAGTGGGAGAATGAAACAAGAAATCCACTTAGGTACTCTGGTGCTCCAGATAGTCACCGTCAAGTAGATGGTACAGAAGATCCTCTAGGCTTCTCTATCAGATCTGGCCAAACAAAACCAGTGTGGTCAGACCCCAAATAACAAGTACCACAAAGGAAGCCAAACTATGGACTAAAACTGTCACGACCCGCACCCTAGAGTAAGGGCACGAGACGTGGGTACGTCCAGCCTACGCCGCAGTATCGGCGGTAGAACGTTGTCCTAGGTCAAACATCTAACAATATAAAGGTACCTGTACAGTATATACTCTCCGAATGGAGGTGACGTAGCAGATACAGTCTCAATCACATCTACGATAGAACATGATAAAGATAGATAAAACATGAAATCCAAAAGAGATACAGCAGATAGAAGTCTAAGTGTCTAAGATACACAAACCCAGAAATACATCTCAAAGCTCAAATACAGTAATTCATAGAATAAATACAACTCAAGACAACTGAAATAAAGTAAGAAAACCCTAGCTATCTATACGACCTCTACTGTGTCTCCTCTAGGCTAGCAGACAACCTCCAAGCTATCTGTAAAATTTATCAGCAGGTCTAGTCAGGACAAAAGCGAGCATAATACATCTCAACAAATCATAGCAGGTTAGAAAATATAATCATGCAGTAAAGTAAGATACATGATCTGAAAGAAATACAGTATGTAAACAGGAAGAGAGAACTGTAATAGAAATATCTACTATAAATAGAGAACTAATAGTGGCTAGTGATGTAGAGTACATGATAGCACATGTGAACAGGACAGATTAGCAAATGATCTACACTAAAGAGTTTTACATGATCTACACTACTATGGAATTTGTTCACATGACTACTAGCACTCCCCCGTTTTCCCCAATCAATACACAAGGATCTAAGCAGGTTATGTTATTATACATGATATCATATGAAGGCCCATGAAAGGGTGCACATGATAGTATACATGAGGGCTCCATGAACATGAGAGTACATGATTCACAAGAGTGTACATGTATGGTGAAAGCACAGGAGTACATGATAAAAGTGAAACGCACATAACACAATGTACCCGATGCTCCCGAGAGAGATAACATCGCATGAAGAGATCCATATAGTACTAATCCGTGATAATTTCGTGACAGCATCAAGTACAGTAATCTAAAGCAGGAATATAATTCTAAGCAGGATATGAAATGATCAGAGAATGTACTCGTCTGATAACCTGAACAGCTGATAGGTATAGGGGTCCAACTGAAGCCACAGAGTCCTATTTAGAGCAACACAGGTCAAGATATATACGAGAGATGATAAATGAAATGTACAATGCATTTGCATGTTGTCTAGGTCAAACTAGACTAAAGTCAACACTTGGTCAACTCTAGTCAACCCCACTAGTCAAATTAGGTCAACTAGGTCAAGTCCTAGCCCAAACAAGTCTAACAAGTCTCACTAGGCCTAACCAAGCCTAGGCTAGCATTCACACAATCACAAGACAATATGAACCACAACAATGCATAATATAAAATAGATAATATATATAAATACATACCTTCATACATACATGCATATCCACATTACATACATATTTATATATATAGGCATATGTTACATCATACATATTTACATAGTTACATAGATATACATTCATGCACATTTACATACATACTTTTATACATTATATATGTTAACATTCATTACAATGCATTATATTTTACTTATACCTTTGATTGATTCATTCATTCATATATGACATTCATTCATGCATATTATATACTTACATGCATCTATACATTATATACATTGTATATAACATGTAAAAATAGAAGAGAAAAAAAAGGAAAAAACTGAAATGGAAAGGGAAGGAAAAATGTAAGAAAAAAGAAAAACGGTGGACATATACATGCTTGCATCATATACTCTTCATTACCATACATGTTATCATTATATATTGCATTACATTATTTATACATTATGCATTCATATCTATCATTACATATATACCTTGCATTTATATCTAGCATTCATTATATACTTTTATGCATATATTGTATATCATTTTTTCATTCATGCATTTATGCATTGTTTACATACATTACATTGATTGCATTCCTACATGCTTGCATTCAACCATATATATACATATTTGTAAGGAGGATATATATCATATATATCATTTCATTCACCTAACATATCATACATTACGTACTCTATATTCATTTAATATACATACTACATAGGCTCATAGGTTACACAAAATACATATATCGTATAGTCACTCTTCTACTTAAAATTAATACTGTACCAATTGGGCATTCACTAAATTCTAGGATTGAAGTATCTTGTAGATCTTTGTGTCAGCTTTTCGAAACTTTAAACGGATCGCATTTTCGTGTCCGGAAGCTCCCGGAATCGCAAAAATACCAAAACGCGTTCGTCTTTCGTACAACTGACACTCAAATAATTTTACAGAAAGTTTCAGAACGAATTTGGCTTATTAAAATATATATTTGGAAATCTAACTTCAATACGGTTCTTTTAAAAAAACGGAAGATAAATCGGAGTTTTAAGCTAAAAGTTATGACATTTCTAAGTTGTTATTGCTACTAAAAACGTGGATAAATATTATGACGAATTTAGGTAGTTTGAGACAAAAGAAACACAAGTATATAACATAATATATCAAGAACTCACCCTCTACACTAATATATATATATGAGACAATATAGAACACATCTCCAATACAAAAATATGAGATTAAACATGTAATAATTTATTCACACATAACAACAACACATAGTGTGTCCAAATTTGGGGGTTTTCTATATGGACACAATAACACATCAAGGACACTCCTAAATGTCTCCAAATGGACCCAAAATGGACACAAATGGAGACACAACCATGAAAGAAATTCCTATGGGTTCAAAACATTCCTAAATGCATGAGGATTTGGATTAGAGGATAAATTTTACCTTCCGGGAGGTAAAATCTCAAGAACTCCTTCCGATACGACACCGACACGAAGGGATCTCCAAATAGACACAAAACAATGCAAACTCCTCCCAAACTTGGCTAGCACCTCCTCTTGCTTGAGTAGAGAAGAAATGGAGAAGATTGGATGGAGGAATGGGTTGATTTGGAGATGTAATCAATGGAGGTTCTTCTCAAATTTGGGAAAGAACTCAAGGAGATGAAAAAAGAGGCTAAGAACAAAATGAATGATGACTCATTCCCCTCCTTTGGTGGCTGGCCATATTGGCTATTTCTCCCATTTTGACAAAGTCCAAAATGCCCCTCTTGTCCCATTAGGTTCAACTTAAGTTAGGTTAGGGTTTGGGGCTAAAATAGACTAGTTTGAGTCTCAAAATAACCCAACCTAGTCATGAACAATTAGCCCAACCATACTAACTTAAATATTAGGTTTTATGGGCCATGCTTAACTTAATAGTGGGTCCCATCTAGAGTTTAAGCTACCCGGGTCACAATACAAGTCGAAACGAGACGAAATTCAAACCCGACTAAACAAATCCAATAAAAACAATATTAAAAAATATAAAATTTTCCCAAAATATTAAAATATAAAAAAATGACCAAAATCATAATACATTAATTTAAATATTATTAAAATAATCTAAAATTCACCAATTAATCAAAATTCTAAATAATTCAAAAGTCACAAAATGACCAAAATACCCTTAGCCTAAAAAGTTGTAAATAGTTATTTTAATCACATGGTTAGGTCTCTATGGTCATGGTTAGTCTCTAGGCTCAACAGTTCTAGGGTTCACTAGCTAACACATTAAATTTATAATTCACCAATTTTAAATAGTATTAAATTAATTAAAAATTCTCATAAATCATAAATCCTATTATTAAATAATAAACTTTTACAAAATTTTAAAATTATCCTCATTTTAGAAAAGTGGGTGTTACAAGTCTACCCTCCTTAGAAAATTTCGTCCTCGAAATTAAGATGGTCGTACTTCTTCTAGAGTCTCGTCCCCAACAATCAAAGTCTCAGAACTTAAACAAATCATACGATTTAAAAGTTCGACATACAGGGTCATGGCATACGGTGGTAGTGAAAGTCTCATCTAGGTATACTAGTCATGCTAAACCAAAACGGTCATAGGGTATCAAAACACACAAGCAATCTAGGGTGCTAAACTAGAAAGATACAGAATAACAAATCATCAAAACTGTAAGGCAGTCTACCATCCTATATGAAAACTGGTACTTATCAAAAATAAAATAAGGATAACTACCAATTATCTATAAAGGGGTACTATTCAAGAAAAATCACAATCAAAGTTAAAGAATGAAAGTCAATTGCATTGAAATCCAATCACAATATATTTATATATATAGCGTTAGAGAGGGAAAAGCTAGCATTATGTAAAGGTTATGTGGTTCGTGTGTGTATGGGTGTAATTGGACATGTTCATATGGTTAGATAGTAGGCATGTGTGTATGTAAAATATACATGAAAGTGTATATGAGAAATTGGGTTTCAAAACAATAGCTATCAAGGTACACTACTCATGGCATTTTGGTTAAACAATCTACAATACACAACCTATTACTCATAACATGCATAGCTAACCATATACATATCTATATAAAGAGGTAGAGATTTAGTTATGTATATATATACATTATAACATGTATGCATAAACTCTATATATATCTATATAGATATATGAACATAACATAGAGAGGAAGGGATAGGTTTACATGGCAGTGTATACTAAGTTAGGGTGTGTGTGTCCTTGTACAGGGTATAGCTTTAGTATTGAAAGGTTAAATCCAGTTTTAGTTCAGCATTTACATACAAAATCTGAAAATAAGCTAACATTTTAACAAGTGTAATATAATACAGTTTCAGAATTTAGGGGTTTGAAACATCACAACCAACTCAATGCTCATAACACGTCCTAACATGATAGAATGAAACCCTAACATACTATCCACACATTAGCTATGTATACAGTTCAATATTACATATTAAATCTGAAATTGAACTAACTATTTGAAATCAATATAAAAATGTTAACATGTATTCAGTTTAGGATTTTGGAGAAATTCGAACATCAAACCAACCCAACGTTTATCACAACTTAACGTGTAAGAATACGAAACCTAAATTTATATCCCTACATACCACAATGTATATAGCTCAAAATATTACATTTAAAACAACAAATTGAACTAACATTTAAAATCCAATATTAAGGGTTAATATGCACACAGTCTTAGATTTGTCAAATTCAAACACAAAACTCAACCAATTCCCTTAAGAGTTGAAACCCTGTATATAACATACATGTGCAGTGATGTAAACAAAACTACTAACATAAAATTTATATTTGAATTACGAATTTAAACTGGAAAAAGCAGAGAACCAGAAATATTGGAATTTTGACAAATTAAACATCAACAACATATTAATATGTATTTAGATAGGTTGGAATTCAAAGTGTAGCATGCATACGTATCAGGCAAGTGTCTGTTATATATATATTCATATATATTCTCATGTCCCAATATAAAAATTAATTCTACGTTAAGACTAACATTTAGATTCCTACCAAGATTGCAAAGTAGGTGATTGGTGAAATCAAGACAGTTTTATTATTATTATTATTATTTAATACAAGGATAGTAGCAAGAAGGAAATAACAATGAAATCTGTTCTGCTTATCTGTTTAAAAGAAGGAACCATTTTGAAACCCAGAGCTAAACTATCAAATCCAAGATAAGGTCTAGTAAAAATTATCGATTCATTGTATTATGAAGAAACTCATAGCAAAAAGTTACACAAGGTTTATAAAAGCAGCTAAAGCTACTCCTAAGTTAAATAATGAGAAGCGAAAAAAAACTAAACAAATAATAATTTTTTTTGAAGGACTGAAACAAAAGTAGAGAAAACATGTTCGAAAACATTTAAGGTACAATCTGATAATCATATGCGTCTATCCAAAATCATGGTACTCTAAATCCTCGTCATACTAGTAAGCAAGGCTACGATAATCACAGAGTCCTCGACTTAGGCACATACCTCTAGAATTATGGTATTTAACATTTTCGCGATGCCGCTAGCTTGGCTGTTAAAACCTTAAATTCCCATACCCGAGAAATATATCCAAGTCATACTATATGTCCTCACCATGCTGGCTAATGTGACTGTAGAAGACTAGATTCCATAACATAGATGACCTAGCCCATATAATTTCATCTTGACAAAAATTAAATTAAATCAACAATGAATACCCAAAAAAATCAAATTATCAACGAACATCAAGATTCAAAAATGAACAAAAATCCATCAAGTCATATAAATACAAACTCGAATGCAACAGCTAACATCAAGATTCAAAACTCAACAATCATCATCAAAATCAATAAATACAAACTTAATTCAACAATAATCCATCAAAATCAAATTCAACAACAGAAAGTAAAGATAAATCAAATCAAGGGAAGAAGAGTTTTCAAATCGAAGTTAAAATAAGATTCTCAAGGGTCGTCCCAGGAATCTCTCAAGAAATCCTAACTGTGATTGAGTACCTTCAAAAATATATCCTAATTCTACTGCAGGCTGTAGTGATACTCTAGTTCGAATACCACTACATAAACTCGACCAGCATGGACCACCACTAAAAACGTGTCACGACCCGCACCCTAGAGTAAGGGCACGAGACGTGGGTACGTCCAGCCTACGCCGCAGTGTCGACGGTAGAATGCTATCCTAGGTCAAACATCTAACAATATAAAGGTACATGTACAGTATATACTCTCCGAATGGAGGTGACATAGCAGATACAGTCTCAATCACATCTACGGTAGAGCATGATAAAGATAGATAAAACATGAAATCCAAAAGAGATACAACAGATACAAGTCTAAGTGTCTAAGATACACAAACCCAGAAATACATCTCAAAGCTCAAATACAGTAATCCATAGAATAAATACAACTCAAGACAACTGAAATAAAGTAAGAAAACCCTAGCTATCTATACGACCTCTACTGTGTCTCCTCTAGGCTAGTAGGCAACCTCCAAGCTATCTGTAAAATTTATCAACAGGTCCAGTCAGGACAGAAGCGAGCACAATACATCTCAACAAATCATAGCAGGTTAGAAAATATAATCATGCAGTAAAGTAAGATACAGGATCTGAAATAAATACAGTATGTAAACAGGGAGAGAGAACTGTAATAGAAATATCTACTATAAATAGGGAACTAACAGTGGCTAGTGATGTAGAGTACAAGATAGCACATATGAACAGGACAGATTAGCACATGATCTACACTAAAGAGTTTCACATGATCTACACTACTATGGAATTTGTTCACATGACTACTAGCACTCCCCCGTTTTCTCCAATCAATACACAAAGATCTAAGCAGGTTATGTTATTATACATGATATCACATGAAGGCCCATGAAAGGGTGCACATGATAGTATACATGAGGGCTCCGTGAACATGAGAGTACATGATTCACAAGAGTGTACATGTATGGTGAAAGCACAGGAGTACATGATGAAAGTGAAACACACATGACACAATGTACCCGATGCTTCCGAGGGGGATAACATCGCATGAAGAGATCCATATAGTACTAATCCGTGATAATGTCATGACAGCATCAAGTAAAGTAATCTAAAGCAGAAATATAATTCTAAGCAGGATATGAAATAATCAGAGAAAGTACTCGCCTGATAACCTGAACAAATGATAGGTATAGGGGTCCAACTGAAGCCACAGAGTCCTATTTAGAGCAACACAGGTCAAGATGTATACGAGAGATGATAAATGAAATGTACAATGCATCTGTATGCTGTCTAGGTCAAACTAGACTAAAGTCAACACTTGGTCAACTCTAGTCAACCCCACTAGTCAAATTAGGTCAACTAGGTCAAGTCCTAGCCCAAACAAGTCTAACAAGTCTCACTAGGCCTAATCAAGCCTAGGCTAGCATTCACACAATAATAAGATAATGTGAACCACAACAATGCATAATATAAAATAGATAATATATATAAATATATACCTTCATACATACATGCATATCCACATTACATACATATTTATATATATAGGCATATGTTACATCATGCACATTTACATAGTTACATAGATATATACATTCATGCACATTTACATACATACTTTTATACATTATATGTTAACATTCATTACAATGCATTATATTTTACTTATACCTTTGATTGATTGATTCATTCATATATGACATTCATTCATGCATATTACATACTTACATGCATCTATACATTATATACATTGTATATAACATGTAAAAATAGAAGAGAAAAAAAGAGAAAAACTAAAATGGAAAGGGAAGGAAAAATGTAAGAAAAAAGAAAAACGGTGGACATATACATGCTTGCATCATATACTCTTCATTACCATACATGTTATTATTATATATTGCATTACATTATTTATACATTATGCATTCATATCTATCATTACATATATACCTTGCATTTATATCTAGCATTCATTATATACTTTCATGTATACATTGTATATCATTTTTTCATTCATGCATTTATGCATTGTTTACATACATTACATTGATTGCATTCCTACATGCTTGTATTCAACCATATATATACATATTTGTAAAGAGGATATATATCATATATATCATTTCATTCATCTAACATATCATACATTACGTACTCTATATTCATTTAATATACATACTACATAGGCTCATAGGTTACACAAAATACCTATATCGTATAGTCACTCTTCTACTTAAAATTAATACTGTACCAATTGGGCATTCACTAAATTCTAGGATTAAAGTATGTTGTAGATCTTTGTGTTAGATTTCCGAAACTTTAAATGGATCGCATTTTCGTGTTCGGAAGCTCCCGGAATCGCAAAAATACCGAAACGCGTTCGTCTTTCATACAGCTGACACTCAAATAATTTTACAGAAAGTTTTAGAACGAATTTGGCTTATTAAAATATATATTTGGAAAGCTAACTTCAATACGGTTCTTTTAAAAAAACAGAAGATAAATCGGAGTTTTAAGCTAAAAGTTATGACATTTCTAAGTTGCTATTGCTACTAAAAACGTGGATAAATATTATTACGAATTTAGGTAGTTTGAGACAAAAGAAACACAAGTATATAACATAATATATCAAGAACTCACTCTCTACACTAATATATATATATATATATATATATATATATATATATATATATATATATATATATATATATATATATATATATATATGAGACACTATAGAACACATCTCCAATACAAAAATATGAGATTAAACATGTAATAATTCATTCACACATAACAACAACACATAGTGTGTCCAAATTTGGGGTTTTTCCACATGGACACAATAACACATCAAAGACACTCCTAAATGTCTCCAAATGGACCCAAAATGGACACAAATGGAGACACAACCATGAAAGAAATTCCTATGGGTTCAAAACATTCCTAAATGCATGAGGGTTTGGATTAGAGGATAGATTTTACCTTCCGGGAGGTGAAATCTCAAGAACTCCTTCCGATACGACACCGACACGAAGGGATCTCCAAATAGACACAAAACAATGCAAACTCCTCCCAAACTTGGCTAGCACCTCCTCTTGCTTGAGTAGAGAAGAAATGGAGAAGATTGGATGGAGGAATGGGTTGATTTGAAGATGAAATCAATGGAGGTTCTTCTCAAATTTGGGGAAGAACTCAAGGAGATGAAAAAAGAGGCTAAGAACAAAATGAATGATGACTCATTCCCCTCCTTTGGTGGCTGGCCATATTGGCCATTTCTCCTATTTTGGCAAAGTCCAAAATGCCCCTCTTGTCCCATTAGGTTCAACTTAAGTTAGGTTAGGGTTTGGGACTAAAATAGACTAGTTTGAGTCTCAAAATAACCCAACCTAGTCATGAACAATTAGCCCAACCATACTAACTTAAATATTGGGTTTTATGGACTATGCTTAACTTAATAGTGGGTCTCATCTAGAGTTTAAGCTACCCGGATCACAATACAAGTCGGAACGAGACGAAACTCAAACCCGACTAAACAAATCCAATAAAAACAATATAAAAAAATATAAAAATTTTCCAAAATATTAAAATATGAAAAATGACCAAAATTACAATACATTAATTTAAATATTATTAAAATAATCTAAAATTCACCAATTAATCAAAATCCTAAATAATTCAAAAGTCACAAAATGACCAAAATACCCTTAGCCTAAAAAGTTGTAAATAGTTATTCTAATCACATGGTTAGGTCCATATGGTCATGGTTAGTCTCTAGGCTCAACAGTTCTAGGGTTCACTAGCTAACACATTAAATTTATAATTCACCAATTTTAAATAGTATTAAATTAATTAAAAATTCCTATAAATCATAAATCCTATTATTAGATAATAAACTTTTACAAAATTTTAAAATTACCCTCATTTTAGAAAAGTGGGTGTTACAAAAACCAACAATAGCTAATATAGCAATGGTTAGAGATATAATTAAGTAAAAGCAGATCGAGACTCGTGCACTACCAATGCACTTATCCTGAACCTAGAAAGACAATAAGTAAAGCATCTTGGAGCATAAAGTAATTAACATGTGACATAATGTAAACCGTGGACTTGTGAATTAAACAGAGAACTTGTGACATAGCTAAACCATGTAAGAGAAATAGTACATGTGAACATGTACGATAAGTGGAACATGTGAGCATGTTAGATAACCGAGACTTGTGAACATGTTATGTAACTAGGACATGAGAGCATGTGATAATTATAGAACGACAATGATAAGATGACTTGGGAGCTATTCCAGAAGTCGAGTTATAATCCGTAAACCAAATAAGGACCGGAGTTGTAACCCTTCTCCTGAACAGAACTTCGTCTCTAATCATTTATCGACAAAAGTAAAGCATAATAATGAAGTACTGAAATAAACATACGAACATGGCCTAGAAAAAACTAGACTGGACTGGACTGACTCCATCCATCAAACACGGTCAAGCAATGAGTACGGTTTGATACATTAGCTAACTAGGGTTATCACAAGCCTAGTTACTAGCAAGATGCAATGAGATGTTCCGACAGTCATAAGCCCTGCAGCTATCCAGGTTATCCAGACGCAAGTTATAAGAATTATAGTGGATACATCGCCCAGGAGACAAATGTACCCTAAGAGAGTTATTAGGTGACTTGGGGGTGCAACACATAATAGTGTGCATATTACTTGTTTAAGAAAAAGTGCCCCACATGACAGTGGGCTGGAAATGTGTCCTACTCGACGGTAGGCTACAAGTCCACTCAAAGTGCCCAAATAACGGAATCGCCTGTAACTGGAAACATCTCTCTATATGAGCTACTTGATCAATCTAGTCATTAACCTAGTCAAATTCAGTATAAATCCCTAACCATGGTAACCAGGAATTCATGTCCTAGATATGATGCAGATGAGACATGTAGCTTGTTCACTCATACATAATACATTCAACCACGGTGTCCAAAAGAGTTGTATTAGCAAGAAGAATAGCCGTCGCAACAGCATTTTGATCATACATGTCATGTTAGGTTTACTTGTCATGTCAAGAGTGCACCACAACGGACCACTATCAAGAATTATCATGTTAATGTTGCTTGTTAAGAGTGCGCCATGACAGGCACTATCATGTAAACAAAGAAAGACATGTACCAGAGTGCACCAAAACGGGTCACTATCTGGTATAAACAGATAAGAGACGTGTAGCATGAGTGCACCACGACGGGCCACTATCTAGATTAAGCAAAGAGAAGACATAATTCATGAGTGCACCACGACGGACCACTATCTAAGAATAAGCAAACATGACAATAAGGATCACATGTAGAAAGAATTAGATAAAAGACGTATCATGGCATGGGAGAAGAAATAAATAAAAGTACTACTTGACATAAAACAATAATTGAATCTTTGCTAGTGTTAAGAATATAAGGGGGTACAATTATTCTCTAACTGTACAAAATTATCTAATCATGATAAAAATTTATTACAGTCAAAGGAAAGCTCAAAACGTCAAGTACAGAAAATATGCCAAAAAGATGAAAACTATGATTAAAGTTATCAATCACATATGAACTCCAGTTAAAGTGAAACAAGAAGATTCTTGAAGCCAATACAAAGATCTACAACTTTCATTTGGGAGTTGGGAGAAATTCTGGCCCCAAATCAGCCAAATAGGACATAAAACAGCCAAAAACAACCAAAATAGGCACTGTCATGCGGCACTATGCAAGCCTGCAGCACTATTCATCCATGCGGAACTATTCAAGCCTGTGACACTATTCATCAATACGGCACAATGCATCCATGCGGCACTATTCAAGCCTGCAACACTATGTAAGCCATGCGACACTATTCATCTATGCAACACTATTCAAGCCTGCGGTACTATGCAAGGCATGCGGTACTATTCAAGCCTGTGGCACTATTCATCCATGCGACATTATTCATCCATGCAATACTATTCATCATCCCTACTAGAACCAGGACAGATGAACATAGAAGATGTCCAAATATTTTTTGGCTATAACTTTCTTAAAACAAGTCGAAATCTAACTTTTTAAAGGTCAAAATTGTGTAGAATCAAATTCTCTACCACATGAAACAATTACTTGTCGAAAACAAGTAAGTTTGATAGATCAAAACCTAAGAAAATCGAAGATAAAGTAAACTTAGATCTACAAGAATTTATCCTCCAAAATAAAAAATGCCAAGTTCTAAAGATGCTTAAAATCATGTAAGGAAGAGTTTAGAACAAACAAAGTAACATTTGTCCAACATTTGGCAAGATGTACTTGCCTTAGGTTGGAGGAGACAATGAAGAGGAAGATAAAGAGAATGAAAATAATGGAGGAGAGAGAGAGGAGTTGGGTTTTATACAAAACCATCTCATCTCAAACCAACTAAACCAAACCAAACCAAACCAAACCAAGTTGAACCAAACCAAATTAAACCAAGTCAAAATTAAACCAAAGCAAGGCTAAGAAAGACAAGTCAAAATACGGGTCACCTGACGAAGGCCAGAATTCCGTATACGTACACTGAAAATACGTATAACAGAAAATGGGAGTGACAGGCATGCCGTCGGCATACAAGGGTACACTGGCGATATGCCAGTCAAGGAGAAAATCTATAAGTCGGAAAAAATTCAAGCGTTCCGAAAATTAAGAAAATACAAAACACAGTACAAAAATACGTATCCGTATATAAATACCGATACAGTGAGACGAGTCTCACAGAAGACCTGCTCGGTCGAGGCGACTCCTCGCTCTTTTGTACACATATTTAATTATAAAAACTCCACATACTAATACACTATATTTATATATGTATATATGTACTTTATATATATATATATATATATATATATATATATATATATATATATATATATATATATTCAAAAAATAACTTTACATGCTAATAAAAAATTTAGTTGAAAATATTTTATTTAAAAAATAGGGGCTTTACAAGGACAAATGGACTCGCAGATTATTTGAACTATTCTAAGATTCGTATCAATATTTAAAAGATGCATATATCCATAAAAATAACTAATATAACGAAAATTTTTGTTCAGATAATCGAATTTTTACTAAATTCCACAGAAGGCACAAAGTTTTCCTAGATCCCCCAAAAAACACAAAAATGCCATATGGTATGGCGTTCCTCCAATAAAAAATTGTAAAAAAAAAAATTACAAAATGCCATTTGTATCAGCTTTTCGCATTGTCAAAAAAAAAATGTCTGTCCAATCCCATTAACTCCGTTGTTCCCAAAATAAAAAAAGAAGATGCCATTTGGAATGTCGTTTCTCCATTTGCCTCTTTACGAGAAAGAAAAAAATGAAAAATAAAATATAAACATAACGTTATAATTTTTTGAACGGTCGAGTTCCTCCCACTTGACAATCTGAGACAAGAGGGTTGGCAGGAGTATCTCCTTATTTTAGACTATTGGCTAGAGTAGACTAACGTTATAAATTTTAACGTATAATTTCCAACATTATAACTTTTCCTCTCTCACTGTCTCCAATAATTAAAATACAAAAAAATATATTAGAATTAAGATTTAAATAATGAAACTTTATCTTTGAAATAATCAAATTAATAGCAGTTAAACTCATATGATGAGTTTTTATATTTGAGATGTCTATACATGAGTTGTAGATTAAATCAATATTTGATTAGGATTTAAAAAATAACTTTTTGTTTATATTTATGTTTCCATTGTTAGAGATAATATAATGTTGTATAGGAATTTAACTAATAAGTAAATCAAAATATAAAATCTTATATTTAAATTAAGATTTAAATAATGACATATTATCTTTAAAATAATCAAATTAATAACAGTTAAACTCATACGATGAATTTTCTTTACGAGAGTTGTAAATTAACCTATCAAAGAATTTCAGCAAATGAGAATGAAAAAAAAAAAATCACAATTCAACCCACACACATAACAAAAAATTAGTTAAACTATCAAAGAAAATTACATTTTAACAAAAGTTGTAGATTAACCTATCAACGAGAATTTCAGTTTAAACAAAAAAAAATATATATATATATGAATATGGACAAATATATATAAATATGAACAGACAATAGGAAAAGGAAAAAAAAAATTGAGGGGTAATTGGGTAAATTTTACCCAATTCCCTCGCCTACGTTCATTTTCCTTCCGGTTTTCGAAGAAATTTTTTTGGGTGGGACCTACCAAATTATTTTTTTTTCAGATTCCTCTCATCATTTTTCTTTCTCCCTTTCCAAACAACATACTTTCTAATTTTTCCTCCACTTTTCTCTCAATTTTTTCTCTCCCTCCTTCCCAAACATAGTGTGAAGGAATCCTGCCTCGTATTCCGTCCAGCTGATTTTCGCTACAATGTCCTACTCCGCACCAACAGAAAAGAACCACGTTAATGTATGGACCTTGGAGAAATGTTATTACGAATGACGTTTTATCCTGGAGAAACGCCATTCCAAATGGCATTTTTTTTATATTTTTTGGGATAATAAAGTTAACGTTAGTAACTTTGGGGATACAAAACGCCGATACAAATGATGTTTTATTTTATTTTTTTATTTTATTTTTTTATTAGAGAATGCTATACCATACGTCGTTATTGTGTTTTTCCTCGGATTTACAGAAACTTTAGGTTTTTCGTAAAATTTAGTAAAAGTTAGATGTTGTGAATGAAATTTTTTGCTAATATAATTAGATAGAAGGTGTACAAAATTTTCGGTGGTTATTACACAAACAAGACATTTTATAAATAGAAAATCTCTTTTCTTTTTTGCTAAATGTTTTTTTTTTTCTGTTAACAAACGGACATTTTATTTCACATTCTACGTGCAAAAATTTCTAAAAACAACTAAACAAGACATTTTATAACAATAACACAAATAGGAAAAGGAAAAAAAAAAGAGAAGGACAAAAAAAATACACAGTTCTTCTTCCACACACACCGCTTATAAAGAGCGGTCAAATCCATAGCACCACCACCATCACCGTCACTATAGAAGCAAATCCCCATCCTTTTCTCTCTACAAATTCTATAGAAGAAGAAGAACAACAATTAGGGTTTTGGGGGTTCCTCTAATGGCGGCGGAGAGCTCGAGATCGGCTGGGCCGTCGGCGTCGGCGGCGGATTCGTACATAGGGAGTCTGATCAGTCTCACCTCCAAGTGTGAGATCAGATACGAAGGGGTTCTATACAACATCAACACCGAGGAATCAAGCATCGGGTTGAAGAATGGTATATATTTTTTTCTTTTCGATTTGGGGATTTTGTGGCTTTTTTGGGATAAATATGGGAGTTGGAGATAAGTGTGCCCTAATTTTCTTCTTACCTTCAAAAGTTCTGATTTTTTGTGATTATTTGGGGAGAAGTTGGTTCTTTTCCTCTTAGGGTTAGAGACAAATTTTCTCTACTTTTTTACTTTGCAATCTTATTTCTTGATAGAATGTTAAAGGCCACCCCCAAATTACTAAGGGCAACCCTCCTACTAAAGGCAACCATGAATTTTTTTTTACTAAGAGCAATCAAAGTTGCACAAGTTTACTAACGGCCACCGAGAAAAAAAAAATTTGTGAAGCCCTGCAGTCCGCCATCCTCGACGAGGTCTTCCGCACCTACTCCGACTTCGTCCTCCCCGGCACCGCCGGGCTCTCCCTCCCGGGCCTCCTCCACACCTACGATGATGGCGCCGGCGACGTCGACGCCCTCTCATTCTCCCCTGCAGGGGACCTGGACGCCGACGCTCCCTCCTCCGCCGCCGCGGACGCTTCCTCCGATTCTGCCTCCGCTGTCGCCGCCGGTGTCGTGTTTGACTCCACGTGGGCGCTCCTCGACGACCTCGACATCCTCCTCGAGCGGACGGTGGGAGGACGAGGGAGGAACCCTCCGACGGGCACATGGCGCTGGGAAAGGCATTCTTTGACAACCATCTGTTCGTCGAGAAAAAAAAATTGTGAAGTACTGCAGGCAAGTCCTGCAGTCCTGTCTTTACTCTGGACTGCAGGCAAGCCCTGCAGTCCTATTTACGAAGGGCCATTGGAGGATTGCAGGCAAGCCCTGCAGTCCTGGCTTCACTTTGGACTGCAGGCAAGTCCTGCAGTCACTATTGGTGGCCCTTAGTGTTTTCAAAATGGTAAACTTGTATTTTTTTTTTAAATTTGAAGCTGGCGGCCCTTAGTAATTTGGGGGTGCCTTTAACATTTGCCTTATATTAATCTTATTTATTGATAGTTATATTGTTCTTGCCTACATGTGAAACGACACAGTACGGACATTGCATGGATAAATTGGGATGTGGGTTTTCTTGATTTGGGGATTTGTGATGTGGAGCATATCTTTTACTCTTAATGTTTTGATTTTTTATAAATGCGGCTGTACGCACCCCCATGACTTTCTAAGCACACCCCATATAACTTAAGTTGAAAATTAGATTAATGTTAAAAGATTCATATACCCATATGACCTTCCTATCACACCCCACCATCCTCCTTTCTTCTTTCATTTTCACATTCTCCAACCCAACCCCAAAATCCTAGAAAAATCTTACTTTGAAATTGTGAAGAAGGCATCATGGAGAAAGGAATACCACTTCAAAGACACAATCCTTCTTTCTCGGTTTGAAGCACTGTATGTGAATCGTTGAAAAAAAAAAATTTCGCGATAAGCAAGATCAACACAGGTCGAACGAAACACTGCCTGCTCGACCTGTGTTGGCCGAACATTACATGTTCTGTTCGACTGGTCGAACTGAACAAAACATGTTCGATCGAGGAAAGTCGAACATATATAGGACAGTTCGACCTGTAATGGTCGAACAATAGAACTTTGTCCGACTAGTTGTGGTCGAACATTGTGTTTTTTCATTTAATTTTTCGTTCGACCAACTTTGGTCGAACGTTAGCAAAGAAGTTCGACTGTCATGGGTCGAACTCCAGTCCGAGCGCTTGACAAACCAGGCTCGAACAGAACTGTGGAAACCCAATTTTTTTCCAAAATTTATTTCGTTTTGACATGATTGAAGGGATTCGAAAAATCCTAGCAGTGATCCTAAGCGAAAAATCCTAGCAGTGATCTTGGGATTGGTCTTGGGAGCAGAGGGGATCGGAGAGGAGAGGGGGCCGGTCGGTTGGAGAGAGGAGAGAGGAGAGTAGAGATGTTAGAATAATTTGGGGTGTGCTTAGGAATGATAGATAGGTTTTAGGTTAGAATATAAAAGGATATTTTGGTCATTTGATGGGGTGTATTTAGCATTTATGCTAATTTTAATCAATTAAAATGTGGTGTACTTAGCACTTGGGGTATGCTAGGTAAGTCATGGGGTGCGTATAGCCGCACCCTTATTTATTTTACTGTATAGTTTTTGTTCACTTTTCTGCCTTCTTTTGGGATATTTTTTTGGGTTCTTCGGAATTTGATGATTTGGGATGTGGATTTTGTTCATTGTGCCCTAATTTACTAATGGTAATAATTTTGATTTTGATTTTTTGTGATTAGAAATTGGGATGGGAGTTTTTTCCCCTTCCAAATTGGTTCTTTTCTCTTAAAATCTGATAATTCTCCTTTCATTTTGTAGGTTAGTTTATTGGGGATAGATTTAGTTTATTCTTAGGGTATGCTTGGTAACGATGGTTACATCGGTTTGTGGTGTTTTTGAACTGACCGTTTATGAAAATATCTGTTTGTTATTTTCTTTTTAGTCACTGCCCTCCCCCCCCAACACACACACACACACACACAAAAAAAAAACACCAACACACCCACCCACCCAAAAAAAAAAAAACGGTGTACCTTAATTTTGGCTGGCTTTATAAACACCCCAAGTCGGTTGGTTTTGAGAGATTTTATTATTTTATTCCATTTATATCCTATTTTTTCTTTCTCGTGTTTCTTTTCTACTTCTTCCAAACTATGTCATTTTCATTATTTCATGTTTTTCTATTATTTTGATCAAATATGGACTTTACCTCCTGGTCGAGGAGTGGATTAGGTGGCAGTTCCCGCGCTCGGGACCGTTTTGTTTATATATGAGCATGTAGGTAATTTTATTCGTGTAGACATATAGGTAATTATCAATCATGGTTTGGACTGGTTTAAAAGATGCTACTTAAAATCATACGAAACCGGACCCCTCATAACCGGTACTTTAAAAACATCTTATAACTGCTACCCTTACAATTGCCAAGCAGACCCCTAGTTATTGTGAAGAAATTGGGATGTTTGTTGATTTATAGTTGTGTTTGATTCTTCATGCTATTCTTAGATAGGCAAAAGTTGTTACATCTTTGTAAAGTTGGTCGTTTTTCCTCTTGAATGTTGTAGAAGCGGCAATGGATTATAATGTGAGTGTAAAGCTTTTTTTTCCGTTATATTAAGATTGACTGTCAGAATTCACTGCATCGTCCAAGTAATCAGATTTCCATCTGTTAGCGGAATGTTGTACACTATGTAGCCAAGAACGAAATAGAAAAAAAAGGTGGTTTACATAACCAACACTGCCAAATGATTGCCCTCGTAATGTCGACTAGTAATTGATAAATTGACTTAGGAAGAAGGATGCATATAAAAAGTCCCAAATAATAGGCACTGGGCTAGATGATAATAGCCAGGTAGTCCTGGGAAACACAGAACAGATGGAACCACTTCTAATGCTGCAAAGGTTTAGATTGGAAAGAACCACTAGGTATGAGTCTTGCATTTTAATCCTCTCTCTCCAGATGTGAGTATGGATATTGTCAAATAAAAGTTTGTGTGAAGAAATTGCTAGCCTCGCATTTGGATTATATTCTATTCAAACTTTCAACTAATATGACCGCGAACTATGAAAACACTTCACAAGATTCTAGCATCACTAATGCAGTGTTCTAAAACCCGGATTACTAATCAGTCGGTCCATCTGATTAATCATGTGGGCAACTTGCAAAAAATCCAAGTGGCCGGATAAATGTGATTAATCGGCCGAGTAATCTGACTCTCAAGTGGACCAAGAATGAAACTACATACTTGGTCTATTAGTACCATCTTTTTTGGAAGCATGAAGGAACGATTGAAATTCTCTTTCAGGCTTACAGTTTCTTATAGAACAAAGTTGAGAAAATTTTCTTTCTTAGATTGCAAAGTCTGGACGATTGCCTTTTCTTTTGATTATGAGTAGTGAATAAAATTCAGGTAGAGCCTAGAGAACATCTTTTTCCTTGTGATAATACTGTGCCACTGCCACAGATAAGCAGAATTTTCTTGCAGTTATTGGTTATTATTTGATTTTGAAGAAGGTTTTATTCCTCTTTGGTCTTCACATTCAGTAGAAGAAGCCTTTCTATACATCCTAGAGAAATGTATAACAGGAAGAGACATGATACATTTTTACACTTAGATATTAGCCATCACAGCTAGTCAATTGATTAGACGATCTTTTAGGAATAGGATTGTGGAAACCATTTTGGAAATTATTGCATGTTATGTTAACCGATTGAATCTTTTCTTACTAAAATATTGTTTCCTTTTGGAAGATAGAAACAATAAGATAAACATGATCAGTTATTCTGGATAGTTTTTCTCATTATCTTATTGTATTCTTCTGGAAGATGGATACAAAGAGGACACATGATGGTTTTTCACATTTTGATATCATCCACCAGAGCATGGTTAACGGATTTGACTACCTTTCACGACTGTGGAATCTATTTCGGGTAATTAATTGCATGTTGCATTAAACGATTCTATTTTTCTTACAACTCGGTTATCTCTGACGATAGATACAACAAAATAAACATTTTCTTGCTTATGTGACAGGTGATAGCCCTTAATTGAGCAAAATGGAAGGCTATGGTTCATGTAGCCTACCCAAAAAATGGGGATAAAGGCTTTGTGGTAGTAGTAAATTGTGTCGTTGTGGTAGTAGTAAATTGCATTGTTGTGGTAGTATAAATTTTTGTGACTTATTTCATTTAGCTTTTTTGCAATAGATAGTCTATTCAATGATTCTCACGGATGATAGCACAGTGAGAAGACGTATAAAGCTTAGTTTTACATTATGTTCCAGGGGCATGGATGCTAGACATCGTGATATGGTCATAGTGATACAGGCACATCACTGGTTTTTTGTTCAGCCTAGTGGAGTGTTCTTGTATTGTCTGTTATGTGCTGACACGGACATGGCAAAGACACAGGATCAATTTCTGAGTGCCTGTGCTTCCTTGGTTTTAGGTATCAGCCACCAGAGTGGATCAATTGGATCACATGACATTTCTAGATTATGGAAATCATTTCTGGATAATATTGCATGTTATATTAAACCAATTCTTTTGTTTTTCTCACCCAACCATTATCTTCCCTTGGAAGTAAACACAATGAGATAGCCACAATGAGATAGCCATGGTCAGGTTCTTGATTATATAATTGAGTCCTTCTCCAACCATGGAGTAGGCAATTCACTGAATTTATTCCTTGACCTTTTTGTCATTTGCTTCATTCTCAGAATAGCATGTCTTATCACTTTCTTAGATTGTTTATGATAACATAGGTGCTACTTATTTATGATGAAAGGCATTGCACTGTGGGTTTCATAACATCTTGTGAAAAATATTTTGACTATTATCTTGCCAATACATCTGCTTTTCCTAATGCATTGAACACTCTTTCGGTTTTAGGCTTTACGCTTTTTTTTAAAGTATTTTTTGAGGAGAAAAGGCCACTAGGAGCCAATTCACATTCTAGCATGTTAGCTGCACTATTGTGTACACTCAACAATCTTAACGTGAACTATATATATATATATATATATATATATATATATATATATATATATATATATATATATATATATATATATGAAAATCACTTTATCTCTATTCCTTCTTTTTTCCGGTTGGCGTTTCTGTATTATAAATTTCTTCCCCTTAACTATCTGTTAAAACTTCATTATTTTTCTTGTTAGTACGATCATTTGGAACTGAAGGTCGGAAGAAGGATGGTCCTCAAATTCCTGCTAGTGACAAAATCTATGAGTATATACTCTTCCGTGGAAGTGACATCAAGGTACATGAAAATTAACATTCTTAGATGCCTGCAGAATTACTCCTGATTAATAATGTTGAAATTCTTGAAATAACTTTGGCTAAAAGGAAACCGAGTAAACTGTGTACTATTGTGTATTGTCATTGTAATTTGGAGAGGTACAAACGCATTTACATGTCTCTCTCCTTAATTTTGAATCATGACTACCTTTGTGCTGCTTGACACACTATTGTATCTAGCTGTTGCTCTTCCTAGTTTGGCTATGTTCATTTTAATTCTCTATTCACATTCTCAAATTTCAAACACAACTTTTGTAGACTTCATTTACTTGGTCCATGTAGCATCATAAGCTGCTACTTTCTTTGATATTTCTTCTTATAACACCATCTATCTATGTTGCACGTACACGGATACGACACGGTAAGGACATGTTGACATGGAAACAACACCTATTTCGGTGTTCTAGTGTATTTTTGGATGGGTTGTGTCCAATACGTGTCTGACACAACATGACCCACATTTTTGGAGTGTCCATGCTTCCTAGCCCTCTATGATCACAGTTATACTTGCAGTATGTATCTCTAACTATAATATGCTATTAGCTTTCATGTCAGACACATCTAAATATCAGGTTGTATTGGTGTAGTTGTCATGTTAACTTGCCTAACTTGTATCCGTATTTCTGATAAAAGCAAAGCCTCAAGATGATGATGGAGTTATGGATAGGGGATCTGATTTTGAGCCTAGACCATTTGTTGAGACCAGAGGGGTCATTTGGGAACAGGATGATCAAAATTTTAAATTGGATGAACTAAGGAAAACAGAGGAACCAGTCCTCAGGATCAGACTGGATATTCTGATTGGAAACTGGAAGATCTGGTCCAAAGAGTCATGAGTTCTGACTGGAGTCTTTAGTCTTCGGTTAGTCGAATTGCCAATTTAACTTTGGTTTGTTTGAGGTTTTCTTTTATTTTGGACTTTTTCTAGTTGGTGAAGATGACTAACTTGGCTTAGTTTCATAGTCAAGGAAAACCGAGGGAATGCACTCTAACGACCTTATCACAAGGATTCGCCATTAAGCTTAGTTTCATAGTCAGGTAGAGTGCATTCCCTCAGTTTTCCTTGTAACTTCTGTCCAAGTTTATTATACATTGGTTCTTGTGAGATCTTAGCTATTTCATGTATGTTTTCTACCCCCTACTTGCTGCCTGATCTCTACATTCTCTCCACCATGGACAAACGACTTTCAATATGGGTGCTGCGGTATCTGTCCTTGCTTCTCTGTCCTTGTCCTGTATTGTAGATCACCTTTCCTCTAAAAAGTTTGTCTTAATCTCGGACCCATGATACTGTGATTGTCCTCCTTAGGCTCACATAAACAGCCTCATTTGTTGCCAGCAACCCCTTGGAATCCATGATAAGGAGTCCCTTGTCTTGTCAGATGGTGTAAATTTTCTGAGGGACGCGTGATGTCTGCAACTGTTGGGCCCCTACCCGGTGGATTTACATGTAGCGGCGAGAGTCGAGGGTTGTAATGCATTATCTGCAGAGGTCTCCACAATGACAATCACTACTTCCGCCACAGAAGTTATCGTCCCTTTTGCTGAAGTTATCCCCTTTCTCACGGAGGAGTCATCTAGAGACAAAAAGCTTACTTGACGCTCCACTTTGCTCTAGTAGTCTTTGACTTGTGATCTACAGTTTAAGTCCAAGATACACCGGAGAGCAAGGAGTTTCTCCAATGTCAGGGAAAAATGTATTCCCATGTAGAGGAAGTTATTGATGGTCTTATAGACCTGGATCTGTTTTTCAAGTTGCTGGCTCTTTTTCTGCCTGTTAGCTGTAACATGCCAAAGGAGGTTCTTATCCTCAAAATTTCTAATCGAGTTCAATTTTCTTTTCCTTCGTTGCAACTTATTTGGGTTTATTTGGTAGGATACCTTACATGGGATTTTATGTAAATTTTGATCTATGGAAGGACCATTAGGATTTCTTACTTTTGATTTTTCCTTTCGGATATCTGAGAGTTATTCTGACCTATTTACAGCGGTGCTTCTATTGTTAAGTTGAAGAGAGTTTCACTTGGTGTGGAACTTCCTTTGTAACTTTGATATATTGCTTATTGTGGGTTCTTTACCACTTTCACTCTTTTAGTGATATTCTTTGCTTGTGGGTATATCCTGGCCCACACAGTGATCCAATTAAGTACTTAAAAGCTGGTGATACCAGATACATTGAAGCATAATGTATAAGAATTACCATGAAAAATATGACCTAGAAACTGTTATTATTTGGTTTGTTTTCCATAACTTTGCTTTTGGTTTCTTTTAAGATTACTGAATATTTCTCCTTTTACTGATTATTTATATGTGCTAATTTCCCTCTGTTTTGGAAACTTTTTTTTATTAAGTCCATTATATGATGATGTCAATTTAACAATGAGTTATGACCTACTTAGCAGGTTTTGAGTTCTTAATTTTTAAGAGAATCATGCCATCATTGTGGAGTTTCAGCTTTAGTGGCACTTTCACAACAATTATAATTTGTGTTAAGAATATCGGCCACCTTCCAAGAGTGGAGTTTCCCGACTGTTTGTTTAATTGATAGATCTGCTGTTTGTTTAATTGATAGATCTGCTAGGCTTATTCTCTGCCTTTGAAAAAAATTACCCTTATACCTCTGAAGTTGTCTAAGAGTGATTTTGGTGGTTGTTTGTGAGCTATGATAGAATTATCTCTACCTGTTTCACTGCACTTTCAAATTGTTCTTTTACATACCTCTGGAATTGTCTCTGTCTTCCTGCTTGTTATTTTTGAATTATGATAGTATCTCCACATGTTAAAGAGCGCACACAAAGATGTTCTCTAAACCGCCACCATTTTTTATTTCTGCACGTATTTTTTATGGTTATTGTGATTTTCATTATTTTGATACTTTTTACCCACTGTTCTAAAAGGCGGTCTAGGCGGCCGCCTAGGCGGTGCCTAGGTTCTAGGCGCATGGTGTCCGCCCGATGCCCGCCTATGCGCCCGCCTAGACCCCCCGACGCCCGACTATACGTGTTTTGGGGTTTTATGATTTTTTTTGTGCAATTTTCAGTAGGTTTTTTGGGATTTTATTTATTTATTTTTGAACCGCCTAAATCTAGGCGGCCGCCTAGACGATCGCCTAGGTGGGCTAGGCGCTGGGTAGCGGGTGCCCGTCCGACTAGTGCCTAGCGCTTTTCACAACCTTGTTTTTACCTGTCAGATATATAGCATGTTTAAGATCCAACATACTCATGTTGCAGGATTGGAATTCGTTCGATTCTGATTTGTTTTTATCATGTTTGCTTTTCAGGATTTACAGGTCAAATCGTCACCAACTCCTCAGGCTGCCCCTATACACAATGATCCTGCGATTATTCAGGTAAGAAATTTAAGATGACCTACTAATGGAGCCTCATCTCAAGATACTGCTTATCAACATTCAATATTCTGTGCAGTCACACTATTCTCGTACTCCACCTTCTTCTACAAGCTTGCCTTCTGTTGGAAGTGGAACAGTTGCTGATCTTAGTTCCCAAGCAGCTCAAATTGGACTTCCAAGATCGCCATTTCAAGGAAATGTGCCTCTATATCAACCTGGGGGTAGCTTGGGGTCTTGGGGATCCTCTCCTAGTGCACAAACTGCAAATGGCTCCGGGATTGCAATGCCAAGCCCAATGCCAATGTATTGGCAGGGATACTATGCACCCACTGGCATGCTGCCTCACTTGCAACAACCTCCTTTGTTGCGGCCTCCTCCTGGAATGCCTCTTCCTCAATCCATTCAGCACCCTTCACAATTACCTGCAATGACTTCTGGATCTCAAACTCTGCAGGAGTTTCCTCCTCCTTTATTGCTGCCACTTGCTAGTGCTTTGACCTCAACCTCTGCAAGTACTTTGTCATCAATGTTGGCTCCTGGACAAGCCGGTTCCTTAGTTTCCGAAGCCTCACCAAGTCAGATACCAAATAAGCCTCCTACTTCTCTTCCTGCCACAACAATTGGTTTTAATCTGTCATATGTGCCGCAGTTACCTTCTAATTTGGAGTCGGTTTCATTATCTCAGAATATACCTGCTAGCATTAGTAGCAAGCCTAGGTTAGCTGCTACTTCAAACATGAGTTATTCGACTATTCCTCAGTCAGCGCCTTCCCTTGATGGCTTCACTGCGTCAAGCCAGGTTGAAACATCAGTACCTCTGGTGACTCCTGGTCAGTTTGTGCAGCCTCCCGTCTCAGCATTCCCCTCTTCTCAGCCATTGCAGACTAGCCCTAAAGATGTAGAGGTTGAAGTACAAGAACCAAAGACTAAGCCTTTATTGCCTGAACCACCTTTGCTGGCTCCACCAGAAACTAAGGAGCCAATATTACCATTGCCTACACTCAGTCATCAGAAGGTATGCTGATAGTATTCTTGTTATTCCTTTTCAGCAGAACTTTTATTTTGTATTTCATTCATTAAGCAATTTATGCCCATAAATTTTCAATTGTCATTGTAAGCCTAGCATTATATCATTTATCAGCTTTTTAAAATCTTTTTCTTGGTAGTTTTTTCCCTTCTATTTTAATCATATTTCATTTTATTGCAACTATACTCTTTGGCATAATGTGTCCTACAGATGAAAATTGTTCTATCTTACCTCTTTGTGTATACTATACACTAGGGGAACTTGGAGGGTGGCTCCTTGATTGCATGAGCTTAAACTACATATCCAAAAGGTATGTCTATCTACCTGCCAGCTGATTGCCTTATGGCATGACCCTCTCGGCCAGGAATTTAGCACCACTATAGAGGGTTGATGTCAGTTCAACAACAGTTCATAAAAAATCTTTTATGGGGTTTTCTTGTGCTCATAGCGACCTCATTCTGATGGGAGAAGGCATGGATGATGGAAAGATGATGATTTATTATACTCTTCTTTTACTTGATCTCCTTTTGAAAATACCATTAATAAAGAAATATCAGAAACTACGATTATTTGCATATGAATGGAATGTTTAAGCTGTTATCATGGATGAGCTAGGGAGGCATTATTTTCTCTTAAGGTTTGTTTGGATAGTGATAATAATAAAGAAATATCAGAAACTACGGTTATTTGCATATGAATGGAATGTTTAAGCTGTTATCATGGATGAGCTAGGGAGGCATTATTTTCTCTTGAGGTTTGTTTGGATAGTGATAAATGTACGGAAGATGGGAAGTGGAGAAATTCATTGGAGTTTGTTGCACTTTCTTGTCCCTCAATTCTTCCAAAATGTGTTTGGTAGCCAATATAAAAGTAAGCATGAAATTGCATTATAATATTAGTAAAAATGATTAATAGCTAACCAAATTGATAAATAGTTATTAATATTTTAACATAATTACTGAATCTTATCTATTATGTATTATCAATTACTTAATATTGTTTAACCATCTTAATTAATTAATTAATTAATTAATCGTTAATTATCCAAGTAATATTATAATATATTAATTAGACAGTATTAGTACTTAGAAAATAGTTAATTAAGAATCTTAACGACATTTTTGAATACTAATTAATATTACTCAACTACTTATAATTAATTTATTGTTTTTATTATAAATTTTAATTAATTAATTATTAAATATATCTAATTTCAATTTTTATCTTTATTAATTATTTGTTAATATTAATCCACCAATCTTAATTAATACTATTTTGGAGGTTGTTATTTAATTATCTTAATTACTTAATATTATTTAATTAATATATTAATACTAGTGAATTACTTAAAAGTATTTAAAAAGCCTGAAAATGAATAAAGAAACACACAGACCAAGATCCAGGTCACCTCCATGTGGTTTTGGGTGGAAGGTGTTGGCCTCCATTATGAGGAGATGTGAACTACTATATACATAGTAGTTCCATCTTGGATCCCACTTCTAAATCCATCCAAATAGCGGAAGTGGGCAACCTCTACCGTAAATTCAAAATACAGTGGACTTCTTGCTATCTAAATAAGCCATTAGGATAACCTAAATCATCACATGTTTTTCCCATGAAATTTGTTGGTCATGAGACTCATGGCATAATGAATTTTTTCTATAAGAGAATTCTTACTTTCTTTCTTTTCTGAGGACATTTCGATACTTTCATGCCTATAGATAGAATTTGATGATATTGGGAAGTCTTGAGTCAGTTGTTGTGTTTCAGACTCGATGCATCATTTTTACCTCTACCTCATGTCACAAAACAATAGCTCCAGGTTCTTCCACCTAAGTACAAATGCATATCAACAGAGTATAACTTGTGCCATCTTATAAGAAGGCATCAGTGCATAACCTTGATTTATGGTTAATTATACCTTGCATTTCCAGATTGACAGATAGGTGCAAGTTCCGATAAAGAACCTACATCTGTTCCACCTTACTAACTGGGGTTTTCTTTCTGTTGTGCTTTATTTACCTTGGCACTTGAAAGTAACATTAGAAGTTCTTATGTAAAGCTTGCTGCTAGGTTGCACGGACACAACAAAATGGTGGCCGTATTTGTATGTGCTAAGTGCAAACACTGTTAAATATGGGTCAGACACGCCTAGATATGCTCGGACATGACTGGATATGGGTCCAACACATCTGGGACACAAATATTCGGCACCTCAACCATATGACTCTGTTTGACAAAAAACAAATTGGAAAAGAACAGACAAAGAAAATCAAAATCACTATTTACCTACTTGTTGGACATTGATCGCAAGTCCTTTTGCCTCTTTTTGGTGACGTCCAGGCGTGACACTCTCTTCCCTGTCTTCACTAGTAGACCATGAAGAAACTGGAAAGAGGAAAACCTAATTCGGTTTAGGTACAAAGTTATATGATGTTTGGTTGGCTGGTCCGGGTCAGGTTATTTGAAATTTCTGAACATAAAATTGGATTGGGTTGGGCTGGTCCAGTAGTTGAAAACTTAAAATAGACATGTGAGGTGTTGGTTTTCTAGAATTAGACGTGGATTGGGTCTTAGTTCCTTTGAAGGTATGCTGATGACAGTGTTCTAAATGGCGCCCGCCTAGGCGGTAGGCAGTCCCTCTCCGCACCGCTTTTCGGTAGGCGGTGGAGTAGGCGGCCAACGGAGGTTGGCGGCATAGGTGCCTCTTTGGGGCTGCTATTCATAATGAGAAAGTTATTGTATTTCTTGTTGTTATTCATGATGTTCTAATTTATGGAAGTGCTTTTTTGGGGTTGCTATTTGTAATGAGAGTTAGTTTATTTCTTGTTGTTATGCCCAGTATTCCTAAAGTGAATAATTTAAGCATCTGGCTGTGCCACTGGCTTAGACTGCTCAAGGCATCTACTAAGGGTTTTTGAGCAGGGAATAACACCACTAGAATAGTAGGTGTGTCATCTAACAGCGAGTCATCATAATACAAATTTATAATAACATGAATCCTAGATTAGTACAAATGTAAAATGTATCATTGTATTAGGTGAATAAATAATTTATTCGAGTATAGAGTTTCTTCATTTTCTTTTGCTTGTTCTTCACTTTATTTTCCCTCTTTTCTTTTTTTTTCCTTTCCCTTTTCTTTCATCATGCTGGCTGTTGCTGTTGTCTTACCAACAACAGGATTGCTGGCAGCTGTCTACTAATGGTGCCAGAATAGCAGCCTGTTGTCGCAAGCAGCCATCGACAACCCATGGCAGCAGCTGCCAGCAGCATAATGAGGGAATAGTAAGGGGAAGAAAAGTTAAGAGAAAATAAAAAAGGAAAGTCAAAATATTATATTACACTATGGTCTGTGGTCACAATTGACTGTTCCATTGCGGTGCCCGTTGAGTTGTGGAAACAACACCGATGAGAGGAGAGAAACCTGGAGAGAGAACGTTATCTCTCTATTATGTGGGTCATATAATTCACTGTTTTTGTTCAATACACCCTGACTAACATAAAGTATACCCATGCTTCTATGTGTATACTGGACATGTACGGAGATATAGGGGTACCTATATCTTCACCTTCATTGTATTAAACAGAGCATCTCAGGCATCCTGGAAGCCTGGGTGGGCTGCCTAGATGTCTAAATTTTATCTATAGTACGTTTATTTAGACCAAGAATTTGTTTCTTTATATTTTGCCATATCATATTCCATCTGGACTGGTGAATGTTTGATATTTTATTCCATGTCGACACTTTTCTTTTAGAGATGTTATATCAAACTCACACCTACTACATATATGTTAATTTAATATAGAAAATTTATTGTTATGTTTACTGTGACATGGACTTATAAGGTTAATATATTTCCAGCCAAATGGAGCTGTTTTCTACAATCATCAAAGTAACAGGGGGCGTGGAAGAGGAAGAGGGGTATTATATTTCTTTCTTCTAGTATTCTTTATATGTAGTTAAATTTGTGAATGCTTAATACAATGAGAGAAGCGTAAGAATGCAGTTTTTTTTGCAACTTTCTTTCTTTGACCGGTTATTGCTATATATTAACCAATCTAACTTATGTGTGGACTTCTTTTGTTATGGGACATCCATGCCCTCAAATTTTAGCAATTCGACTTGAATGGACGCATGACATTGAAAATGGATGTATTCTTCTGTCCTTTGTTTTGACTTTCGGGAGGTGATCATCTTTACGTGCAACATGATCCTGATAAAGTGCTCAGCTGCAATCCTGAAAGAACATTTTTGGATCAACCACCTGTGGTTTACATTTTCCAATGTTTTTATTTTTTTTTCTTTTCCCCTTGGTTTATCCATCCGCCTTTTAGTTCTGTTTGGGTGCCCGGGTGATAAAGGATGCTTGGTCTATATTCTGAAAACTTGAAGCACTTGGACAGCGATAATGAGATTTAAAATTAGGAAAGCAGTTATACCAAATAAAAGTTTCCAAATATGTAATACATAAAACTTAAAAAGTTTCTAAGGATCATTGCTATCAAGACAAAACCTATATCTATGTATTGAATGTTGATGGAATCTGTCTTCTTTTTCCTTGGGACCTTGTCTCCTTTCTTCCTTTTATTCTCTTACCTTTTGTTATTAATGTCATCGGCTCTCTTTTCCTATTATTCTCAAAGTATCCCCCTGTGAAGAGCATACAAGAAGTACCATACCCTGCATGGGAGCCTAGAGTCCGTAGGTCTAATGCACTCAAGCCTAAGTGACAGTACAAGTGGCAGGTGGCTGAGTTTAAGAACATAGAGTAAGAGAACTTGGAAAAAGAAATTGGACGTTGGAATTTTAACTGATAGTCAGATCCCTGTATGGCCTTAAGTTTGAGCATGCATATATGCATCTCTATCCTCATAACCTTTTTTATTCTTCTTCTGAGAACCTTTGTTGTTGATAAATATAAGAAGGGACTTCTTGAAATTCAAGGGACATTTTACATATCTTCAAAACCACTCATCTTAGATCCTTCCTATAATCGTAAACAGAATTAAAAAATTATTTGCTTCTGTTAATTTTCTTATTGCTAACAAATATAAGTAAAGGTTGTATTGTTGTTGTTGTCGTGGTTACTTGAAAAATGGAATGAATTGGGACAAGGAACAAAAATGGGTACACGTACGTTGGGACTTGGGAGTAGGCTTCTTCGGAGTGCTTATCAAGAACAAAACATGTTTAGTCGGAAACTGAAACTTTTTAAAGGAACAAATAAATAATATAATATTAATGTATATTTAAGATTCAGATCGATCAAGTAACATGATGTAGCATCATCAAGAATTAAAAACTAGAAAAAGATTCATGAGTTGCAACCAGTCCTACAAATGTTTTTCCAAAATGAAGTAGAGCAAGTTTTAGACTCTTAAACTTTCAATGAAAAATAACTCAAATAATTATGTATTCCCTTTAAAAGCTTGTTTAGAAATCCAACTATGTACTTGTGTTTACCTGGCGGAATGTTGATTTTCATGTTCCTATTCATCGTCGTTCCACGTTCCGGAATGTGTATTCCCCTGGAAGGTCCCGGGCCGAGATCTGCAAACCTGTGGGGCCGAAACCCCCCACTTCGATGGAGTACGTTCCGCCGATCAAGGCTGGGACGGGTTTCCGGGCCTCGTTTCCTGCGGAGGAGATCCAGAAGGTGACAACATACTGGGAGAATACCCTCGTCCTGTATGTCTTGGGCAACAAGCCTTTCTACGGGCAGATTCGGGGCTATGCAGCGCGTGTCTGGCAGCCCAAGGGTAGTATGGAGTTCTATGCTCGCGAGAACGGCTTCTATTATGTGAAGTTCGGACTGGCGGAGGATGTCGCTAGGATCCTCCAAGGGGGCCCCTGGACGTTCGACGGTAGACTGATCATCCTCAAGGAGTGGACTCTGGAGCTGCGTTGTGAGAGGGAAGTTCTTAATGCCATCCCAGTATGGATTCGATTCCCTGAGTTCCCGGTCCGGTTTTGGAGCATACCTTTGTTGATGCGGCTGGCCAGCTTGGTGGGCACCCCGATCAAGGCAGATGAAGCTACTGTCTTTCGGACGCGGTTGATGTACGCTAGGATCTTCGTGGAGATTCGCGCAGGTGGGGAGCTCCCGAAGATGGTGGAATATGAGATCCCTTCTGGGGAGGTGCTTACCCAGAGGGTGGAGTACGAATGGGTTCCACCTACCTGTTCACGTTGTTCCTATTTCGAGCATCTGGCCAATGCTTGTTCGGAGGCTGGACCTCCGGTGGAGCCTATTATCCACCCTAGTGTGGATCCAGAAGCCCCCTGCGATATGGATTTCAGAGATGATAGCGGAGCGGAGGTTTTGGAGGGGGAGGTTACTCATCATGTGAGTGACGGCGGTTTGAGCCTCGTTGTTGCTACTCAGCCTGCACCCACGGGTGGGGTGATGTCCACTTGCCAGGGGCTGAGTAGTATAGTTACTAGAGGTATGGTGGCGAAAGAGAAGGAGGCACGAGGGGAGGACGGATCGTCTGGAGGGCAGATTTACTGTAGGAAGAGACGGGCTGTCGGCCTGCTGAGAGATGGCCCCTCCATGGTGGTGGGACATACTACAGACAGAGAGGAGGCAGTGTGTGTTGACAACCCTGCCTGGGCGTTGGTACTATCTCAGGTCGCTCCCCAACAGGCGGCTCCGACTGGGATGGAGGAGGATTCCTTAGCGACGGATGCGGCACCTTTCCCAGGTGCCGACCCGGGAGTTTTACAGGGGGACCCCACCTCATTAATTAATAGCCATTATCGCCTGGAATGTGAGGGGGGCGTGTTCGCTAGGGAGGTGGAGAGAGATCTGTGGGGTGCTCCACAGAGAGAAATGTAACATTTCTGTATTATTAGAACCCAAATTAAAGGTGAGAAGACTCTTTCTCGACGGACCCCTTCTCATTGGGCCCAACTGCACAACCTGGCTCTTTGTGACATGGCCAGGATTTGGGTTCGCTGGAACTTGAAGAGTTGGGATGGAGACTTGATCTTGATGACGGAGCAGTTGATTGCCATCTCCTTCGTGAACAAGAGTGGCTTCCGGTTCTTGCTGGGGGCTGTCTACCGCCACAATGACAGAAGGAGACGGGAGTCCCTATGGAGCGACATCTCCCGTGTTGCATCTGTTGCTGACTCGTCGTGCCTTCCTCTTCTCTTGATTGGGGACTTCAATGTCCTTCTGCACCAAGGGGAGAAGCTGGGTGGTCGGCCGGTTCCAGATTCTATCCTCTATGACTTCCAGAGATGCCTCCTGCTTGCGGGACTTCGGGAGCTGTCTCGCTCAGGCTGCATCTGGACTTGGCACAACAAAGCAACTCATAACAAGGTTGCTTGTCAGCTGGATCGAGCTCTGGACAATGAGGAGTAGTTCCGCCACTTTTCCAACACTTCGGCTGAGGGTCTGGCAGCTGGGACGAGTGATCATTCTCCCATCAGGGTTGGCTTCACTGCTCGGGCTCTTGGGAAGGCCCGCCCGTTCAGGTATAACAACAGTTGGTATCTTTCAGAGGGCTACCTGGAGGCTGTCGCTGAGGGGCTTACCAGTGGCCAGGAGGGGACGGCTCAATTTCGTTTGGTTCGTCGTCTCAAGGCCACGAAGAGAGCCCTTAGGAGGTGGGTGAAGGGATTGCCCAAGTCCACCTTAGAAGATGAGGAGGTGGAGTTGCGGGCCTTGCAGCAGGATATACAAGCTGACATGATGAATGGGGACCTGGCGGCTAGAGAGAAGGAGCTGATCGGAGAAGTCAACATCCTGAGGCTACAGCAGGAGATTAGCTCGGTCCAGCGAGCCAAATGTTCCTGGTTGAAGGATAGCGACCGTTGCTACAAGTTCTTCTATGATGTTATCCGGACTAGACAGAATCGGAATCACATCTCCCAGCTTCTTGATGCAGATGGCACTCTGTTGGGGACGCCGGCTGAGATCCAGGGCGAGGCTGTCAGGTACTACTCTGAGTTATATTTCCAGACTGACTATCTTTCCGTGTTTCCAGAGGTTGTTACGAAGAGATTGGTGACTCCATACGGAAATAGCATTCTTCTTGCCTCTGTTACTCTGGAGGAGGTGGAATCTATTGTCAAGGTGGCAGATCCCAACAAGGCTCCTGGTCCGGATGGCTTCAGCCGTGGTTTCTTCAAACGACATTGGGACATTCTGAAGCATCAGGTCGTGGAGGTGGTCCAAGAATTCTTCACCAATGGGAAGCTTCTGAAAGAATTAAATCACACTTTTCTGACCCTGGTGTCGAAGAAGGAGGGAGCGACTGCTTTGGCTGATTTCAGATCTATTGCGTGCTGTAATTATCTTTATAAGATAATTACGCACCTTATGTGCCGGCGGATGGGGGGATCATGCACGACTTGGTATCTCCGAATCAGGCTGCGTTCATCAAGGGGAGGTCGATCGCAGAGCATAGCCTCCTGGCACATGAGATGGTGAGGAGATTTAGGAGACCCGGCAGGGAGAAAGCTTGTGTAAAACTGGACCTAAGGAAGGCATATAACATGGTCAATCGCGACTTCCTCTGTCATCTGATGACCGCTATGGGATTCACGGAACACTGGGTTGAGTTGATCCGGGAGTGCATTACGTCACCTACCTTCTCCGTTCTCATCCAAGGCGTCCCTTATGGGTACTTCCAGAGCAACCGTGGGCTTAGGCAAGGTGACCCATTGTCCCCTTACCTGTTCACGCTGGTTATGGAGTACTTTACTTGTTTGATGGATCTGGCAGTGCACCGTGGACGGCTGGTACCTCTGTTTCGGAGGATGGTCCCCCCAGTTATCCACCTTATTTATGCTGATGATCTGCTTGTGTTCATCCAGCCTTCGACGGAGGGGTTGCAAACGCTTGCGGCTATTATGGAAGATCTGAAGTCCTTTTCGGGTCTCCAGATGAACATGGATAAGAGTAGGGTCTACTTCAGCTCCATGTGCACCCGGAAGGAGGAGCGGGCTGATGTTCTGGGTATCGCGAGGAGTGTTCTTCCGGTTCGATATTTAGGAGTGCCTCTCACAGTCAATTATGCGCGGAATCAGGATTGCCACAGTCTGGTGGAATATGTCCAGAGACGAGTTGAAGGGTGGCAAGCGGCAGGTCTGTCATTTAGCGGTCGCATTGAGCTGGTCAGATCGGTGATCTCGGCTGTGGCCCATTTTTGGCTGCAGTCCATCCTCCTTCCAGTGGCCACCATTCGGCGAGTGGAGCGTCTTTGTGCCGATTTCATTTGGAGGGGAGGTATGCATGCGATTTCCTGGGACCAGCTCTGTCGTCCCAGGAAGGAGGGAGGAGTGGGGCTCAGACCGTTGATGGAGATTAGGGAGGCTTCTGCGCTTAAGCTGGCCTGGAGATTCATCAGCGGGGATCTCTTTGGGCGGACTGGATGCACAGCAGATATGTGAAGCAGGGCAGTTTTTGGACGTGTTCTACTGACAACAATCATTCAGTCACGTTCAAGACTGTCTTGAGACAGGGGGGGTGCTCAAGTCTGCTATCCGGAGGGTCATGAAGGATGGGTCGGGTACGGACCTCTGGCGGGATCCTTGGATTGATCGGCGTTCGCTGTTGGACATCAGAGGAGCCCCGTCTCATCAGGAGGACAGGCGTGGTCTGATGTGCAGTCGTATCATACGTGATGGGGAGTGGAGGCCGGATTCTTATCGGTTCACTGAGGAGCTAGGTGGGTGCATTATGTCTACTGTCATTGATCCGACTTTGCCTGCGGATCGGTGGATTTGGGAGCCGACTGGAGCTTCTTCAGGGACTGGGGAGTTCCAATTTCGTAGCTGCTACAACCTTATCCGGCGTACTTTCCCGCTGAGTTCTGATTATGAGTTCGTTTGGTGCAAGGGTCTGGCCAGGAAGATGCAGTTGTGTGTTTACAAGCTGCTACTGGGCCGCCTCTTGACTAGAGATCGCCTGAGTTCGTTTGGAGTGCCGGTTCCGGATCCCAAATGTGTGCTTTGCGGTTTGGAGCCTGAATCTATAAAGCATATCTTCTTCGAGTGCACTCTGGCGTGACAGATCTGGTTGGAGCAGGGTCGTGTATTGGGAGTGTTCGCCTCCGAAAAATGTGTTGGGGACATCATCACGGCGATCCGAGATAGCAGGGGTAGAGGGCAGGACTGGTTCCGAACAGCCAGAGTTCGTCTAGCTGCTGCGGTTTGGCACGTATGTCGGGAGCGAAACCGTCGGATCTTTGAGGGGCTGGTCACCCCTCCACTTTGCATTCTCCATAACATCGATTTTGATGTAAATGCTATGGAGAATTGATGAGTGATGAGTGGGAGTCCCACTCTGTTTGTATGTTGTAAGACTATGGTTTTTCATTTGGAATAAAATTCACCTTTTTCCAAATATATATATATATATATATATATATATATATATATATATATTTCAAGCCATTCAATTTGTGCATTTTTTGCAGTTGTCTACACCTTCATGATTGCATAAATGAACGCAATGGTCTATAGTTTGCCTTTTTTAATTCATGCATGTAGCAGTTGTCTATCCTTATGACTTACAATGAGAGCACCTTGGTTATGCATATACATAATGAATGCAATCATGTCGTAATGACATTTGTAAATAACATGGATATTGGAGGGAAATCTGTCACATTTACTTGGTTTTGATATTTGAAACCAACTTCACCACTGCTTCCTATAGAACCAAACACCATATATAATACAGAGTAGTAATTTATTTTTAGAGAATGACATCATTCCTATCCTTACTAATTTCTTGGAAATTATACCATTCAGTACAAAATATGACCATGTAAAAATTTTAGATCGTGAAAATGAGATCATTTGAGAGTGTGCTCAAACACTTCCATCCCTAAATCTGAAATATGGTTTGAACTTTATCTCAATCTGAAATGCACCAGCATTAGTTTATGTTTTGGGAAGGATCGAGTGCAAGCTGTTCTCAGTCTTAGACTCACTGGTACCTTCAAATTTTGTTAAAGAGTAGTCTCAGAAAGCCTATGAAGGGATGGATGGAGGGAGAGGAGAAAAGAGAGGGGGCAGATGCACATCTAGCTAGGTTACATTTAATACATCAGATGGAATCCAAAAGTGAGACTGAAATATTGCATCAGATATCAGTTAATTTAAGACATAAGAAGGAATCCAAAGGTAAGCAGAAATATTACCTCACATAATATTATGACCAAATACCAAATACATAATTGTCTTATGGTAAGAATCACTTCATTCGAAGTTCCAACATTTTCAAAGATCCTAGATTGAATTATGTAGTTACTAGTCTAATTACACGTGAAGTGCTCGTAATTAAATAATTCTAAACATTATGTTAAACAAGAAAGTGGGAACATCGGATAATGAATTGTGCTTTTGTAGGTTCTATGTTTGTGATCAATTAGGACGAGGCAGTAGACATCAAGCAGATCATCGTCTAATATCATTTTTTTTTCATTGTCGTAATGTTATATAGTAATAATAACAATTATTATATTATTGCTATTATTGTAAACCTTTTAAGGTTGGTTTTGAGTACATCATTTTTATTTTCTCCCCAACATAGTATAAGAGCCACATTTATACTTTTTCAGTCTCTTACTCTTAACAGTTGTGTGAGAGAGAATAGGCACATTGTTAGTGTTGCTGTATTAATAGCAATAATAATAATAATAATGGTAATAATTATAATACCTGCAATTATTAATATTTTCACATGTACATGACACCCGTTGCCATTAAGACTTGTACGGATGCAAGTTTGTGTTGCACACCGTAAATGGAAATACATTACGAAGGTGCTCTTTCGTTTTTTTAAAAGAAGAGTAACAGGACAGGTTGTTATCCTATTATTATTAGCCATACATGCTGCATGTGGTCCAAGCCAAAACCTGTATAGGTGAGCTATCCTTACAAGAAGCTACTTTTCGTGAAATATGAAATTGGTGATGGTCTTGATAGAATTGAGTGCAGTTGATAGGGTGGGAATCTTTTGGGAGTAAATAGGCTCTGGATCGACTTTTTACATTTGAGGTTAGGTATTATTTAACAATTACTTGTGACTGCAAGTGTGCTCCAACATTTTGACCTGCAATGATTGATAATTTGACCCTGCAATCTTATCATCCGAATTAAAGGGAACAATATTTTTTATATTATCTTTGAGAGTCTATTAAGAGTCTCTTAGAAGGCTTATATTTTTTTATGAATTGTTGATTATAACTAATTGTTAGTAGTAGCAAATCCTAATTGTAGACTGTAGGGGAATTTTATGAAACTTTCTTTTAATGATTTTGCATGTACAATCATTAATGGTGTCATCTATCTAAGTTTGAAATGTCAGTAAACCTTGATACTCCGTGGCAAGAGAAACTAATCTTGGGAGAGTTCTCTGCCAGCAGAAACTAACTTGAGAGAGTTTTGATTTAGGAAACAAATAACTTATGTGAACCTAGTTTGCGATAGAGATTGTTGATTTAGTAGGCTTCCTTGAAAGTTGAAACTATCATACTTGGAATTTGTTTATAAGATGCACCGTCGCTTGGCAGGACGGTAGCATGGCACTTTCATTCTTGAGGATGCAAGTTTGAGTCGAGGAAACATCCTCTCTTCGTAAGTCGTACTTCTTGACCTTCCCTAGACTTTGTCCTAGAGGGTGCATCGTCATTGGAACATTTTTTTGGAGTTCGTCTACAACCAAATATTGTTATTATTATCAAGAATGATGCCTAAAATATTGCATCCCAGTTCCACGAGGCTGCTCATGCTTACGCAGGGTTTGGGGAGGTCAAGATGTACACAACCATACTTGTCAGGTATCAAGAATGATACCTGACAAGTGTTACTATCGGTTAGTGGTTTGAAAGGTATAAGAAAGTTGATATGGTTAAGATAGTGGATGCAGTTATCTAAAAGTATATTTCGCTGATAGTACAATCTAACTGGATTTTCACTTGGTGATGTTTTGTTCGGGATTGGAGCAACGTTCATAATGAAACCTAAAAAACTATTTCCTTATTCATATACTTACATTTCAACCTTATTTTTGTGGATTTTAGCATGGCCATAAGTTCTGGGCCTTAAATTTCTATCTACATTTAGTTGTCAATAACACCAATAGTTTGGCGATTCGTTATAATTGGAAGGTGTTTGTAATAGAAATTTCGCAGATGCAATATCGAAATTTAGGTATGTAATAACTTATAACATAATTTTGGAGAAAACGATATAAATTATAAACTTTATATGGATAACCTCTAACTATATCACATATACAGATTGCTTCCATGATAAACTTCAATTAAAAGTGAAATTTCATATGTAATCCCTTGACTTAATATCATATTAATAACTCCAAAGAGTCCAAACCAAACTAGAAAGTGTCTGCTGTTATAAGGATGAAAGAATTCAGAATTTGCACGTCTAACTAGCATTTTACATGTTTGTTATTTGCTACCTGTAGACGCGGATTGTATTGGAAATTTATGCTTTAGATTATTCTAGTAGCTGAGTATGTTAAATGGCAAACGGATGAAAGGTTGGCAGGAAGAGAGTATAAAGGTAGGAGGGATGTATGATTGTTGGAAATAGGTCTAGTTATATTGTTTCCTTGAGTAACATTATGAAAATAACCTTTGAGGGGAAATTTATCTTACGCATGTGCTTTGCTTTTGCGCTTTGCAGCTAGGCCCTGGAGGACCTTGTCCCTGAGTGTGCTTTTCACCTGCAACAACTCTGCATACTATATTGAGATTAGTCTTTTTAAGCGATCTAGTGTGAATATTTTGTATTTCCTTAACTGAGCAAAACTAATAGTAGATCAAATATGGGATAGTTATGGGGTTTTGATGGCCGTGATCTATTCGTTGAAACTGATGATTTATTTAGAATGTTTACAGTAGTATAGTTGAATTTTTTATTCTACATGTTGCGTTAACACTGTTTTTCTTCCATGCAAGTACTAAGATATTCTTTCGGTTTGTTATTTCTGCAGTATCCACGACCTGTGACTAAATTTAACGAGGACTTTGATTTCACTGAGATGAACAAGAAATTTAACAAGGATGAAGTCTGGGGCCACCTTGGTAAAAACAAAGCGCAGTTGAGAGATGGAGAGGATGATGAGGAAGCTGATGACGCCCTAGATGACTATGGTGATGAATCTTCAAAATTTGATGCAAAGGTATCAAAGCTCTTAACTGCTGTTATTTATATTATTATCAATAAGGAGCATTTTTTGACCGTTTAGAATTAAATATTTAATAGATCACTAGCACTTGTACAATTTTTACATTTAAAAGAAATACCAAATAAAGAATCATTTTATATCTCTCCGACTGATTGTTCCTTGCCTTCAATGCAAATAAAGCCCGTCTATGTTAAGGACGATTTCTTTGATACAATCTCTTGCAACACACTGGATCGCGGAGGACGGAACAGAGGCAGCACCAGATTTTCAGAGCAGTTGAAGATTGACACAGAGGTATAGACTATACATTCCATAATCTTCTTTTTACAAGAGTAAGTGTATTAATTAGTTGCTTTTGGATGGGATGTAGACCTTTGGCGATTTCCCTAGGCACCGTGGCAGTCGTGGTGGCGGACGTGGATTTCGTGGTGGCCGGGCTAGGGGTTCGTACTATGGTAGAGGCTATGGATACGGGGGCGGGAGGGGCCAAGGACAAGCCAGCCCGTACCGGCCATTCTGATATGTGCATCTCCCTGTGTGAGAACCGGATGATAGGGGCAAGTAGTAGATATCGACCTTTTTTTCTCTCCTACTCTTCCTTCATGATTGACCCTTTGTTGGTTGCAGAGATTATGTTAGTGTTTCAAGTAAATGCAACTTGGTATGTGTAAGTTAGAAACTTGGTCTTTTAATTTAGAGGAAGATACCGGTTCTAGTAATAAGTTTTGTTATGCAAAAATGTTTGGCTTACTAATAAATTTGAATTTCCCGTTTTCTTGGATCGAACCAAATCGCGGGGAATGCTAAATTCTTGTCAAGGCCTCTACTTCCATAAAATGGTGATTTGCTTGTCTTGATTATTAGCAACTGGTTGACGATATCATTGATTCGTGTTCACCGTGGTGTATAATTTTGTTCCAGAATATCAGATGATTAGAGCTCGTTGACATCTAAGTTGACACTTTAACATACTACCAAATTATAATCAAATATCTCTTTTAACTAATGTGGTTAAGGTGAGAGGTATTCTTCTTGTTTGGTTGAGTTCGATTTTTCATGTTGAATATATATAACAAATTTAAATTTTTTCAACAATTTTTTACATAATTTAATTTTTTTAAAAAATAAAATTGACTGTGATATAATTACGGTTTAGACGGCTCATTTTTGAGCCGTTTTGAAGTCTCATTATATAGTGAGAAGATTTAGACTTTGAGTCTCAAATAAGTTATAAAATTTATGTTTGGGTCTCTATATTATATATAATTAGTGTCTGTGTCTCAAAAGTGTCACAAAAAATAATTAATGACACTTTTGGTGACACTTTTTAGACATTAGTGACACTTTTGAGATCCAAACACTAATTATATATATGGAGATCCAAATATAAATTTTGAAACTTATTTGAGATCCAAAGTCTAAATATTCTGACATTAAAGAATCTTCCTTGGCTCGATTAGACAATAAGAGAGAACAATATTGTGCTATGTTTTAGCGATTTAGACAATAACAAAACATTAACGAGTAAATTATAAAGGCACTTCACTTTTTGATCAGGGCTAGCCCATTTTAAACTTTGTATTATTTACAAGTTTGCCATTGAAGAAATTGATCAGGGCTATCACACTCTTTGGTATAAGTCACTAGTGCAAACAAGGACTGCCCAATTTTCTGGCAGTCCTACAAACTGAATGGACTGCAGAAAACTGGGCAGTCCTAAGTCACAGCATGTGAAACAAAGGACTGTCCATTTTTCTGGCAGTCCTTACTGTATGTAGGGTTGCCAGAAAATTGGGCAGTCCTTGTTTGCACTAGTGATTTATACTAAAGAGTGGATAGCCCTGATCAATTTTTCAATGGCAAACTTGTAAATAATACAAAGTTTAAAATGGGCTAGTCCTGATCAAAAAGTGAAGTGCCTTTATAAGTTACCCATTAACGTGCTGTTTTAGGTAGGTCAGTAAGGTTAGTCATTTTGATAGTCTTGTCTACATGTAGAAACTATCATAGAAACTCTTTATCTCTCATACCAATTAATATGAGTTTCACACCATTAAAATGATTCTTTAATTTGTTGCCATATAGTATAGAAACGGTGAACCATTGGAGACTATTTTTTTGTTTGTGTAATTTTCATGTAGAAACTTTAACAACTAGGATAGAAATTTGTTTAAAGTAACATACGAGTAGGATAGAAACCAAAATTTAAAATTTTCCATTGGAGATGGCCTAAGGTTTCAGATATGAGTAAGCCGGAGTGAAATTAAAGCTTAGAGCATCATAATAGTTGAGACTCTCAAATACAAATTGGGGCTCAAAAATTAAAAAAAAAAAGGTAAATGTAGAATGGGCTGGATATGTATGAAAATAGTAGGAAATGATAAAGTGAGTTCCGGTCCCAAAGATTGTGTCGTAAAAAATTGATGTGGAAAAATAATAATGTAAAGTCTAGAATCTTGAAAGTTGGATTCCTAATTGGGACTTACTATTCTAAAAACGAGTTCCTACAATCTAGAATCTAGAAATTGGAAGGTCCAACCCTTAGCACCTATGGGTAGGATGAGACCAAAATTGTAGAAATTGAAACTATAGATAGAACTTAGAGCATCTCCAACCCTATTGTGAGTTTGAAAAAAATGGTTGCCACATAGGAATGACAACCATTTTTTCCAAAAGTACTTCTCCAATGCAAATGTGAAAAAATGTGGAGTTGACATGGCAATGACATGGCAAAGACAATGTGAAGTTGGTTGTCTAGATCTAGACAATGCACTTCACAATGTCTTTGTGTCCACATCATCATTTGTGAATAAAATATTTATAAAAGAAGTAGAAGAGTAAAAGTTGTCTTGGAAGTTGTAAAAAATTAATTTGTATTGTATTCTCAATACTTTTGCATTGGAGATGACCTTTTAAACTCATTGTCATTTGTGAATATATTTTGCCACCTATACAAGACATTGTCTTGTGTCCCATGCCACATAGGATTCACAACACAAAACAAGACAATAGCTACAAAATGAGCTCCTATATTCTAAATCTAGAATCTAGAAAATGGGGTGAGCCTTACCAATGATGCTCTTACACACTATTGAAGCTCTCGGTCTGGGTCCAATTTTTTTTTTTTTTTTATCCTTAAAGGTTTGCACTAGGCAAATCAAATTTCTTTTGTTGTGTTGTTTGGAACTGATTCTATTCGGATAGATCTAAAAAATTACTTTTCGTTGAAAGTTTCTATACATTTACCTTTTCAACGTATTTCTTTAGACATATTTTGATTTTTTTTTTCTTTCTGGATGGTAATATTTTTAAAATATAGTGTGGATCAAAGCCATGTTTAAATTGAAACTTAGATATTGATGCTAAGTTCTTTACTTTTGATTCTTTGAATCATATAGGTTTATATCAGACAAAGGCTGACAGTAAATTCTTTTAAAATTGAATATTTTTAAGTAATAACAATTAAATATACTGGAATCAAATTCTATTGAGATAGCTGGTGCCTTATTTAAGAAATCAAACAGGATATAAAATTGAAATGTTGCTCCAAGTAAGAGCATCTCCAACCCTATTGTCTTGTTTTGTGTTATGAATTTTATGTGGCATGAAACACATGATAATGTATTTCTATGGCAAGATGATATTCACACAAGACAATAAGATAAAAATGTGTTCTCCAATGCAAGAGTTTGAGAAGACATAAATTTTTTTTTCAACTTCCAAGACAACTTTTTCACTTCTTTTTATTTATTATTTATATTATATATTTTTATTTATATTTGATGATGTGGACATAAAGTCATTGTGAAGTGCATTGTTTAGATCTAGAGTCCTAGACAACCAACTTCACATTCTCCTTACCATGTTTGCCATGTCAACTTCACAATTTATTTCACATTTACATTGGATAAGTACTTTTAAAAAAAATGCTTGTCATTTGTATGTGGTAACTATTTTTCCAAACTCACAGTTGGAGATGCTCTAAGAGACACCGAAACTGTTGGGTTCCACTGTTTTGACACATGTCAATAATAGAAAGGGTTCCTTTCATTAAAATAGTAAGTGGGGACCTTAACAACAGTCAAAGTCGCTTTCCGTCAAATTAATTTGATGAAATAACATTACTGTAACATTTATTAATTTAAAACGTCATCAGCATAATAATGGATCTCTTGATTAATGCACATAGGTTTTTATGGTTTTTTTTTTGTGTGCATAAAAGTTTGTCTACCGTATTTCTGTTAAGAGTCCTACCTCCCATCTCTACCACATCTTACCATCGGCAAAAGTCCCAATTGAGTTTTTTTTTAAAGTCCCAATGAGTTTGATTCTTACAAATTATCAGAAAAGAGCACAAACATAAGCGGAAGGTACTAGCTTATGAAAAAGATAGTAGGGACTGAAATTACCCCACACACACACTACACTATGTTGCTGCTTTTGCTTTTCATAAAAGACGATCAGAAGCAGCCGTCACACCAAATTTAGTCTAATTTTGTTTTGTTCACAATCCTTCGGTATATAAATAAGCAGCAACTTTTAAGGGACTTCTAATCAAGTAAAATATTTTAGAGGACTTATGTACAAAGAGCACTAATATAACAATCACCTCATCATGAGTATCAGTGTCTATTACTAGTGAAGACTGGATCTAGAAACGGAGGGGGAGAGAGAGAGAGAG
>JANAVB010043287.1:115000-121156 GCA_029216955.1 Iris pallida | reverse complement strand
TCAAGAGGTGTAATTGTAGTGGTTGATGTTTATAGTCAGGAGAACCTGGCAGATCCGTTCACAAAGGGCCTCAAGTGCCAGTTAGTCGATGACACAGTTATAAATGGGCTTGAAAGCATTCTGATAGTGTGTCTTTGTAATCCTACCATAAAGTTTTATGCTATTAGTTCAAAGAGAAATCTACTAGGCATCTAACTTTTGGTTCAAGGAGGATCACTGACTGGGAAACTATCAGGTAACAGTCGGTACATGTTCTCTGGAACATGGAAGGGATACGGACCCATAACCACTACTGTCTACTATGTATTTTCTGCAGAAAAAATAGATCCTGTGGAAGGTTGGCTTAAACGCCTTAATGAGTTCTCAGGCAAAGTGAATGCCTGGTGCGCTTTACAGAAAGCACGGTAGAGCAGCACTACAAGGAGTGAAACTCCATGCTACAGTGGGGTGACTCCAACATGAGGTTCCTAGGTAGGGGTAATGCCTCGGCTTTGCAAGCCAAGTCATTGCGGCGTAGCACTGCAAATAGGCAGGTAGCCTAATGCTGTATGACGTAATTAAAGAGTTGTAGACAGAACTACAAAGGGAAGGATGGCCCCATGTTACAGTGGCACAACACCACGATAAGGTACCCAGGTAGGGATAAAGCCTCGGCATTACAAGCCATGTCGTTGCGACATAACACCGCAAGGAAGCCTTAGGCTTCAAGCTGAGTAGATTGGCACTACAAAGAGGCAGAGACCTCATGCTATAGTAGTATGACATTACGATGAGGTTTCCAGGTAGGGGTAATGCCTCGGCTTCAGGCCATGTCATAGTGGCGTAGCACCGCAAGGAAGCACAAGGCTTCATGCCATATCTTTAATAAAGAACTCACCTGTAGTGTATGGAAAGAGATATCAGGCCGTCTCTTGAGGATAAACTTGTAGATGCCTAAAATTATACACTAAAACTAGGCTGGCACAGGACCTTTAATGTGCAGCCAGAAGCACACGTAACTACACTTTGTGAGTGGTAAGAATTACAATTTGGTGCAGAATTCAAGGTGTAGTCCATTCTTGTATCACATTGTTATTTAACCCATACGGGAAGATTCAAGTCGTCAGCGACATCTATCCTAATACAAAATGGACCGTTACTGTGGGGAACGCTCAACCCTGGACACATATATATGTTCTGATATGTGGGAGAATGTTGGTACTTTCTTTACATGGAGTGAGCTAGCTCTCAACATGTCTTGTAAAATTTTAGTCCCACATCGGAAATGCACCATGAGTTATCTCAACATATATACTTGGGTGTTGTTGTTGAGAGATGCACATGGGGTGGTGACCCTATGGAGGGAACCATGTGGGTGATTTTACTAGGAGATAAGAATAAGGCTCCAAGGATTAAGAATTAATGCTTTTGTTATTCTCTTGGATTAATTCCATTTGGAGCTAAGCCCCAAAGGGGCTTAGCGACTCGGACTCGGACTCGGGCTCATGGGCTCATGAGGCGTAATGTGGCATTTCGTTGGCACACTTTGTACTTAGCACGTCAGCAGTCATGCGGCTCATATGCGTCCATGCGGTTTTATGCGGCATGCGGCTCATATGCGACCTCATGCGGCTCATGCGGCCATACGTCCATGCGGCTCATACGGTCCATACGGCACATACGGCACATGCGGCTCATGCGGCCCATGCGGCACATACGGCTCATGCGGCTCATACGGTCCATGCAGCCCCATGCGGTCCATACGGCTCATGCGACCCCATGCGGTCCATGCGGCTCATGTGGTCAATGCGGCCCGTGCGGTCAATGTGGCCATAAGGCTCATACGGCCAGGCTGCTGCTGCTGCTGCCGCATGGAGGGCACAGTTATGGAAAGACTGATTCAATACGATTAATTCAGATCCACTTTTTGTGGAATTTGAATTAATCTTGTTGCTATCTTTTTGGAATTTGATTCAATCTTTCCATAACCGAAGAGGCGGCTAGGGTTTCCACCCTCTCTCTCTATATATACTCTCTTCTGGCCTCCTTTGTGGGTACTACGAAAATCATAAGTCAAAAAAGAGAGAGAGAGAGAGGGAGTTGCTGCCGCCATTGCAAGTCCATCCGAGGAGTCAGAACAGAGGTGACTTCGAGCGTTCTACAAGTTCTTCAACTTGCTAGTTCCTGGAAGCAATTCGTGTGGGGCGAATCTTGCTTTGAGCAACGGTGTTTTATCACCCCAGCAATTTTTTTTCTCATCTTTCTCTAGATTTTGTAACTTGTTCAGTCCTAATTGCAACACGTTTGCAAGGAAGAACGAGAGATCTTCTCTTCTCTATTTTCCTCCTTCATATTTTAATCTGGCTATTTGGTCCTTTGTATCATCGTAGATCTCGATTGAATCAGTTTTACCATCTTTGATCAAGCCCCGAGACTAACAATCTTAAAACAAGATCCTTATAGATGGAAAATATTAATGCTTCGCTCGTCCAATCGGACTACTGCAAGTTAAAAAAGTTCAATAGAGAGCATTATCAAGTCTGGAAGAGAAAGGTTTATCAAACTCTTCAACTAACAGACGTTGATCATGTTTTGTTGGAGGAAGAACCATCTGTTCCAGACACTGGATCTACTGCCGCAATAAATACGGCTACCAAACTCCAGGCCAAATGGAGAAGGGAAAATAGCATCTGCAGGCTTCTCATCCTGAATGCTATGGAGGACTCCCTGGCAGAATCCAACTCGAAGAAGGAACTTGCCAGAGACATATGGGAGTCTGTGGAAAAACTGTATGAAGAAGACAAGAACAGGAGCAAAATGTTTGTGGTTGAAAAATATCACAAATTGCTCTTTGAGGACGAAAAGTCCATGATGCCACAGGTGAAGGAATTTCTGAAGCTGTGCCAGAAACTGGAAGACGAAGAGATGCCCCTTCCCGACAAGTTTGTCGTCGGAGGGGTCGTCTCAAAACTTCCTGTTGGATGGAGTACCTTCTATGCAAGGATGCACAGAAAGAAGCTAGACATTAGCTTGAGAGATCTACTGCAAGAGATCCATGTTGAGGACGAGATGCGTTTCCAACAGAAGGTGGACACTCTTTCCAAACAGTTGGCTAAAGCCAATCTTGTGCAGACGAGAGATCCCAAGGGGAAGCAAGCGGCTTCTCATCCCAAGAAGAAGGATTTCACTAATCTAAAAGTGAAGGGTCCTTCTTTCAAGCAACAGAAGTCTAAGTCCCACGTGACTTGTTACAATTGTGGCAAGAAAGGCCACTACAAGAGTGAATGCAGATCTAAGCCTAAACAATCAGAGAAATGTGAGCCTAATAAGGTTTTATTGGTTTCTAATATTGTTGCTATGATCGGACAGGTCACAACTGTGGGGGTTGACTCTAACTGGTGGATAGACACTGGAGCGACTTGCCATGTCTGTTCAGGCAAGGAATGGTTCGTCACGTACCAGCCGATATCTGAGAAGGTTGTCATGGCGAACCAGGCCAAAGCTGAAGTTCTGGGGATCGGGACCGTGGAACTGAAACTCACTTCTGGGAACACTCTGACGCTTCAAGGTGTGAAGCATGTTCCGGCGATTGCCAAGAACCTGATCTCTGGGAGCCTGCTCTGCAACGCAGGCTTGAGGATGGACATCAATGCTGGTCAGATGGTGATGTCCAAGAAAGGAACATACTTCGGGAAGGCTTATCAAACCGAAGGAATGTTTAAAATTCAGCTTGTTAACCAGTTTGAAGACATTAATGCAGTTGCATTTTCTGATTATTCTCTTGAGTTGTGGCATAATAGACTAGGACATGTTTATTGTAAAAGAATTAACAAAATATCTAGTCTAGGACTTATCTCCAAATGTGGGGATAAGGTGGAGAAGTGTGAAGTGTGTGCTCAGACGAAGATCACAAAGAAACCCTTTCATTGGGTCAATCGAAGCACAGATCTTCTGGAGTTGGTGCACTCCGATATCTGTGACTTCAAACATTTCTCTACGAAGGCCGGGATGAAGTATTTCATAACCTTCATCGACGACTTCTCAAAATACGCGTTCGTCTACTTGCTCAAGTCTAAAGACGAAGCTTTCGAGAAGTTCAGAGAGTTCAGGGCCGAAGCTGAACGACAGACTGGACAACAACTCAAGAGGTTAAGGAGTGATCGAGGTGGGGAGTACAGGTCTCATGAATTCGTATCGTTCTGCAAAGAACATGGAATTATATGTGAGACTACTGCTCCATACTCTCCTCAATCCAACAGAGTAGCGAAGAGGAAGAACAGAACGTTGACAAAAATGATGAACTCAATGCTGCTAACCGCGAGTCTTCCTAAATGCTACTGGGGAGAAGCTGCATTGACGGCTACTTTTATTCTAAATAGAGTGCCATATGCAACTTCGGACGTAACTCCTCATGAACTCTGGTTCAAAGTCAGACCAAACTTGAATGTCATTCGAGTATGGGGGTGTCTGGTGTATGTGAAGCTCCCAGATCTGAAGATTCAGAAGCTAGGGACAAGGACTACGAAGGCGATCTTCTTGGGGTATGCCGAGAAGAGTGATGCTCGGAGATTTCTTGATATTGAGTCAAATTATATAATCGAATCTCGCGATGCTGAATACTTTGAAGACAAGTTTGCAAAAGATAAAAACATTGTTCTTTCGGACATTCCGGAAAATGATGTAGGTGCAAATGAGACTGAAATCTCATATAAGCCAGTAGTCCAAGAAGAAACTGTTGTTGAGGAAACAACTCTTGTACCAGAACTCGCAGAGCCGTCAGCTAAGCGAGCGAGGAGACCGAAATATTTCGGAGATGACTTTGTCACCTATCATGTGGAAGCAGATCCGCTTACCTATGATGAGGCGATGAAGACCAGAGATGCTATCTTCTGGAAGGAGGCAGTGAATGACGAGTTTGACTCTATCACCTCCAATAACACATGGATGTTGGTAGATCTACCTGAATGAGAAAAGCCCATTGGATGTAAATGGATCTTCGAGAAGAAGATGAAGGCAGATGGAACTATTGACGAGTTCAAGGCCAGGCTGGTAGCCAAGGGATTTTCTCAGAAACAGGGGATAGACTACTTTGACACGTACGCTCCAGTAGCCCGGATGACCACCATCAGGATGTTAATCGCTCTAGCAGCTATACATAAGTTGGTGATACATCAGATGGATGTAAAGACTGCATTCCTGAATGGGGAGGTGACCGAAGAGATTTACATGCAACAGCCAGATGGATTTGTCATCAAAGGTGTTGAAGAAAAAGTCTGCAAGTTGGTGAAATTATTGTATGGTTTGAAGCAAGCTCCCAAGATGTGGCATGAGAAGTTTGACAAAGTTATTAGGTCAAACGGCTACAGAGTCAGCGAGACGGACAAATGTGTTTACACAAAGTTCGCTGATGGAAGAGGAGTCATCGTTTGTCTGTACGTGGACGACATGCTAATCCTAGGTACGGATATAGGCTGTGTCACAGAGACAAAGAAGTTCCTCTCAACCAAGTTCAGTACGAAGGACTTGGAGGATGCAGATGTCATCTTGGGCATAAAGATCATCCGGACAGACACTGGAGTAGCGCTGTCACAATCTCACTACATTGAGAAGATGCTCACACGCTATGGGTATAAGGATCTTCCAGGGATCGATACGCCATACAGGTGTGATCAGAAGCTGAAGCCAAATTTAAGGGAAAGTGTCAGGCAGCTGGAGTATTCTAGCGTTATCGGAAGTTTGATGTATGCAACCACTGCCACAAGGCCTGACATAGCTTTCGCCGTGGGAATGCTGAGTCGGTTCACAAGCAACCCAGGGGTTGAGCACTGGAAAGCTGTGAAGCGGGTGATGAGATATCTCAAGAAAACTCAGACATATGCACTGCACTACAACGGGTATCCGACAGTAGTGGAAGGCTTCAGTGATGCTAGCTGGTGTTCCAAGGTGGAAAGCGAGAGATCCACCGGTGGATATGTCTTTTCCTTGGATGGAGCTGCTATATCGTGGAAGTCGAAGAAGCAGACTATACTCTCTCGTTCCTCCATGGAATCTGAATTCTATGCACTTGAAACTGCAGCAGATGAAGCAGAATGGCTTCGGAAGCTCATGTATGATCTTCCAGTGGTTGGGGCTCAGATATCGGCGATACCGATATACTGTGACAACCAGGCGACTGCG
>JANAVB010043287.1:0-110000 GCA_029216955.1 Iris pallida | reverse complement strand
GAGGCTCATACGGCCAGGCTGCTGCTGGTGCCACATGGAGGGCTCCGCTAACTGTGCAGACTACAAGTCAGTTATGGAAAGACTGATTCAATACGATTAATTCAGATCCACTTTTTGTGGGATTTGAATTAATCTTGTTGCTATCTTTTTGGGATTTGATTCAATCTTTCCATAACTGAAGAGGCGGCTAGGGTTTCCACCCTCTCTCTATATATACTCTCTTTTGGCCTCCTTTGTGGGTCTTACGAAAATATAAGTCAGAAAAGAAGAAAGAGAGAGAGCTGCTGCCGCCATTGCAAGTCCATCCGATGAGTCAGAACAGAGGTGACTTCGAGCGTTCCATAAGTTCTTCTAACTTGCTGGTTCCTGGAAGCAGTTCGTGTGGGGAGAATCTTACTTTGAGCAACGGTGTTTTAATACCCCAGCAATTTTTTTTTCTCATCTTTCTCTAGATTTTGTAACTCATTCTATCCCAATTGCAACACGTTTGCATGAAGATCTTCTCTTCTCTATTTTTCTCCTTCATATTGTAATCTGGCTATTTGGTCCTTTGTATCATCGTAGATCTCGATTGAATCAGGTTTACCATCTTTGATCAAGCCCCAGGACTAACAATATATATATATATATATATATAATATATATATATATTTATATATATATATAACACTTGTTTAAAAAAAAGTGGTCGCGAGAGCTGCTCCCATAGCGATTTCGTGTGTCTGATCCGATGCTGCTCCGGCTTGGCCCCCTTCTAGCGCTGGTGCACCCTCCCCGATGCCCCCTCCCCCTTCTTTCATCCTTTGCTTAGTTCTTTCATGCTCGTCGCCTGTGTTGTGCTGTGCGGTGGATGTCATGGACGACTTTTCCACTAGAGAGGCAGACCCTCCGGTCCAGCCCCATTCGGCTGGTCCTTCCTCCTTGTCTTGGGCAGCCACCCCCAGGCCGGACGTCCTCCTCCTTTTTTTGGGCCTGCAGGCTTCGCCGCCTCCTTCCCCCCTCCACCACCGCCCTCCTTCCTCGTGGCCCCTCGCCGGCATAGTTGGCTTGGTTATCCACTGCATCGGCCCCCGTCGGCGCCTTGATCGCCCCTCCATTTTGTAATGTCTGGGGACTCTCTCGGCTCCCCGCACTTTACCTCCGTGCCCAGAACTTCCTGCCCTCCCCTCTTTTTTTTGAATTTAAATATAAATTTGAATTCTTGCTCGTATCCAACGCCTCGCCCCGCTTCTTTTTCGAATGGCGCTGGCCACCTGGTGTCTGCGACATCGGCGAGGGATTTGGTTACCGTGCCATCTGCTGGTATCCCAGTGCCACCAGTCAGTGACTTGGCTCCTGTACCTTCTATGAGCGTCTCGGTCTCCGAGCTTCATGGTGCTGCCCCTGGGGCACTGATCGGCACTCTTTCCAGCGCTGCATCTTTTCTCCCTCTGTCGTCTTCGACTACAGGCTAGATGGTTGCGCCATCTGCCGGTGTTCCCTCCTTTGGGTGTGCGCCTCCCATGTCTCTGTCGTACTTTTTTCCTCCTGTGCCCCTTGCTGGCGCAGCATATTTCTCTTGCTCTATCCTCGTCAGTGCGTACTAGCTCTTTGCTAGGTGCTACCACCCAAGGATCGGGTAATAACGTCCCTCCCTTCTGGACTTATGCTGACGCGGTGAGGCCTGAGCATCTCACCATTAATTCTTCCATTTTATCTGATGTGGAGCTACCAGAGGTAGAGTATCAGATCCTCTAAGATTTGCAGGATATCACTATCCTCTTCTTGTCCAAGGAAATTTGTTCCTTCTTTGCATAATTCTGTCACACATACATCCATAAAATTTTCCTCAGGCTGCCCGAAGCTGTCACACGTTCAAGAAGTCATTGCCTCCTAGGGCCTCACCACCGACTTCAGGGTTACCTCGCTAGATCCTAAGCACATTCTTCTCCACCTATCATCAGAGATAGATTCCAAGAACGTCTGGATTAGAGGCAATAGAAAGATCGACTCTGAAATGCCAAATGGTCCTCGGACTTCAACCCCAAGGAAGACTCAGCTATTGTGTCGACCTGGGTCACCCTTCATAATCCGTCGATGATTTGTTTCATTCCAGGGTGATGAGGAGCATCAGTAATTCCTTTGGTACCTTTGTTGCGATGGCTGAAGAAACTCGCAACCTCACCAAAGTCGTCTATGCCAAAATCTGCATGGAACTTGACCTAATGAAGGACCGCCCCAACTCCATCCAAATCTCTCTAGGCAACAAGATGCACACACAACGAATCCAATATGATAACAATATTATTTTCTGTAAGCAATGCCACATGAGAGGCCGTTCCACCGATTTTGCTTTAAAGTGCATCCTAAACTGAAGCAAACTATATTAAAAAGGGTGGCATCCACTACTTTGAGACACAACATCCACAATCCACCTCTCCTCCTATTACCTAAATTCCACTTTCGCTTCGAAGCCAGTGTCAAGAAACCTAGCAGTCCAGAACAACATCAGAATACCTTCACAGGGGAGGTCCCCCGCCCTCACTAACCCGGGAATTAACCTCACCAATAAATTTGACATCTTGCTCACGGAACACACTATTGATAGTCAGAAGGTGATGGATTGCCATGAAGTCAACTATTCTGCTAAGGTTGCTGAGATAAACGATTGCACTCAGATACAGGATCAACCTTCGGACCCGAGCAGCAGCAGGATACAAATTACTGTGGTAGCGCTCTCCAGGAACTACCTGCCCAGGAGGTCTCTCTACCAGCTGAGCCAACAGATCACCACTACCATTTCAATGAAACCAACATCCACGTGGATCTCCTGACCAACATATGCTCTGCTCCAGTGGTCAGATTGAAACAAGCGATCGATGCTGGTTTTTCAAGACCGAGCAACTATTTCGAAACTTTAGCTAAAATAGAAGTAAAAGTGTACCTGTACCCAGCAGCGAACCCGGCCAACATCTGCAAGATCAGTAGCATGCAGGAAACCGGTAAAGCCGACGTTCACAACAAAAGAAGTACGAAAGAGGTCATGGCCATGATCACCAGATCAGCTACAAAACTCAACAACTACCCTCTTCCCAACCACTTTAATGATTAACATTCTTTCTTGGAATGTTTGGGGCCTCGCAAATAAACCTACCTTGAGACGGCTAAAATGTCTCAAGAGAATGCACATAATTGACATCCTTGTCATCATAGAACCCTAAATCCCCTTCAAGAAGCTCAAATCAATCCAGCTTCAGTTAGGCTTCTCCTCTGCCATTGTCGACTATCACGACATATGGATTCTTTTTTCGGAAGACATGAAGCACGACACCATCCTGGACATGAGACAGGAGCTCTCGTATTGGGTGGAACACCCCATGCTTTAGTCTCGGGCTATCTTGACAGCAGTTCATGGTAGTGTGATATTGCCGAGCGTAAACAACTCTGGAATTCTATGATTGATACCCACCAACAACACATTAACCTCCCTTGGCTCTGTGTTGGTGACTTCAATGTTCACTTACAGGGAGGACAAGTCGGGCGGCCGACCCCCTCCCACATCTGGGATATTATATTTTGCCAACTTTATTTTCAACACTCACCTGTCTCCGCTCCACTTCACCGACAACACCTTCACGTGGTGCAACATGCAAGAAGGAGTACGGTCGTAATACTCTCGCCTCGATCATGCTCTTATTAACTCAAAGTAGTCTGACCTGGATCACATCTCCAAACTCACACACCTCAACGCCATTGAATTTGATCACTCCTCGCTCCTCCTTTAGTTCAGCAGAATTACCAACTAGCACAAAAAATATTTTTTCTTCCTGGACTTGTGGAGCTATTACCCGCAGTTCAGAGACATTGTCTCGACGGCTTGGAACGGTCCGGACGCCCTTGACCCTCTCGAACGTATGACCGCTAAACTTAAAGCAACCAGGAAAGCTCTCACTATTTGGAGCAAGAAAGCCTATGACATCTTCCAAGCTGTTCGCACTGTAGAAGACGATGTTTCCTGAGATTCTGTTCGCTCGTGATGGATCTTCCTCGGCTCGCGTCTCCCTTATCTTCACTAGAGCTCTCTTGAAATATTGACTCAAAATTGGGGAGAAAATTTGGAAGCAGAATGCTAGGCTTACTTGGGATGTCGAGGGTGATAAGAACACGAGCTACTTCCACTCTTGCGTCAAGGGGCACAAACAACAACTCAACCTCCACCAGATTACTGATGAGAGTGGTCGTACTCGCAAAGACCAACGGGATATTCAGTCGGTCGCGGCTAATTTCTATACCTAATTGTTCACCAAAAAAGTCATCTACAACAACGAGGCATTTCTTGTGAATATCCCTCATTTGGTAGAAGACAAAGACAATATCCAGGAGTAGCTTCTATCCTTCAAACTTGAACTTAAAGACGTTGTATAGGCGCTGAAAGAGAATAGTGCCCCTGGTCCGAATGGTTTTACCGGTGTCTTCTTCAGAACCTGCTGGGACATCATAAAGCTGGATATTCAAGGATCGCCTTCTTCTAAGGAGCTAGGTGCCCTAAATCGATATCCAGTGCCAACCTGATCCTGATCTCCAAGAAGGACAACCTGAAGACCTTTAAAGATTTTCTCTCTCTTATCCTGTGTACCTTCACTAACAAAATCATCTCTAAGATTATTGCTAATCACATGACTGGACTTCTCCCTAAGATTATCTCTAAAGTGTAAAGTGGTTTCATTCACGGTCGTAATATATTATATAACATCTTGTTGGCCCAAGAGATGATCACTTGCATGAAATTCCCTTCCAAGGAAGAAAACATAGCTATCAAGTTGGACATAAAAAAGGCATATGATAGGCTCGATTGGCAATTCGTTATCTTGGTGTTCAGGGCCTTCGGGTTTTCAGAGACTTGGATTGACATCGTTAGAGATCGATCAGCAACTCGTGGTTCTTTACTATCGTTAATGGTCAAGAAAAAGGTTTTTTCAAATCGAGTCGTGGCGTCAGACAAGAAGACCCTCTATCAGTTGCTGAGGGTATGAGCAAAAATTTGAACTAAATGGTGGGCACCCCCAGCTTGCAGCAATTTCACACCGCTAGCGGATGTCCGATCATCACTCATTTGGCCTATGCAGACGACATTCTCATCTTCTCCTCTAGTAATGCTGGGTTCGTTGAGGTGATTAACAACACGCTGCAAAGATACTCCATATGCTCTGATTAGCGTGTTAACTCCAACAAGAGTGTTATTTACATCCACCACAACGCTGACAGAGTCCACAATACTACTCTAATTAATATCACTTCCTTCTCTATTGAGTACCCCCTTTCTCATATTTAGGTTGTTTGCTGGTGTACGGCAAATGTAATACAGGCCTGTTTGACGGGTTGGTGGGCAAAATCAGGAAAAAGATTCAGGGATGGCACAACGTGACCCTATTGCCCGACGAAAAGATGATACTGACCCAGCACGGCTTTCTTCCATCCCGATTTACAACCTAGCTACTTGCTCCCCTCCTAAGAAGCCACCATAGAACACTTATTCTCCAACTTTTTCTGGAGGCACTACGACGGCAAAGATAAGCATCATTGGACAAGCTGGGATTCTATGTCAAGACCCACAGACGAGGGAGGTCTTGGATTCTGCAGGTTAGCTCACGTTGTCGATGCTAGCTCGATAAAGATGTGGGGGAAGCTCCATAAGAATCGCTCTATTTGGGCTCGTTTGATGAAGGCCAGATATTTCAAGAACATTCATTCGACCGTCGTAACCTTCAATAGCGTAAGCCAGCACGTATCAAGCAGAAATTTGAATCAAATGGTGGGCACCCACTTTTCGGGATGCAAGTGCATGCACAAGCCAACACGTATCAAGCAGACTCCAACCCAACTTGAATATGTATACGCTGTCTAGACTAGGGTAATATGCCTAATCATGGCATGACAAAACTATATCTCAATCCACAAGAATCATATAAAACAAGAATTAATAATTATGGTTAATGGTCTGCAGCCTACTAGCATATATGTCCGATTAGATGCCAAAGAAAATAACATGAGTCTATAAACTAGGCTAAAAGCAGAGTGCAAATATCGGATATAAATATTGCGGACACACACAAAAAAGAAGAAGAAAATACTGTCTTTTCTTTATTAGTGCAAGGCACCACAAATCGAGTACGTCTGAGTGATCCTACGCTGAGGATCCCCGAGTACAAAAAAGAATTCTAGGAAATAGGATGATAGAGATCGAGGCAGTTGCTCATTTACTCCGTTGACACTCCGATTATAAAAGTGGGAGAAAACCTAAAAAAATTGCTAACTGTCGGCTCACTGGCAAGAAGTGCAGCAATTTGGCTCTTGAAAATGCTCTTTGTTCTGTCTGTTCAAGAGGGATGAGGCCTCCTTTTCATAGTCATTCTTGAGCTGGAATGGTGTTATGCGTCGACATGAGGAAACACACTGGTTTTTATATGGGCACATAGGATGTAGGCGCACATAGGCTACGAGATCATGGGTTGGTCGTGGTGTTGACGTGGCCGCATGCTTCGGTGCTCGACTGCTTGGGGAGACTAACATAGCCGTGTGCTTCGGTACACGTTTTGATCATGGCTTTGACTGGGTCAGGCTTGGACGCATAGCCATGTCTCAGGCTATGTGCCCTCCTTTCGGAGGAGCTAGTCTTGGGCGTATGAAGCTTCACTGACTGGGTGCATGGAGCTTCACTTGACTTGGCATATGGAGCTACACTGACTTGGGCGCATGGAGCTACACTAACTTGGTCGCATGGGGCTTCATTTGCTGAAAAATTTTTATACTTCTACAAGACTCCCTTCAAAGTTTTCGATACTTGAACAAGTTCGAAATACTTTGAAAGAAGCATGGATCGTCTTCTCGTGATAAAATAGGCACATAGCATGGCTCTCTCATTTGGGCGCATAGTATTTGGCCATCCTGTTAGAGAGATACGACTGTTGAGATTATCCTCGAAATCCGAAATGACAGATTCATCAGAGCAGAATTTGAAATGGTTCATCCTTCATGTGTCGTCCATGTCAGCAAGTGACAGTCGCATAGTGTGCAGGAAGCTGATCCTTTACGTGGGTGCATAGGCCATTTGTGGGTGCATACAACGCAATAGGCACATGGGCGCATACAGCAAGTGGGCGCATAGGAAGTGACCCTTGCCTGTAAATAGGCCCTGAAGGAGAGAGAAAGTTTATTATTTCCTTCTCTTTGAATTTTTCAAAAAACTCTTGGTCTTCTTTATTAGAGAACCATGTCTCCCAAGGTCTCCAAGAGATCCGCGAAGGGCAAGGGGGCTGCGCCGAGTGACTCTCCTCCTACGGCAGCGTCCTTAGTAGTCCAGGACCAGATTCTGGGTGATGGCATGCTTCAAAAAACAAAGTCTCGAGCATTAATTTACGACGCTCGAACTTTTCTTCTGCCCAGGCGCTTTTGCCTAAGGCAATATACTTCTGTGAGCATCATTATGCGCCCACAGAAGTCATGCGCCAATACTGTGGTGTGCTATACGCCCACCTGTTGCCATGTTATGTGCCCTCTAAGCAGTGGCATGTTAAGCGCCCTCGTATTATTCGTGTGTTATGTGCCCGCATGTCTTATTTTGGGCGCATATCCCTTTGGGCGCATAGGAGTCTTCAGGACTCAGTTTTTTCTGTAGTTTTCTGAGTCTGACTTTTTTTTTCCTGTTTTGTAGGGATCGGGCTAGCAAATTTCTCCAGGATTGGTATCGGTGATTCTGGGCATGGTGAAGATACAACACTTGACGCAGACATTAGAGAGCTCAGGACTCTTCGTGTTTTGGAAGGGTTCTGGCTAGCAAATTTCTCCAGGACCGGCATCAGCGATTCTGGGCATGGTAAAGATGCAACACTTGACGCACACATCAGAGAGCTCAGGACTTTTCATATTTTGGAAGGGTTTTTCTCAGATGGTAGGAAGAACCTTTATACATCAAAGAGTCGGACGGTAGTTGGGCGTCATCGTGAAAGTTCTGCTTTTACGGTTATTCAAGTAGGCAAAAGAAATACTAGAGATATTGTTTTGAAGGTATGTTACTTGGAGAAATGGGCCCACGACATCCGCAACATGGCGGAGAGAAGATCACCATTTGTAGATGTTTTAGCATGCTATATTTTTCCTCCTCTGTGTAGCTCCTCGAAGGTTCAACAACCTTGTTTGCTTTCTCAGCAGTAAAACATGACCTCCTTCGAGGTCCACAAAACCACTTTTTGATGAAAGCGTGGTGTTGCCAAGTTGACCAAGCTATGTATTGCTGATGAGTAGCAGATTTTTCCCTCTTTTGGACATCAATATAATCTTTTACTTCTTATACAGATGAAGAGATGAAGAACTTTTTGTTTTGCTCATGAGATGTAGTCCTGTTAATGTAACTGATTTTGAATAAACAGAATGCATTCACTCTCTTCTTTGCTTGTGATATATGTGGTGATTGTATTGGAGAGCCAATAATACAACATTTGTGTAAAGGGTATCCCGTAGATTGTAACTTCTTTCCCTTTTTTGGTCGTCACGGCTCTTGTACCCTTTTTCGTCTTTTGATAGACGTTTAAGTACAAAATAAAGAATCTTTTCAAAAATGAATATAATTTTATGAAATATCGATGCTAGAGGTAATATGGACGTAGCAAGGATATTTCTGGTGGGTATTCCGCTGGAGAATTCTTGATGTGGACCTATTATCTATTTTATATTAGAATAATTCGAATATAGATAATAAGTTGAACGAAGCTGCTAGTAGAGGTAATATGGACTTAATAGCAGAGGATGTTCTATATCTGACCAGAGGTAATATGGACGTGGAAAGGTATATAGCATTAGGGAGGGGTGGATAATTCAGAGGTGTAGGGACGTGATTATCCTTGATGAATGCTTTGCTCAGAGGTTATATGGACGTGGCAAAACATTTAATCATTCCACTGGGAAAATAATTATCAGAAAACAATTCATAGGTAATAGGGACGTGACTTGTTTTCATCAAACCGAGTTTAGACAGAGTCAAAAACGGGAATGATTCCACTAGGGAAATATTTAGAGGACCTATTATCCAGGGCGTATTCAAGACTCTTAAAATACGGATAATAGTTGGATGTTTTTTTGAATCATATAAACATCGTACTTTATATTTATATGATCGGACATATGTGAACATTATGTAAAAGAGGTTACACATACTATTTTTTCAGGAACTTGCCATTGATAGGCATCATGAGCAAGTCACCGTCGGGCTTGGTTAGCTGGTACGTACCGTTGGAATACACCGATTCTATGACGAAAGGACCTTCCTATTTAGGAAGGAATTTCACTTTTGTTTTGTGCGTCATGACCATCGGTCTTCTCACTGCTAGGACCAGATCACCGACTTGGAAGATCCTTTCCTTCACTTTTTTATTAAAGGCTCTGGAAAGGCGTGCTTGGTATAGCTCAATGTGCTGCTGAGCTAATAAGTGTTTTTCGTCTAGCGCTTGGAGCTCCTAAAGTCGTAGACGATAGCTTTCTTCAGTAGTCAGCTCGCTGGCTAAGGCTACTCGAAAAGAAGGAATCTGGATTTCTAGGGAAAGAACTGCTTTGCTCCCATAAACCAGAGAGAATGACGTACTGCATTTTGATGTCCGGACCGTTGTGCGATAAGCCCATAGACATTTACCGAGCTTCTCATTCCAATCGTGCTTATTTGAAGACATGAACTTCTTGAGAAGTTTTATGATAGTTTTATTAAAGGCTTCTGCTAGCCTGTTAGCCGCTGGATTGTAGGCAGTAGAGGCTACGTTCTGGATTCGATTCCTATCATAGAACCGATAGAATACATGGCTTGTGAACTGTGGACCATTATCATGGGTAATCCTATAAGGTAGGACGAAGTGGTAGATGATGTGATGTTTGATAAAATTGATCATGTTTGACGTCTTCACTTTGGTGAGCGGTATAGCTTCTGCCTATTTGTAGAAGTAATCGGTTATGGCTAGGATGAACCGATGTCCTTTAGAGGATGGCGGGCTGATTGGTCCTATGACGTCCATGCCCCATGCTTCAAATGGCCAAGATGTTGTTGTCGGGTTTAGATACTTCGAAGTTTGATGAATGAAATCGACGTACAACTGACAAGCTCTGTACTTCTTTGCATATTCAACAGCATCTGTTATCATTGTGGGCCAGTAATAAACCATTCTTTTGAGGCGATCTTATAATTTGGGACCTGGTTGATGTGCACGAAAAACTCTATCGTGCGCCTGCCGAAGTGCATGTTTGGCTTCTGTGTCTGATAAGCATCGTAACAGTAGCCCGTCGTAAGAGCATTGGTATAACATCTTGGTAGCTGTGTCATAGTAAAATCTGAGGGATCGTCTTTGGATGGATACTGCTTCCTTCGGGTCCTCGAGGAGGATTCTATAGACAACGTAGTCTATGAAGAGAAATCTCTATTCATTAGCATCGACGTTGGTTTCCGCTGCGTAACTGTGACGAATATGCAAGGCATTTTTCACATAGAATAGTTCTCGACCAGACGCTGTGATCGACTGCTGAGTATTGGTTGGAACAGTCAAGAAAGCAGCGTGACCGGCTAGAGCATCTGCTTTTATATTCTGTAGTTGAGGTACGTGCTCGATGAAAAATCTAGCAAAAATAGATGCCAACTCATTTGTTGTTCTATGGTAGGGGATGAGATCTTCGTGGCGAACTTCATAATCCCCTCGGACCTGACTGACTATTAGCTTGGAATCGCCGTAAGCTTCCAAATAGTCAACTCCCACTTGCTTCGCCAGTTGTAGGCCGATTAATAAAGTATTATATTCAACCACATTATTGGTGCATGGTTCTACGAGAGAATATGCACGGTGTATGATCAGATAATCAGGTCACAAGAGCATGCCATCTACTCTAGCCACGATATTTCCTTTGGGCCATGTTCTTGATGTGCCGTCAAAAAATATTTGTCAAATAGGGATTTCTTCAGTTGCATTGTTATACTACACCACTTCGTCGGGGATTTCGTCGTAGAGTTTGGACAACTCCGGCACCGGATGAGCTGCTAGGAAATCAGCTAATGCTTGGCCTTTTACTGCCTTCTGAGGAACAAAGATCATATCATATGGAGTCAATAGCATTCCCATGTAGCTAAATAGGAATTGAGGGAACCCGGTTTAGTCATGAGTATTCTGTGAGGGTTAACTTTATATATGATATGGATTGTCTGCCTAGACACGTAGTGGCGTGTCTTCTGGATGGCAAAAACTAGTGCAAGGCATTCCTTCTCCACAGGTGTGTATCTGTGCTCAGCACCCACCATTGTGCGGCTGAGGTAGTAGATTTTCTGTTGATGGCAACCTTCGTTCTTCTGAGCTAAGAGGGTGCCAAAGGAATGATCCATAGCGCGTACATATAGTAAGAAGGGCTTCCCCATTATTGGAGCTACCAATACTGGAGGGCTTATAAGATACACCTTGACGTCGTCGAATGCGCGTTGACATTATTTAGTCTAGTAAAAGATACGCATTTTTCATGAGCTGAGTGAATGGTTGACACCTTCCGGAGAGGTTCGAAATGAATCGTCTGATGTAGGCTATCCTTCTTTGTAGTCTGCGTAGCTCTTTGAGGTTTCTTGGGGGATGTATGTCGAGAATAGCCTTCACTTTTTCCGGGTCCAGATGTATATCCTTTGAAGTGATGGCGAAACCAAGGAACTTGCCGCTGGAGACTCCCAGAAAAGACTTAGTTGGATTCATCTTGAGTTGGAGTGCACATATTAGTTCGAACACCGTTCTCAAGTCTTGGAGGTGGTTACCCTTGAGACGACTTTTGACTGTGATAATGTCTACATAGCACTCCTTAGTTTTGCACAAATAATCACAAAAAATTGTGTTCATGGCTCGCTGGTATGTCTCCCCTGCATTCTTCAATCCGAAGGGCATCACAGTATAGCAGTATACCCCCAACAGTTTTTGAAAAGATGTATGCTCGTCGTTGGAGAGCATCTTGATTTGGTTGTAGCCTGAGAACCCATCCATGACGGACATCCGCTCGAAGCCGTAAGTATTGTCGATCATTACGTCAGTAATCGGTAAAGGGAACTCGTCTTTTGGGCATATAGAGTTCAAATCATGGTAGTCGATACAGACTCTAACTCTACCATTTTTTATGACTGGGACGATGTTGGCAACCCAGTCTGGGTGTTGTTCTTTGCGAATGAATCCACTGGCAATGAGCTTCTTGACTTCATTCTTGATGGCTTCCATGACGTCTGGTCAAAATCGTCGGTGTTGATGTTTCACTGGCTTAGCTTTAGACGAAATGCTCAGGTGGTACATGACGACTATAGGGTCCAAGCCTGGCATGCCTTCATAGCTCCATGCGAAGATGTTGATGTATTCTCTTATAAGCTGTATAAGAGATTGGCGTTCATCGCCAGATAGACTTTTGTTGATGAAGATTGGTTTGAAGGATGCTTCACCTCCTAGATTGACTTGGATGACTTCGTCTTCGGTTGGTGATTTTCGTTGTTCAAGCGCAGCTCCCACCTGGTGTCTATCTTTTGAGCCCATTGTTCGAGTTCGATTGATTGGACATCGTCTGTAATTTGGTCGACGAAAACCATGTTGACGGACAGAGTTGCTTTGAACATGTCGTCGATGCTGGAGTCTGAGTCCTAGAGGGAGGAATCAGAAGAATGAGAACAATGATCTCTTTATCATCTGATCTTTCAAGAGTTGTTGGAGGATAGACATAGCCCAAACCAACACCGCTCGTCGATAGTAGTTCTCGGGTTTGCTGGGGGAAGCAAAGTGTCGTATTGGTAACCGTCATCCTTGGCTGTAATTTAGCCCTTCGTCGCTTTTGATGTCATATCCTATATTCTGGATGATATTCTTGGCCTGCCAACTATACCCGAAAAGTTGCATTTTTCAGAGTCATAGTCAACTTCTGTGTTGTGCTTGAGAGAAGTAGAGTCTGGAACAAACTTTCTCTCGCCAATTATACGACCGATGATGATTAGCTCTTCATCTTTTTTTCTGGCTGGAACGATGAAGTAGAGGATATCTTCAGTGTAAACTTTTTTCTGCAGGAAAGGTGTTGTAACCGGCATGCAGAGGTGTGGTCCTATGTCGTTCTCTAGAGCGTATATCGTATCTATGTAGTGGTTTAAAGATCGATAGACATCGGAGTAATTCAAAGATAAACCTTTACTAAGGAAATACGTAAGTTCTTCTTCAGGGATAACATCATCCGCTGAAGGTAAATTATTATGAGTATTGAAATACACATTGAGAGGATCATCATCTAGAAGAGGAGCCACAGTCTTCGCCGAGTTCACCATGTAGGGTAATTCTTCAGGATTGAGGGGACGGGCATCAGTAGGTTCCTCCCGGGGTGTCTTGCTGAGAGTGATGGTCAATGGTTTGACCTTGTCAGGGTTCTTCTTTTTCATCCAGATTATGAGAGGCTTCGGAGTACTTTTTGAAGTAGTACGACTTTCGACTCGGATAATCATAGGACCATCATTGGAGGATGGACTTGCTTCAGCTTTATTGTCAGCTTTATTGCCGTCATTCTTGGGGGGTTGAGATTGGTAAAGTACCGAATCTACATAGTAAGCTTCGATGCCCTTGAAAGGATCGACATCGGCAAACTCTATTTTCACGACACTGTCACTGTTGACGTACTTGAAGCACTGGTGAAGTGTGGAAGGAACGATCATGTTCTCGTGTATCCATGGACGTCCCAACAAGATGTTGTAGGATACGTTAGCATCGATCACATAGCCGAAAACCATCATTCGGAGATCACCGATCTGGCATTTGAGACGGATCTTGTCCAGCGAATGGCTTCGACCAGCATTGAAAGCCATGATGGCTGTGTTGGTTGCGGATAGCTTGTGCAGAGGGATTCCCAGAACTTGAAGCAAACTTCTAGGAATGATGCTGAAGGAGGATCCTGGATCGATGTGCATGCGGTCCACCTTGATCGTCCTGATATACCCTGTATAGTATAGGAGTTTATTATGACGATTATTTTTGGGTAGCATGTCCTCCTGTGAGAAGGTGATGTTGGGCACCACTTCTATAGTACTGTGGCAGTGGAGACAGGATATTCAGCGGAGGCTTTGACTTTAGCGAGGTAAGAGTCGGCATGTAATAATGCCTCACTTAAGGCTTTCCACGTTTCTTTGGCGAGTCGCAATAAATCGAACAGAGACAACCTGGCAGGTGTATTAGCTAGCTGGGCCAGTATGTCAAAGTTGTAGAGAAGATCCATGCCTTCGGGAGATGGCACCTTTAGAGATTTGTCAAACCGCGTCTCCTTCTACTTGGATTTGTTTGTGGTTTGAGGCTTGGAAGGGCCGGCTTCTGAGCTTGTGGGGCAGTAGGAGCTTGAGGAGGTATTGCTTCTTCTTATGCGGGATCGTACGTCCGAAGATAAGTCTTCCCCGATCGCGTCTCGCAGATAGAACCTCGTAGATGGGGGAGGATACCATGTTGCATGGCTTGAATTTCTTGTCCCTTCTTGCTTTGGAAGGTGCTACCCACTACGTCACTTCTTGGACAAGGTCCGGGTGGACCCACATGATCTTACCATGTTCAGTTGTGAGTGGGACCAAGGTCGAGTTGCAAGCTGGTGGTAGGTTGACGACTTCCATCATCGTCTTGGGGATCGGGACCACGCCGTCTGGGAATTCTGTAGGAGAAAAGTCGCCAAACTGAAGAGAGATCATGTTAGCAGATACAACCTTGTCTTCAGCTTCGAGGTTGATCACTAGGCTGTCGATAAGCTGTTGTATCTTCTTCTTCGGGACGATGCAGTCCTTGGTTGAGTGATGCATGTACTGATGATAGAGACAGTACTTGGGATCATTGAGTTGGCTCGCCTCTGCAGGATGTCGTGGTGGAGGCAATGTCAACTTTTTACCCTTCATCAATGTGTAGAAGATGGTAATGACATCGTCTTCGTCAAAGGAGAAGGTCTCCATAGGCTTGTCGGAGGTACCCTGAGAATTGGAAGTTCCTTTGGATTTGTCAATTTTCAGGACTTCTTTCCCTTTACTCCCACGAACAGGGATAGTTTGATGATGCTTGCCCTTGTCTTCGGATTTGGGTGTCTTCAACCCCAGTAGTTCCAAGTTAGGAACGTCTCTTTCAGCAGCATCAGCGGCCCCAATAAAAAGTGGGCCATGTATCATACTTATGTATACTTAGACAAAACTTTACTGTAGGAAGGAAGTTATGTCGACAAGTATCCATAAGTTCTGAGTCTAGTATGACGAAGGGCATCTTCAGTGCTAACCTCCTGAAGCGTTCTATGAAGGCGATGACAGACTCAGTCCTTCTTTGTTTGGTCTCGATAAGAGTGGACATACTAACATACATGCCACTCTCGTAAAACCTGTTAAGGAACAACCTCTCCAAGTCTTTGAATGAATTGATATACCCGTCAGGCAGACTGCAGAACCATTTAAAGGCTACCCCCTGCAAGGTGCTAATAAAAAGCTTCGACAGAAATGGATCATCTCTGGGCAAGTGCAAAGTCTGCGTGTTAAAGTACGTCATGTGCTGACGAGGAGAAGTCAAACCGCCAAATGAGTTCAGCATCAGCGGCTTGTAGTTTGGAGAGCAAGTAGCGTTCTCCGACTCAGGGGGATACGGTTGAGATATCCCCATCTTCTAAAGCTCGTCTTTGTACGAGATGGTGTCGAGGCGAGCGACCAAGGAATCAATTGCATCCTGTTGATTGAGCAGGTGTTGGGAAACAGTTGTTGAACGGTTGTCAGGCGTTGTTGGCGAAGGACCACCCCCAGCATTTGCAAGATTTGGAGGAGGCGCAACAGAATGATACTCCTTTTGTAGTAAAGTAGGGTTGTTGTTTTGAGCCGGACAAGCGTGAGCCGAGATATTTTATTGAGGTGGAGGAACAGCCCCCGCAGCTTGAACCGCCATGATACTAGTAAGCATATCGGTGATCTTGGCGAATGCTGTTTCAAGACCCTCTAACCGTTTGTTGGTCTGGTTGCTAGATTCTTCAGGTCTTTCTCCGTCCGTTATATACGTAGATAACGTACGGGGATTAACAGAGGAAACAGTACAATTAGTGCTGATACTATCTGTCTCTTAGTGGGCAAGTCCTTCGTCTTCAGGTAGAGGAGGTAGATAGTCGCCATCAGATTTGGAGTGATTATCCTCCTATGGAAGGATACCCCCAGTGTGGGGGTCATCCGCTTCAGATTATGAGAGAATGCTACCCCCGGCTTGGGAATCTTCGTCATCCATATGGAATCTTGCCTTTGATCGAGTGCCCATATAAACTCATTCGGATGTGACAGCCTGTTGGCCCTCTGCTGGTAGACTTCTCCTTCTTCTTCTCGCGAAGCTAAGAGAAAAATTTGGGTTCGTAGTCCACCGTCTTTGATTGGGGCTTCCGTAAGGAGGACCCCATGAAGCCATGTTGGATGAAACACATAGTAGCTTCTCGTCGTCAGAGAAGTGTCGAAATACGGACTTTCACTGAGGCACTTTTGTTGCTTTGGAGTAACAAAAGTTGATAACAATACTGGTACATGGAAGTACACTATGAATTGTTATGTTCTCCCTTGCTTTACGGTTATGGTTTATCATGTCGCGCAAGACAGCAGAAGGGAGTTTCATCTTACAATCCATGTTGCATGCATCGTCGAGCTTTGCATGCGGGTTCGTAAGGAGAGTAGGCGCATCCACACTTAGTTTATGTGCATGGGTAACCCCCACACCTAAGTTTTGTGGTGTCCTTGAAGACAGCCCTGTGCTATACGTGTTGGGGCCTGTCTTTTTGCTGTGGGCGTATAGGGCTTGGAGACTGGGCTTGGGCGCATGCTTCTTGACATCATCCTTGAGTCGCCTTGATGTGGATGCATAGTATGGATCCATAGAGCCTGGGTGCATATCTTTGGGCGCATGACTCTGAATGCCCAGCCTGCTGAAGACAGAAGTGTTCTGGTTGGGGCTATGCGCCTAAGCACTCCCTTGGGCGCATGTTAGTGGAGCAGCGATATTTTTTTCCAGTTTTACCTCCTTCGTTCGTAAGCCTCGCCAGGTTTGGCCAGAGTGCCGCACACCCTGATTTTTGGCATCGTAGTATTTTCCTCTGCCAAGTCTCGAGTGTTGAACACTCTGTTGTTGGTTGTGAAGGGAAGAAGTCCCTGGGCTAGTAGAGCCCATAAGGGTGTGAGCCTTCTCCATTTGGAGGACTTCTGTGGCAGAGTCATGTGCCCATGTAACAGAGTCCTCCAGCTGCATATCCGCTATGACACTAGCAGGATATGCGCAGCGAGCTTGCAGAAGCCAAGTCTTGCGAGACTTGTTTGGTTTTGCTGATTTTGAAGGAGTAGAGCCGTCCCTCGAGAGCATCTCTTCGAACGCCTGCTGATCGAACTTTACGATCAGCATCTTCTGAGTACTCCCCACTTTGTCGTTATCGGATTGTGTCACCACCTTCTCGTCAGAGGAAAAGGTAGTCCCCAGCAGAGTCGCCATTTTTATGGACACATACAAAAAATGAAGAAGAAAATACGGTCTTTTCTTTTATTGGTACAAGGTACCACAAATCGAGTACGCCTGAGAGATCCTGCACTAAGGTTCCCCGAGTACAATAAAGAATTCTGGGGAATGGGAAGATGGAGATCGAACGGCAGTTGCTCCTTTACTCCGTTGACACTCCAATTACAAAAGTGGGAGAAAACCTAAGAAAATTACTAACTCTCGACTCACTGACAAGAAGTACAGCAATTTGGCTCTTGAAAATGCTCTCTGTTCTGTTTGTTGAAGAGGGATGAGGCCCCCCTTTTATAGTCGTTCTTGAGCTGGAATGGTGTTATGCGTCGACATGAAGAAACACGCTAGTTTTTATGTTGGCGCATAGTCCTGCTTTGGGCGCATAGGATGTTGGCACATACAGGCTGCGAGATCGTGGGTTGGTCATGGTGTTGACGTGGCCGTATGCTTCAATGCACGACTGCTCGTGGAGACTGACGTGGCCGTGTGCTTCGGTGCACGTTTTGGTCATGGCTTTGACTGGGTCAGGCTTGGGCGCATAGACATGTCTCAGGCTATGCGCCCTCCTTTCGAGGGAGCTTGTCTTGGGCGCATGAAGCTTCACTGACTAGGCGCATGGAGCTTCACTTGACTGGGCACATGGAGCTACACTGACTTGGGCGCATTGAGCTACACTGACTTGGGCGCATGGGGCTTCATTTGCTGAAAAAATTTCATGCTTCTACAAATATGTAACCACGAAAGATACCTGAATCTGAAGTAATCAACCACATCATGATCAGCTAACTAACTTCGTGCAGTCAACTACCTGAAAAGATTATCAGGTCCTCAGGGGACTAGCAAGGTACATAAAACATGCCTATCTAAAATTTTACCATGCATAAGAAATAAGCATGAGAGTGACAAAAAATGACAAGTAACTATGAACATGGGTACCAGAAAAATTATGCATAAATGAACTGTTGGAATAAAATAATTGAACAATAGATCAACGGATACCAAACCCTCGTCCCGAGTATGGACTCGCAGGTTTGAACAAATCACTAAACCTTGCCCCGAGTGTAGACTCACAGGTTAGTTCAAGACAATCACCCTCCGCCCGAATGTGGACTCGCAGGTGAATATAGTCAACCCTCGTCCCGAGTGTGGGCTTGCAGGTTGAGAAAATCAAAACAAGAAAATAATAGTTCAGTTATGATACACTCGTCCTAAGACACGATACGACTCAGCCAAGGGACATGTGACAACATGATACGACTCAATCAAGGTACATGTGACGACACGATACGACTCAGTCAAGGTACATGTAAGAACAGGTCCAATATGAACTACAAGGCTAATTATGAGCAAGGACTATATATATATATATATATATATATATATATATATATATATATATCAACTAGTATATCAACCAGTATGCATGATATGAGCAAAACGTTAACCCAAACTGGATTACAGTCAACCTAATCTTGATAAATAACAAAATAATATTTGACATAGTACAACTAGACACATCATGCTCTAGCAACATCCAAGATCGATCACTTCATCATATCAGCTCACGACGACATCTGCTTCAGACCAGCTGCTGTTTATATTTTGGAGTCTGTATTTTTCTTTTATTGAGTCTAGAAAAATATACGTTGAGTCATACTGGGCATCTTAGGGCTAGACTTATCCCTCACAGCTCTACTCAACCAAAAGCCAAATCAATCCAACAAGCCCAACTGCCTTTGAAAATTATGTCCCCATGGAGACAGAGTTCTGGTCGAACTCTGCCTCTAGACAGGGTTCGAGCTGAACTCTGTCCCCTAATTTTAGGACCTAATTTGTAGGGACTGCGAGATGCTAGTTGTCCAACGGCCAAAAAATTGAATTCATAACACAGAATTCTGGCCGAATTCTGCCTACCCGACTAGTTTAAATATATCTTGAATTCTCTCATTTTCAATCATTCAATCTTCTTATTCTCTTCTCTTCTCTTCTATATCCTACGTATTAAAGATCCTAATCTTCCCATACAACTTAGCCATCAAACTTTCCAACCGTCCAAGGTGCTCAGTGTAAGTCAACTAGAAGTTTAAGTGCAAGAAGTTATAAGTCACTTGGAAAAGTCCAAGTTTTGTCACGGCGATCTTTGTAGGAAGTTGACGTGCTCTTCTGAGAAAAGGCACGGGGTGTAACTGCTATTTCACAAATAGTGGATTTCAATCCTGAGCTAGAGTTCTCAGGCCTGGACTAGTCCTCCACGAGGAAAACCAAGCTAAAAATCTGCTCTGTTTGCGTATGCTCTCTTGATCTTTTTATTTCCGCATTTACTACTCTGATTATTTACTGTTGGTGAAAAGAGTTAATTTTTTATTTGGCTATTATTATCATAAACTCTATTCACCCCCTCTAGAGTTGCCTATCTGTTCTTTAGTTGGTATCAGAGCTTTGTTCTCTTAACAAGGACTAACATCCTAGAGCTAATCCATGACAACCACACAACCTATGTTTTCCAACCAGGGTGAGGGGCAGTCCACTCATAGGCCATCCCTATTTGATGAAACCAACTACACCTATTGGAAAACTAGGATGCGTTTCTATCTCAAGTGTCTAGACTTTGACCTATGGACCATTGTCACTGATGGTTACAAAAAGCCTGCCTGAATAGTTGTCGAGGGAGTTCTCACCGAAAAACCCAGCGACAAGTATTCTGACGAGGAGAAGAAACAAGGAGTCTAGATGCTAAAGCTATTAATTCTCTTTTCTGTGCAATAGACAGGACTGAATTTATTAGGGTCTCGACATGCACCACCTCGTACGAAGTATGGAAGATTCTAGAAGTGACGCATGAAGGAACCACTCAAGTCAAGGAATCTAAGATCAGTCGTCTGACTCAACAATACGAGGCATTCAAGATAAAGCCGAATGAGATGATCACTCAAATGTTCACAAGGTTCCTTAACGTCATCAATCATCTGTCATCTCTTAGTAAAGAATACTCCAATCATGAGAAGATTTGTAAGTTACTCAGGGGACTACCGAAGATCTGGAACCCTAAGGTAACAGCAACTATAGAAGGCAATGATCTCACCAAAATTTCTATGAAAACTTTGATGGAAAAGCTGATGACCCACGAGCTCGACCTCAAAGACTTCGATGACCTGCTCCAAAGGCAAAAGAGATTGCCCTAAAAGCTCATCGTCGAAGGGCTTCTCCTGAAGAGACTGACGACGATAATTCAGAAGGTGATGATCAAGCTCTTCTAGTCCGTAACTTCAAGAAGTTCCTTTGCTTCAACCGAAGGAAGAGAGATCAACAAGCAGACGACGAGGAAGAACCTACCTGCTTCGGATGCAAGAAGACTGGACATGTCAGAAAAGATTGTTCGACTGCAAAAAAAAGAAGCAAGTACGAGAAGCCTTACAAGAAGTCATCCTCACGAAAGTATGCCAATACTAGCATCTGGCATGAAAGCGAAGCTAGTGACTCTGAAGAGGAAGATGACTCTCCTCAGGACACGGCTAATGTCTGCCTAATGGCAACTTCTGATAAGGTAACCAATGATCCTATCAATGAGTTCACTTTTAATGAATTGGGTGCTGCATTCAATGATTTATTAAATGATCACAAAAAAGCACTTGGCAAGTACAAGCATGCTAAGGACAAGATTAAAGCACACGAAGTAGAAATTTATAAACTTTCTTGTCTTCTTGATAATGTTAGAAACATTACACCCACGAAAGTCATTGATGAGGTATCCAAGCTTAAATTAAGCTTACATGATGCCAAAAATTGAGAAACAGACACGTAAGATCTCAGCACTCAACAAAGACCTTGCTGAAGAAAAGAACAAACACAAGGTCTCTATTGGTAAGATTGATGGTCTGAATGCAAAGTACAATGAACTGAATGTTGTCTCTAAGAAATTAGAGATCAGATTGGGGAAACATGTTGCTCAACCTTAAACCCAATTTCACAGTCATAAAACACACACAAAACACCAGACCACTCATAATAGTAAAATACGTCACCCACATGCAATACATAACCATGCTTATATGTACACGTACTCCCATGCAGCACGTAAACCACATGCACGTAGACATCATTCTCAACATGGTCGTAACTATTATCCTGCTGCTACATATAGTCACTATTCTGTTTTTTCACATAACTATCACCATACTGCATATAAACATCACTATCAACCTGCTCATAACACAAATAGGCATGCTACTTGCACATACTGTGGATTACATGGTCATATCTCACCATATTATAGAATTAGAAAATTAGTTGGTATTAATCTATATACATGGGTACTGAAGACTAACATTTCAGGACCCACAAGAACTTGGGTACCAAAGGTCACATCTACTTGTGATGTAGGTGGACCTTCCTTCTTCAACTAAATGCAAGTAATTCCCGATAGTGGGTGCTCGCGACATATGACTGGAGACGCAAAACTTTTTGCATCACTATCGATGAAGAGGGAACGATATGTATCCTTCGGTAACAATTTAAAGGGTTACATCATAGGTAATGGTACTATTGGTTATATTCCTTCTCCTATAATAAAGGATGTCTGCTTAGTGACCGAGTTAAAGTATAACCTACTCTGCATAAGTCATCTTGTTGATCATGGATATGATATTAACTTTAGAAAGAATAAATTCTATATTTATGATAGGTTAACTAGAGACATTGCTTTTGAAGGGATAAGTGAAGATAAAATTTATATTTTCTATCTATCTAGAAATACTAACAGTACAGAAAGATGCCTCTACGCCCACAAAGATGAAAGACTTTTGTGGTACCAGCGTCTTGGTCATGCCAATATGGATACTATATCCAGGCTACCGACAAAGAAGCTAGTAAGAGGTCTGCCTGACATCACATTCAAAAATGGCACGGTATGTGCTGAATGTGAACTGAATAAGGCAACCAAATCTTCATTTAAATCCATAAACACTATAAGTACTACTAGGCCCTTGTAATTACTGTACATGGACTTATTTGGTCCCCAGTAGAGTAGCCAGTCTTGGTGGAAAACTCTATGCTTTTGTTATTGTAGATGATTTTTCAAGATTTACTTGGGTTTTCTTCCTTACAAACAATAGTGATACTATTTCAGCTTTTAAAAACTTTGCCAAAAAGGTCCAAAACGAAAAAGGCTACATGAGTACTCGAATCGGAAGTAATCATGGAGGCGAATTCAAAAATTCTGATTTTGAAAAGTTTTACGAAATAAATGGTTTTGATCATGAGTTTTCTTGTCCTAGAACTCCTCAACAAAATGGTATTGTGGAGCGGAAGAATAGGACTCTTGGCGATATGGCTAGAGTCATGTTGAATAAATTTTTACTTCCGAAATATTTTTGGACAGAAGCTGTCAGTACAGCTTGCCATGTTTTAAATAGGGTGCTTATTCGACCTACTTCGAAGAAAATACCCTATGAGCTTTGGTTTGGTAGGACTCCTAACGTCCCTTATTTTAGATTGTTCGGTTGTCGCTATTTTATTCTAAATACCAAAGAAAACATAGGCAAGTTTGATGTCAAAGCTGATGACGGTATTTTTCTTGGTTATGCTGCCAAGCGTAAGGGATATAGAGTGTTCAACAAATGGTCAATAATTGTAGAAGAATCTACTAATATGACTTTTGATGAAAAAAATAGTACAGCGGCTAACCTCGACGATGATGATGAACCATCAACTTCTACGCCGATGAATACCACCCCTGAAATCAATTCTCCGGAGGACTTACCAAAGAAGTTCGAGTTCAAGCCGTCACATACAAAAAACTTGGTAATAGGTGAGGGATCACGCAGAGTAAGTACTCGATCATCTTTAAGAGATTCTGTTGCTAGCACTGCTTTCATCTCGCAAATTGAGCCTAAAAATATTTTAGAAGCATTTAATGATGAATTTTGGATTTTCGTTATGCAAGAAGAACTCAACCAATTCGAAAGAAACCGGGTTTGGAAACTTGTTCCTAAACTAGCTAACCATTCGATTATTGGTACTAAATGGGTTTTTCGTAACGAAGTAAATGAAGATGGTTTAGTCACTCGCAACAAAGCTCGTCTAGTAGCTCAAGAATACAACCAAGAGGAAGGTATCGACTACGATGAGACATATGCTCCAGTTGCAAGACTTGAATCCATTCGGATGCTTTGTGCCTTTACAAATTTTTAAAATTTGAAACTTTTTCAAATGGATGTGAAAAGTGTTTTTCTGAATGATTTTATTAAAGAGGAAGTATTTGTAAAATAACTCCCTGGTTTTGAAAATCAAAAATTTCTCGACCACGTTTTCAAGCTCAAGAAAGCGCTCTATGGCCTCAAACAAGCCCAGAGCTTGGTATGAACGCCTAAGCAATTTTTTACTAGATAAAGGTTTTTCAAAAGGGAAAATTGACACTACACTTTTTATCAAAACTTTTAAAGAAACCATTCTTTTAGTTCAAATTTATGTTGATGACATCATATTCGGTTCTACTAATGAAAATCTCTGCCAAGATTTTGCTAAGTGTATGCAGAACGAATTTGAGATGAGAATGATGGAGGAGCTCAACTACTTCCTTGGATTGTAAGTCAAACAAACTTCGTAAGGTACTTTCATCAACCAGTCCAAGTATACAAAGGATATGCTGAAGAAGTTTGACCTTGACAACGTCAAACCAATTAGTACTCCAATGGTTACTACAACCAAATTGGAACCCGATAAAAGCGGCAAACCTGTTGATCAACGTATGTATCATGGTATGATTGGTAGATTACTTTACCTAACTGCTAGTTGCCCTGATATCATGTTTTGTGTTTGTCTATGTGCTAGATATCAGGCTAGTCCTAAGGAATCACACATATCCGTCGTCAAGCGTATCTTTTGATACTTTAAGGGTACTATTATAGTCGGTTTGTGGTATCCCAAAACCACATCCTTCGACCTTATCGGTTATTCGGATGCTGATTTTACGGGTTACAAAGTCGATCGTAAAAGTACAAGTGGCACGTGTCATTTGTTAGGCAAAGCCTTAGTCTCTTAGTTTAGCAAGAAACAAAACTTTGTTGCACTTTCTACAACCGAAGCTGAGTATATAGCTACAGGACGTTGTTGTGCACAGATTTTGTGGATAAAGTAAACCCTAGAAGATTATCATTTATCTTTTATGCACATACCTATATTATGTGATAACACTAGCGCAATCAACCTTACAAAGAACCCTATATGTCATTCAGCATGAAACACATTAAAATTTGTAACCACTTTTTGCGTGATCATCAACAACACGACACTGTAGATTTAGAATTTATTGACACTGAACATCAGCTGGCAGATTTCTTTACAAAACCACTAGCCGAAGAGTGATTCAATTTTCTTCATTGTGAATTAGGGATTTTGGATGAAAATATTCTAAAGTAGATTATTTTTGCAACAAAACCTGTTCGTCACAATCATACTGAATTACTGGTTTTCGGTACAAGCCGAAAGGGCCCTTCTGTCAACAAGACGTAAAATCCTAAGCGACACGGTGCACTAGTCTTCGGACTATCGCTAGCTGGGATCCGTCCCCTACAGCTAACCCAAGGCGATTAATCATTATCTGATTGTTGACCTACAGTTTACGATACAAAAGTAAATTTTATTTATGATTATTTAAATCCTCTCTTCCGTATTCAAGACTAACTTTATTGACATTTATCATTTTTTTGAACTATTTTGAGTTTTGGCCCCAGCACCTAGAACTCAGGCCGAACTCTGCCGCACACAGAGTTCGGGCCGAGTTCGGTCTGCTGCTTCTAGAACCCAAGATAGCTCTCAGCCTTCTATTGCCACCTCTAAACCCTCTAGAGTTTCCTGGGTCAGGAGGAATTTAGATCCAGATGCGACATTTATTGATCCTCGTCGCTCTGCCAGCGACCCATCCGACTCTAATGGACCTTTCCGTGCTATATGACGGCCGTGGTCCATTTTATGATGCTGCTAATGCGTAAGATATCTTTTGTTTATGCCCTTTGTTATTTTTATTCATTGATTATGTAGTTGAACACTATTCTTTGTACTACATTATGCTTTATGGCTTTTATTTGGATTGTTTCCTAGTTATCTCTTACGTTGCACTTGAGCTTGTTTATGTGATTGCATGGTTATTTTCCTACAGGGGAGCTTCTATTTTATTTTGCTATGTGCCAAAAAGGGGGAGAATAGTTAATATTTGCCTCTCTTTGGAAATATGAAACACTTTGTTATGAGCTATATATATTGTGTGCTTGGATTAGAACTTGTCACAGGTAATATCTCTTTACGGGGGAACCGACATGTTCACTTACGGGGGAGCTATTATCTCTATGTGTCCAGGTATGAATGTTGTGACATGTAAATATCACATTTTTGTCAATTATCAAAATGGGGGAGATTGTTGACCCAAACTGGATTACAGTCAACCTAATCTTGATAAATGACAAAATAATATTTGTCATAGTCCAACTAGATACATCAAGCTCTATCAACATCCAAGATCGATCACCTCATCATATCAGCTCACTACGGCATCTGCTTCAGACCAGCTGCTGTTTGTATTCTGGACTCTGTATTTTTCTTTTATTGAGTCTAGAAAAATGTACGTTGAGTCATACTAGGCATCTTAGGGCTAGACTTATCCCTCACAGCTCCACTCGACCAAAAGCCAAAGCATCCCAACTACCTTTGAACATTTTGTCCCCATGGAGACAGAGTTCGGGTTGAACTCTACCTACATACAGAGTTCGGGCCGGACAAAGGGCCAAACTTTGTCCCCTAATTTTAGGACCTAATTTGTAGGGACTGTGATATGCTAATTGTCCAATGGCCAAAACTTTGAATTCATAAAACAGAATTCTTGTCGAATTCTGCCTATTCCGACTAGTATAAATAGGCCTTGAATTCTCTCATTTTCAATCATCTAATCTTCTCATTCTCTTCTCTTCTATAGCCTACATAATAAAGAGCCCAATCTTCCCATCCAACTTAGCCATCAAACTTCCCAACCGTCAAAGGTGCTCAGTGTGAGTCAACTAGAAGTTTGAGTACAAGAAGTTATAAGTCACTTAGAAAAGTCCAAGTTTTGCCACAGCGATCTTTGTAAGAAGTTGACGTGCTCTTCTGAGAAAAGACACGGGGTGTAACTGTTATTTCACAAATAGTGGATTTCAATCCTGAGCTAGGGTTCTTTGGCCTGGACTAGTCCTCCACGAGGAAAACCAGGTTAAAAAGCTGTTGTGATTGCGTAAGCTCTCTTGATCTTTTTATTTCCGTATTTACTACTCTGATTATTTACAGTTAGTGAACAGAGTTAATTTTTATTTGGCTATTATCGTTATAAACTCTATTTGCCCACCTCTAGAGTTGCCTATCTATTCTTCACAAAACACATGTCAATAACCAACTAGGAAAACTACATAATGAGAGGAATAAGCTTGTAAATAAAGCTATAGAAGAAGGCAAGGTATACTTGCCTGGTGGTAGCAACATGTCTCGCAAAAAACTCGTCAAATCATGGAGTCACAAAATTTAAACTTCCACAAACGCATCCGGATGCTAAAACAGACATTTCCTACATTTTCAGAATAGTCAAATTAGCTAGGATAGCCTATCCATAAGTCCAATTCTAGACACAGAAGTAAAATGATAATTTTGGGTCAAAACGATGTCTGCCGTTGGACCGGCTTTGCACTGAAAAGCATGCCAACATCTACGGTCTCTAAAGTCATCAAACTATATGTCTACGGGTCTGGTTTTTTGATACGAACCCAACCGTATGTGCAAAGTTATATTTCGGTGGGCCGTACACAAAATCGTCCGTTGGATCGGGTCGCGGTCCCGCCAAAATAGCGTTTTGGTCGACCTTCTCAGAATCGGACCAAACTTGGCATACAGGACCAAAAAATGACACGGTCCTGTTGGCACAAGTTTTTTCTCGAGATGATAAACATGCAAAAGGTATTTGGCTAGTTTACAAAAATGTCGATACGGGGTATCTCGACGAATACGCCTCGATTTTATCGTGCACAAACAACAAAATCGAGTTCTGTCGAATCCCACACGTCGATAACATCTATACGCATCTTTCAATGCTCATTGGTTGTGACAACGTCACTCAGTATGTCGGGACGCACGGCGTATTGGAAGGTTTTCTAAAAATTATAACAGTTTAAAGCAATTTTTTTGTCAATTTGGGACACCGATTTTTTGGCGCTCAGTCGATCAAATCGACTTCCATAAAAAGGGTTGTGAGACCCTATATGTTGTATAAGACTTTATTGAGTTATTTTTCAAAAAATCCTAATGTTGTGTTAATAAACTATCTTCGAAATCAGGGGTCTGGGACTGTCTCTATGTCCTATTTTTGCACAGTTTGGTCTCGACTTTGAGTCAATTTTACGAGCAAATCGTACCATCATATCCAAATCTTTTTTGTTGTAATTCAATCGGGTTATGTAGGGTTCCTAGATTAGTTGACAAAATTTAAAACGACTAAGTATTGAGGAAGAAATTGGTCTGCGAAGATGAGTACCTGACTATCGAGTTGGCTGAACATGGTGCTCTGTTCTTGGTCATCTCCGACGACCGTGGCAGTTCAATGGCGGAAGCAGGCCATTCTTGGTAGGCATAGGGATGCTAGAAAATATGCGTGGGGTGTCTCGTTGTGGGGCATACGGGGGCTGTTGCTATTGCCGCTGCACTCGTGCGTTGCTACTACTGCACGCTGCTGTTGTTGTTCTCGTGTACTGTTATAGCAGCGGCGATCGATCGGCAGTCAATGGCACACGATTGTAGGTGGTCATTGTCGGTCGCCAGGAGACTGGGTCGAGGATTCACAGACGTAGAGGTTTAGTTATTTGGCAGATTTGGGGAACAATCTCGAAAACTTTTGATGGTCGAGTATCTATAGTCGATCAAAACTATACGAGTTTAAAACTCGATTCAATCCTTGCTAATCTAGGATTTTGGGTTAAGAATAGATGGTAAGGAGGGATTTGAATATAATCCGAAATCTTCCTTTGAAAATTTGGTTGTGTCTACTAGGGTTTGATGTTCCTATGCTGGCCGGGATCGGGGTGTCATGGGTTTTAAAGCTCGCGAGTATCGATTTCACAATCTCGCGAGTTCATCTGAACCACCTCTATATAATCCTATTATAAAGTTGTATATAGAGATCTATATACACCTGTATAGTGAAATCAAAAATCTAATAACAGACAAATTTTACTGTATAGTATAACCCATTGTATGGGTACATATAAACTTTATAACCTATTATTTCTATATATGACCATATATATATACATATATATACATATATATATATATATATATATATATATATATATATTTTTATATATATATATATATATGTATATATATATATATATACATATATATATACATATATATATACATATATATATATATACATATATATACATATATATATATATATATATATATATATATATATATTTTTATATATATATATATATATGTATATATATATATATATACATATATATATACATATATATATACATATATATATTTTTATATATATATATATATATGTATATATATATATATACATATATATATACATATATATATACATATATATATATATATACATATATATACATATATATATATATATATATATATATATATATATATATTTTTATATATATATATATATATGTATATATATATATATACATATATATATACATATATATATACATATATATATACATATATATATATATATATATATATATATAAATATATCTGTGTGCGTGTGTGTGTGTGTGTGTATCTTCGTTGTATATCTGTATAACAATAATATTCATTACCACCAAAATATCTTTATAATATTTTTTTCCTAGTATATCCAAAATACCCAACGACATTTGTTATAAAATAATAATAATAATAATAATAATAATAATAATAATAATAATAATAATAATAATAAATAAAAGTAACAATAACAATAATAATAACAAAAAATCAAAGTAAATCCATAATAAATATATTTATGGAGAATGCATTATACTCCTACTGTAAAGGGGTCCATAGAAAATCGTGCTAGTATTCTAGATTTGCCACCTAAATATTAATAACACTATATTATACTTATAAAAATATTTCTAGAAAATTTTTGAAAATCCAAAAATGAAAATACGAAATATATGCATTGACTTGAAATACGTCTATATGGGCATCTTTGGTCTCACTACATGTCTAAATGGACTCGGGTTCGGTTCGGGTCCAAATCCGAGCTAGTTTGGTACAACTGGGTCTTCTAAAAGTCAATAATCAATAATAAATAAATTATTAAATTATTTATAGAGGTCAAGTCGACTTTGAATGGTTTCTTAGTTAGACCTCACATATGGCTCTGCCATCTCTACTATGGCTAATACACTAGTCAAGGCACACAACTATACTATCCGTGTCATGATTTCTAGTTATCTTGTACTCCAAAACTTGACCATGACTAAGGCCTTCTATAATAATAATTAATTAATTAAATATTATAAAATTTCCAAAATTACCAATTAATTCAAATAAATAATAAAAAATATTTTTTAAATAATAGGAAGAGGGGTTACAAATCTACCCACCTTAAAAATAAATTTGTCCTCGAATTTTAAGGAAAAAGTCCATCGGTGATGGTAGAAGAGGGTGTTCTACTAGCTATCAATTATTCTCATAGTCATTTCGTAAATCCTCGAGTACTTCTACCCACCTTTGAATCAACCCATATGACACAAGAACGTACTAAGTGGACCTCATCAATATTTTAAAATGTAAATCCAATATTCAAATTTTGTCTTCAAAAAGAAATTCCAATACTACAAAAAGTGTCTTTCTGGGGCGCCAAAAATCCGTCTTAAAAAGACCCAAATCAGTCCTAAATTGTATTTTGGGACAAATTTTAGGACGGTAAGTGACAGTGCTATTAGGGTGGCGTGAGAAAAAGTTTTGGGACAAAAAATACCGTCCTAATTTGATTTTAGGGTCAAAAAATGTAACCATACCAAAAGAGTTTGAATTATTACATGTTTACGACGGTTTACAAAACGGTCCCAAAATAAAAGAGTTTGTGACGAAAAACATCCGTCCTAAACAAATTTTCCAGTGTTACAAAAGAATGTCATTTATATCTAGGACAATTACATAACTGTCCCAAAAGTAACACTTATGAAATTATTGTCTGTATTTTTCAGCTATAAAACATACAATTTAAATACACATAATTCATATAATCATGGACGTTGTCAAGCTTGTCCTCAGATGTATCTTCAGGTTTCAGAGCTCCAATACAAAAAAAGCTTAACAACATCATACATTCTTTACCATTAAGTAGAAGACAACAAAATCCATATATAACTATATATGTTCAATTGATAAACAACAAAAAGCTTAAAATTAAGCATCCTTAACCACCATTTCCAAAATAAATCCAAAACACTATACATCACCCACAGCATCAGTTACAAAATGAACCCATTGTCTCCACAATTATATACAAAATGCTGAACCCATTAAGCATCCTTAACCACCTTTTTCAAAATAAATCCAAAACACTATACATCACCAACAACATCAGTTACAAAATGAACCCATTGTCTCTACCATTACACCATGTTTTTAGTATATCCAACATGAACCCAAAAATTAACACAAACTTTTTATCATCACAAGATCGTCGCCCATTATTTTAGCATATCCAGAATGCTTTTGAAGGACCTGCAAATGAAGATATGCCAATATATTAGCAACCTGCTAACTATACACGAACAACCAGAAAAAGAAAGACAAGTTCTTCCAAATTGTACAGACTAGACCACATTAGTTTGTGAAGGTTTAAACAAATTGTACAAACCTACTAACAGTTCTTCCAATGTACAGACCTGCGTACAAAAAAGTTAAAAAAAATAATGTACAAAAAAAGCTTCAAGTGACAAAGGAAGCTTCAAGTGAAAAAGGAAGCTTTAAATGAAGACGGGAAAATTTGGAAAACATTTTAATTGGGAAGTATAATTATTCTAGCAAGAATTACAGTAACAAGCTGGAAAAAACTAATGTAAAAGTTAAAATCTGTTACACTCTATATCCAGTAAAAGTTACTTAAAACAGGGCAATTTTAATTAACTAAAATAGGGCATGGCTAAACAATGCTATAAGTAGACTGTCATATATATGACTCCCCTTGTGTGCTGTTGTCTTGCTCATTTTCTGCACCATACAACCTTACATTGGGTTGATACACTCCCTCAATACAGAGTTACCTAGACTACACCACTCTGTTATACTCTATATCCAGTACATTGGATTCACTGAGGACACCTTCATGTACCCAGTCTCTACTTCATTTATTCCTCCTTCCTGATAGCTCATGCCCCTGTCTACTAAACTTGTCCTAACTAGGATGATGCCCCTCGAGTGATTTTTGATCTAAGGTGGAAACAATAGACTGACACCACAATATTGTACTACTTTCTGTGTACTTGTACCTATATAGGGATTGGTACCAGGGGCTGGCACCATTCTTTTGTATATAAGAGTGTCGGAAACGAGGTAGTCACTCGGTCACTGGGCATAACTCACAAGATTTTGTTCACTCATGTCCCTATTCTGTCACTATTCTCTCCAAAAGTATAGGCTGACTCCCTCCTCCCTATACAACCTGGTGTGGTGTTGGTCTTCAGTGTACAGGATTCTATATTGGTACAGGATAAAAAGTACAAACAATTGCAACTGCAACTGGTACCTCTTAAATAAAGATACAGCAGTACTTAAATTACTGTATCATAGTGTGATTGAACCCAGAAAATACAGTGAACCTACATAAATTTGCAGTGGACGAGATCAAGGTACACAGATGCAAGCTAACCTGGGGTTAGGATACCAAGACATCCCACACACAGGTCTAATGTTCTGAACTTGAAGTTCATTCTCCAAAATAAAGTTCAATGACTGAACTTGAAGTTTCAATTGTCTGAAATGAAGGTACAGATCGGAATATCAAAACAGGGGACTGAACTCCTTAGTTCAGAGGGACTGTTTATAATGAGCTAATGACCTAAACAAAATAATGGACTGATATATGTAGGTGATATGGACATTTAGAGACTGAATATAACTGTATACTGTAAATCTGAGACTGAACATTTAGTCCAATAATTTGATCTTAAAACAAAATAATGGATACCCATCTAACATACTCTAAAATTCAGTGTAAAAAATAACTTGGCAATATGTAAAAAACATCACTAGTTTTGGAGTTTCCAGGAAAAATGACACAGTGAAAGCAGAAGCTAAAATTCAGTTCCGATACTGATACCAAGATTATGCAAAATTCAGACTATGCAAAATTCTGTACAAAAAATCAGCCTAGAAAAGAAACCAATGTAATAAATACAAATTTTAACTTGAAAGAAAGGAAATGGAGAACCAAACATAAATTGCAGCCACGAAAGAAAACCAAACATAAGAATCACAGAGAAAAACCAATGTAATAAGTTGATAGTTGGCAAATTACCTGGAAGATGTACTGGATTGTTGAGAAATAGTTAAGCATTCAGGATCATGGCCACAACTTTATCTTTGATCTCAGTCCTAAGCTCACTCTTGACCGCCTCAGGCTCTTTCTTGTGCCGAGTCTCTTGCTCCCCACGCTCTTTCCTTAATGCGTCAGTCTCTTCTCTCAACTTCTCTGCATATTCTCGTAACTTTTCACCAACTTCTCGTAGTTTTACAATCTCAGCATTTGTTGCTTGTTGAATCTCAGTCTGATGAGGTGCTAAGGATGTTGATCTTTACCGATTACACCTACTCCTCGGCCAAAAACTCGGCCATGCCCATCTTGTCCAATCACTTCCCTGTAAATATTATTCAATTGCTCCTCGTTATCTCGTTCTTCAGCTGGTAGCTCTTTAATTCTCCTTTCTAACATTTTCTATAGCATGTAAGGAGGTTTGTGTTAATTTTCTCTAATTTGCCTCTAATTTGCAATTGACATTTTGTTTACAAATATGAATTTTATATACCTCTGTTCCAGCAGCCCCCGTCTTCTTCATTATAACTGCCATCTTTTTCTCTAATGGCTCTCCACATGTTGACAAGGTCAACAGGCTTGTTTTCTAGCCTTCTCTGATGTGTACGCATGTTCCAAAGTAAGAAAAAATTTATACATTATCAACTGAAAATATATGAGAATTATCTTACCAAAAAACACAATACTAACCTTTCTCTTTATTTCTGGAAAGGATCTTCTACCAGTTCTAGGGAGAGCACAAAGTTTTTCGCGATTAACTTAGTTCTTCTCTGAAACGTTCTAAAAAAACATTTGGACATTATTTAGTAAATTAAAATAAAGGGTTTGTCACTAGTATGAATACGGATGTAAGTTATTTGTTAGTCAATTTATACATGTATGTTACCCAAGCCCCAATATGCCACTAGAGTTGGCCATTGACTGGGCTCCACCCGGGGCGGCACATTTGGTAGGCGCTCTTCATCGTCTCAAACTTTGTATAGAAGTCTTTTTTCACACGATGCTTGAAGGCCTTCCAGGAAATTTCCATTTTCTTAAAGCAAATAGCTTTAAAAGCATCAAGTGCATTTGTGTTTTCCTTAAAAAAACAGGATATCTAAGTTATCAATATAAGTAGCCATTATTAATAGCAAAAATATGTGAACAACAGGTGATGGTAAAGCATTCAAACATGATATCCGAGGTTATACTTCCAAACAACCACAAGAACAGCAAGATATAAATTAGTTGAATCATCCCAAACCAAAAACAAAGAACCACTTCAACATCTTCATTCCAACATATTAAAAGAATATAAACAAAATATTGCACTTGAAATGACAGTTTCAATCAACACTTCTAGGCCACAGCTGCTTCAATCGATTTGTTTTTACTCTTGATGGTGAATTATAGTGCTATGATCTATAGCTTACAATACAGACCTTGATTGTTACTGACTAAAAAGTTAATGCCAATGTGTCTAGGTTTAGCAAGACAGACAATAGGGGGTTCACTATCAAGTAGGATAATAGTGAAAATAAAGATAGTAATCCATGAAAATACTGATAAAGAGACAGAAAAAGTTACCTTAACTGACGCCCAGACCATTTCTAGTTTATCCTTATCTGCCTTACGCTAAGATAACATTGTTAATGGAAACAATTCGCCATTTCGGAAAAGGTTACCAAGATGAGACATCAAATAGTGCCCATGTTCTCCAACCGGTTGGCAATCTTCATCCCACTCTATAATTTTTTTTACTCCATTATCCCATTTTTTCCATGGCTCAGCAGCTCCTCTATGTTGCCTAGTGTAAGGTCCACTCTCCATCGTACCTTATCAGAAATAAAAGGGAAAGACTCATAAATAGACTACTTAAAAACCAGAACCATTAATAGCTCACAATTTACATTATAAATTTCAATACAAAACTTACCATTCGGTATTTTCTCATAATTCTCTACTGGCTCATTATCTAAAGGCTCATCATCGCTCTCCTCAAAAATTTGATGTCTTGATATAGGAATGCGCAAGACATCCTCCATAAAAGAGGGTTCTAATCGTGGATCTAATGTCCTCTCACCCATTGCTATGACATGTTCCATATTCTTTGCAATACGAGATGACCTACGCGTAGGACTGTTGTATGCAACCTGAAAATACATAATAAATGTAGCAGTATATAGGTAGGTGCTGTCAATATAGTCCAACACTGTGCCATAGGGAAGTTCAAACCATAGTAGTAAGCTATGCAAAAAAAACACACTAATAAGACAGAAGTTAGTTCAAATCATAGTAAAAATCTATGTAAGGAAGCTCAAACCAAAGTAAAATACTCTTCCTCTACAATTTGATCCCAGTTGAAGCTAGACATCAGATTGACTCTCACCGTGGGTCGGCAAGAGCTCAATCGCATCCATGATGCGGCTCAACCAGCTCTACCAATGAAGAACCAAACCACCATAGCAGGATACCCGAGTATCAGAAGAAGTATCAATTGTACAGTAGAATATCAGAAGAAATTTAAGTGCACACTGGTGTATTAGAGCGTATCAGAGCTCACTAGACATTGGCAACGCAAGCATTGGCAGAGGGTCAAGACCAGCATCAATGGAGGATCAAGACTCGAGGACCCCGGATGTTGTTTTTCTCATCATTTGCTACATGTGTTGTATTAGATATAAGAAAATTAGATTCAATATGTATTTTTTTTTTAAAAAGGAAAAATGCTCATCCTCGACAAAATTTGAGGATCAAATATCCAGAATTGTCAAGATAGTCCAACACACTAATAAGACATAGAAGAAACTTCAAATCAGAATAAAAATCTATGCAAGGAAGATCAAACCATAGTTAAAATACTCTTCCTCTACAATTTGATCCCAGTTGAAGCTAGGCATCAGATCAAAGCTCATCGTGGGTCTGCAAGAGCTTAATAACATCCATGATGTGGCTCAACCAGCTCTACCAATGAAGAACCAAACCACCGTAGCAGGATACCCGAGTATCAGAAGAAGTATCAATTACACAGTGGTGTATCAGAAGAAATTTAAGTGCACACTGGTGTATTAGAGCTTATCAGAGCTCACTAGACATTGGCAACGCAAGCATTGGCAGAGGGTCAAGACCAGCATCAATGGAGGATCAAGACTCGAGGACCCCGGATGTTGCTTTTCTCATTATTTGCTACATGTGTTGTATTAGATCAAGATAGTCTAATAGACTAATAAGACATAGAAGGAAGTTCAAATCAAAATAAAAATCTATGCAAGGAAGCTCAAACCATAGTAAAATACACTTCCTCTATAATTTGATCCCAGTTGAAGCTAGGCATCAGACCGAAGCTCACCGTGGGTCTGCAAGAGCTCAATAACATCCATGATGCGGCTCAACCAGCTCTACAAATAAAGAACCAAACCACCATAGCAGGATACCCGAGTATCAGAAGAAGTATCAATTGCACAGTGGCGTATCAGAAGAAATTTAAGTGCACACTGGTGTATTAGAGCGTATCAGAGCTCACTAGACATTGGCAACGCAAGCATTGGCAGAGGGTGAAGACCAGCATCAATGGAGGATCAAGACTCGAGGACCCCGGATTTTGCTTTTCTTATCATTTGCAACCATAGTAGTAAGTTGTACACTAGAACAGTAAAAAAATTGCTTATGATCAAAATTTTAACCTTTTTTATTTTAGGGACAGAAGAGTCATCATTGTTTGCAACCTGCAACGTAAGAAAAATAGTGAGATATTCCAATGAATGAAGACAGAAAACACAAGACTTGATATCCAATTTATTACCTTCTTCATTTTAGGGTCGAAAGATTATTCATTATGGTTGCTATCTTCCTCGCTAAGCAAGTCATCACCGACGGGGATATACTCATCATCTCTTTCACTTGCGCTTCTTTTTCCCATCTTACTCGAACTTGTTCGAGTAACCATCTTCAAATTCATTACAAGCTATGAAGCTTGTTGCAATTTCAAAGCATCCATTTTTATTTTCGTTCTAGTAGTATTTTCCAATATTTGTCTCTCATATCCCGACATGAACCCAGGCTTAATAAACTTCTTCTTTTGTGGGGACATTTTTCCTAATAGAAGTTAAAAATTGCAATATGCAGGGTTATCCCGTGAGTGGTCATTACAGACCTACACTATCAACTCAAATACAAATTACAGTTTCGTATAAGTAGCATGATAAATTAAAGGGATACATAAGCCAGAATAGTAGAGTCATTAAATAATTTGATAGTACTTTACAATTTGGATGCTTTATCACAGAACATGTAGAAGCCACTAAATAATATATGTTTATCACAGAACATGTAGAAGCCACTAAATAGTAGAGCCACTAAATAATATATGTTTATCACAGAACATGTTTATCACAGTAATGTCTAGAGAGGGACAAAATGGACAAAAAAGTAATAATTAAAACACAATCTAATTGGATACAAACACATGTATGATTAAAATTATATTACAAGATAATGTCACAGAACATTTTTGTTCCAGACTTCTAGTATATTGAGGAGTTTCTATGTTAAAATACCTGATAAGCAAATGACTTCGTCGACTTGCGTACATTTATATACTATCATCATGCGGACATTACAACATTAATGATATTTATTATTAACAGCACAATAACCACAATAGGATGGCTAGCACACCCAAAAGCAACTAAATAGTAGAGCCACTAAATAATATATGTTTATCACAGAACATGTTTATCATAGAACATGTAGAAGCAAGTATATGACAAGATGAATGAAGTATAGTATAGCTTCTACAACCACTTTCATGCAAACATTTTTTCTAATAGAAATTGAGATGAATGAAGTAAAGAAAATAAGCAAAATTAATCAACATTTCCTGAAATAAGCAAAATTTATCAACGTTCAATCACAGTAGATAAAATAACCAACAACTTGAAAGGATATAAAATAGCTAAGAGATACAAGTTTGTAGTTTGATATCCATCACAAATAGTTGCAAATCAAGCTACAAACTTGCTACTCATGACCACTGTCATCATGGTCATCATCACCATCACAAATATTTGTGCCAACCACCAAGCCCTCTACTACTTGCCTAACCCAAGATCCATTATGAGCTTCATCCAGATATTGCATGCTATAAGGTTCCACTCTATTAGCTTCTAAATCTTCTACTATTGTTAAGTACTTGTCAATGTGTCTCGCGGCAACATCTGAACAACAACATGCCAATCTAACTCTAGAGGGTCTTGAACATACCAAACTTGTTCCGCTTGGGATACTAAGATATAAGGTTCATCAATCACCCTATTCTCTTTGTATAACAAATGATTGAAGTTTACCAGAGTAAAATTAAACTCATCCGCTTTATGGCCCACTCGTGGATTAACCCAGTTGCACTTAAATAAAACATACTTCATGCCGTTCAAATATTTTATCTCAATAATGTCTATCAGTTGTCCGTAGAATATAACATCCCCTGTAAGAGGATTTCTATCTTTCCGACTAGAATAACTCATTTGTTCTGCTTTTAGGAGGACTCCACTATTCTGAGTTTTTCTACGAAGATCAATTTTTTTTTTCGAAATCTAAAACCATTAACAATGTAAGAATTGAATTTCAAAGCATCCTTAAGAGGGCCTGAAGCTAAGCTTCTAATCTCCTCTGATATTTGCACGTCTGGTAAACCCTTCACCTATATTAAAAAACATTAAATAAGTTTAATAATGATATTTTACTACAAGTTGTCAAAAATATTAAATGTTCATTAAAGATACATCTACTTACATGCTCCTTAAACCAAGTGACAAAGTGTTCATTATGAAGGCGACTAATAAGGTGTCGTTGTGAAGCTTGTGGATATTTTGCCCCAAGTTCAGCAAGGTGTTTCCTGTATAAAGATGTAAAAATTTATTTTAATTACATAACTAAATGAGAGGATATAAATCATGGTATTAGTCAAGGCAAACTTACTCAATGAATGGTGCTACTGCCTCCGTGTCGGCAAGCACATATCGATGAGCTTGTATTTGCATAATTGGATTAAGTCGAAAGTGCAGTTCTTTACCTACAATGCGACTAGATTTCTTTGCTCCATCATCATTTCTTCTTGGCCGCTTCATTTTGGTTTCTGTACTATTGTCCAAATACCTTGAGCAGAAAGTCATACATTCTTATAACAATACTGATTTAGTAATAGAAGCCTCTAGATGAGCACGATTCCGCCCATAAAGTTTTAAGGTGTGCAAATATCTTTCCATGGGATACATCCAACGATATAATACTGCTCCAGCAATTTGTAACTCATCCACTAAATGCATAGGCAAGTGTTCCATTATATCGAAAAGCCCAGGTGGAAAAATCTTCTCAAGACTGCAAAGCGTAAGCGCCATACGATCTTCAAACTTTTTCAAGTCTGTAATACTATTTACACTTGAACACAATACCACAAAGCAGTTGCTTAATTCAATTAAGGATTTAACAACATGCTTTGGTAAGACCCTTCAAATAGCTATAGGAAGTAACTGTTGCATTAAAATGTGATTGTCATGACTCTTAAGACCCCCATACTCCGCTCTTCTGTATGCATGCATCGAGATATATTAGATGAATAACCATCAGGGACTTTTACATCTCACAACTCTTTTAAGAAAATATCCTTTTCTTTGTTGCTCATTGTGAACTCAGCTGGAGGCAAGTACTCTAGAGTTCTTCCCCGTGGTTGAGGATGTAGCTCTAATTGAATTTTCAAATCTCTGAGATCTTTTCGAGCCTTTATATTATCTTTTGTTTTGCCTTTAATACCTAGCAAAGTAAAAATGACATTATTGCATACATTTTTTTCAATATGCATAACATCTAGATTGTGGCAAATCAAATTGTGTTCCCAATATTGTAGTTCAAAAAAGATGCTCTTCTTCTTCCAACCTAATCTTATTTTTGGCAGACTGTGTATTTTTGCTCTCTTTTTTTCTTGTTCTTCCCTCCTCCTCTTTGTAAAGAGGTCCTCCTTCTTATATTCAGTTAAAACATTAAGATCATTCAACTGCTTTAACACTTCTGTTCTAGATAATTTCAAAGGTGGTGGCCTCATTTCTAATTTGCCATTAAAATTTACCCTCTCCCTTCGAAACTTATGGCGCCCAGGTAAGAATCTACGATGACCCCAGTAACAATACTTGCCACCATTTGTCAATCGGGTAGCTTGATGATCCCTATTACAACAAGGGCAAACAAATTCACCTTTTGTGCTCCATCCTGACAACATAGCATATGTAGGAAAGTCTCTAATTGTCCACAAAAGTGCTACATTTAGTTGAAATAACTGTTTTGTTAACGCATCATAAGTAGAAACACCAACCTCCTAAAGTTCTTTTAACTCTTCTACTAACGGTTGCAGATAAACGTCAATCTTATCACCAGGACCTTTTTGTCCATCAATAAGAATAGATAAAATTAAGTTAGGTTGATTCATGCACAACCATGGGGGTAAGTTGTAAGGGACGACCACAACAGGCCAGGTATTGTGAGCAACACTCATATTACCAAACGGATTAAATCCATCGGTAATTAACCCAAGTCTAACATTACGATTGTCTCTGGCAAAGGATGGATTATTATCATCAAAAGTCTTCCAAGCACGAGAATCTGCCGGATGCCTCATTACACCATCCTCTACTCGCTTTTCAGCATGCCATTTCATAAGCGAAACTGTATGCGATGACCAAAAAAATCATTGCAGTCTTAGTATTAAAGGAAAATATCGAACCTTTTTTTGAGAAACTTTAGTACCCTGGTCAACCGGAGGAAGATCACCCTCGTTGGCATGATCAATTTTATATCTAGAAGCCCCAAAAATCTCACATTTATCGAGATTCTCAGTTTCATTTTGAAACAACATACAACTATTAGGACAGGCATCCCATGTTTTGTAAGTGAACCCCAAGTCAGTAGTTAGCTTACTAGCTTGATAGTATGATTTGGGAATCTTGGCACACGGAAATACCTTTTTTAAGAAGCCTAACAGCATTGTGAAAGAACGATTTGCAGTCCATCCATTAGGTTGCTTCAGGTGTAAAAGTTGGACAACAAATGATAGCTCAGAGACACCCTTAGGACAACTCTCGTACAAATCGCTTTCTGCTTCATTTAGAAGTTTGAAGTATTTTGGCATGCATTCATCGACCGCAAGTTTTCTTCTGCCATGGGCTCTTCCTCGCAACCCATATTTTCTATCATGCATGAGAATCCCATTCGCTCTCGTACCATTGTTGTCATATTAGCACATTCATTTATTCCAGCATCACTTTCATCAACAGACATATCATCTCCTATATTAATGGTGTTATTACCAAAACCACCCAAAAACTCCCCTTGTTATATCCAATCCATATAACTCCTTTCAAATCCATACATCTCTATATAAACCTCCACAGTCTGTCGATTGTGATAAACATGATTTACACATCCACTACATGGGCAATAAATATGGACTGTATCAGCATTCTTAGTTCTATATGCAAATTTAAGAAATGCTTCAACCCCATCCTTGTATGCCTCTGAATTCCAATCATGTGATCCAATCCAACGCTTATCCATATCAATTTCCAAAAGACAATTATCACCTAGCACCATCCAAAATATATATTCAGAACAATAGTTGTATCTTTATTGTTTCAAGAATTCAATTTAAAATTTCTATTTGAGGTAAATGGAGGCAAAAAGCTTGAGGCAACAGCTATATAACTTTCTAATAATTGAAATACAGAGGCAAATTAGAGTTAAAATCATATAACTTGAGGCAGCAACTATATAAGTCTTATCCATTTCAGTTTCCAAAAAAAATATACTTTCTAACAAATTAGAGTTAAAATTCTTTTGCAATATATCAAGCAAAGCTAAATTTAAAAATAGAGCAAACACTTATTGGTAGCTATGTACTAATGTGCCCAAGAAGAAGAAATAATAAGCATATAGATAACCAATTGATTATGACAATTACTAGCTAGAAAAAGGAAATTAATATACCAAGGTTGATTATGACTTACTGACATGGAACTAACACATGGCACAAATAACCAATTTCTGAAAAGCTCAAGCATGATTCACAAATGTCGATTTTCAACAAACTAAAATCTACAAAGAACATAGCCCGGTTCAAATTCATCTCCATTTATAATATGTTTAACATCAATCCAGAATGGGAGTAATTCCTTCATGAACGCATAATCATAATAGTGTCATGTTCCTATCCATGCAAATGTGTCCCAATTTTTTTAAAAAAAAGCCCATTTTTTATAAATAATCACAGTAATTCCTACATGAACGCATAATCACAATAATTTGACAAATTAAAATCTACAAAAAATATAGCCAGGTTCAAACACATGTTCCTATCCATGCAAATGGGTCCCAATTTTTCACAAAAAAACCTATTTTTTTATAAATAATCACAATAATTCCTACATGAACGCATAATCACAATAATTTGACAAATTAAAATCTACAAAGAACATAGCCAGGTTCAAACTCATGTTCCTGTCCATGCAAATGTGTCTAGAGCTGTCAAGTCAGCCGGGCTGGCCCAACACTGAATTTGGGTGGGTCGGGCTCGGGCCTCTTCGACCCATGAACTATAGCGGGACGGGCCGGGCCGGGCCTAGGGCAAAAAATCTCAGCCCAGTCCGGCACGTGACCCACGACACATTGGGCTTCGGGTTGGGCCGTGCCGAGATTTGATTGGCACATGATACATTTGGGTATTCATTTCGTTCTTCTCCTCCAATTTTTTGCTCCTATGGCTTAGCCTCAACAACACAGTCACCGTTCACCGCCCGTCATGAAGACTGGCCGGCATGTACCCACAAAAAAAGCCAAACTAAGCATAGCACAGAAAAAAGCAAAGCCAAGCAAACCCAAGCCAAGCAAAGCCAAGCACATCACAAATTGCTTGTGCTAAAGCCAAGCATAACACACATTGACAAACAAATGATAAGCAGTGTTTGGGGTTCGGGCCGGGCTGGGATGGGCCGGCCCGGCCCAATTGATAGGTCTAAATGTGGCCCAATTTTTCACAAACAAAATCTATTTTTTCACAAATAATCACAAATAAATGACAATGTGCACATATTTTGGTGTTCTAAAATATTTTTGCCACCAAATAATTTTCTCAATAAACTGATATACTTCATAAACCGAAATCTTCCCAAAAGAAAAACAATCACCTAAATAACAGATGCTAAAAACTAAGACAAAAACATGCAGCCGAAAACAATGTCACATGTAAATAATTATGAAAATTTTGGTAAATAATCCTAAAAAAATCTTGGTAAATAATCTTGTATAAACAGTGTGACATGTAATTAAATTCGAGCAAAAAATTGGTAAATAACTCTTATTATGGACAAGTAATCAATTTCAAGCAAATATTGATAAAAAAATTGGTAAATAATCTAGGACAAAATAACATGCAGCCATGTAAACTGTGTAGAACACTCATATTTCAAGCAAAAATTTAAGTAAAGTGTAAAAAACTCAAATCTTAAGCAAATAATCTAGGACAAAATTACATGCAGCCGTATAAACAGTGTGAAATACTCACATTTTAAGCAAAATTTGAGTAAATAGTGTAAAACCCTCAAATTTTAAGCAAATAATCTACGACAAAATTTTATGCAACCGTGTAAACAGTGTAAAACACTCAAATTTCAAAAAAAAATTGAGTAAATGGTGTAAATAGTGTAAACCACTCAAATTCTAAGCAAACAATCTAGGACAAAATAACATGCATCCAAAAATTAGGACAAAGACTAAAACATTTTGGTAAAAAATTATAAGATTGGCGGAAGTATACCAAGCAGCAGCAATGGAGCACCTAGGGTTGAAAGATCGGACAGAGAGAGAGCAATGGTCGGAGAGAGAGAGAGAGCGGCAACACTGGAGCAATAGGTCGGAGAGAAAAAAAGCACCTAGGTCGGAGAGGGAGAGAGAGCAGAACTTCTCCGCATTTTTTTAATCGAAAAGTTTTGATCGCATATACTAAGAAGTTGTATCGAATAAGGAGTATGTTTTGGGATGGACGGTCTGGATTAATCCATCCGATCGAACGGCTACGATGGAAACACGTGGAGGTAAACTTCCCCCCCCCAATAACTTTGGCAATTAGCTGCCAAATGTGTGGTATTCCCGCCGACCTATTTGAGACGGAAATATGTATTATTTGGAACAACAATTTCTATTAGTCCCAAATAATGATCCATTTTCACAATCTGTCCCAAAAAAATACAACTGTTTGTTACTAAAAATATAACCGTCCCTAGAATTATACTTTTAGGACTTTTTAGACTAGTGTTTCTTATAGTGTCGTCCCAAAAAGATACTTTTTTGTAGTGACAATTTTTTTTATACCAAATAAAATAAACTTCATCAATGATCTTCACAATTAACTAACCACCAAGAATAAGTTCGCTAGAATCTCTACCCACCTTTGGTCACACTACCCCTTCAAACACATGATGTCATAACATTTTATAACCTTGAACACTAGTTGCAAAAAATTACTGCCAATAGATATCTATGGCATATGGCATCTCTCAACCCCTCCTATCTATCAAGCAACCAATATTCAATAATCAAATTAACTTACCCTATAGCTTAAGAATTTCTGATAAATTTTAGACAGCACGATCATTCGTCACCCTGAAATAGGTAGGGATGAGAATGAATGGTACAGGAAGGCAAGAAAGAATAATTGAGACCAAATATAAAGTTTTTAAGTGTAACACCCACTTTTCAGAAATGAGGATAATTTTGAACTTTTGTAATTATAATTATTTAATAGTGATATTTAAATTATATTGTAATTTTTGGTGATTTTTAATATTTTAATATTTTGGGAATTTTTATATTTTAATATTGATTTTATGGGATTTGTTAAGTCGGGTTCGATTTTCATCTCGTTCCGACTTGTGTTAGTGACCCGGGTAGCTTAGACTCTAGTCGGGACCCCAAGATTAGTTAGACATGGCCCGCAAACCCTACTAATTAAGTTAGTGTCATTAGACTAATCCCACTTGCTTAGAATGGTTAAATTAAAGACTTAAACTTGACCTTTTTGAACACAAACCTTGTCATGACTTAAGTTGACCCAAAGAATGTAGGGGCATTTTGGACATTTTATATAGGCCCAGTAGGACATGTATGGCCAGCCACCTATAGGAGGAGAGGTGTCCTTCTCTTTTATTTCACACTTGCCTCTTTTTTTTCCAAATTTGTTCTTCCCCAAACTTGAGAGCTTCCCTCTTGATTTTTATCTCCAAATCCCTCCATTCTTCTTCCAATCTTCCATTATTTCTTCTCATTCAACTAAGGAGGAGGTGCTAGCAAGGATTGAGAGCAATAAGCAAGGAAGGGTGTCTATTTTGGAGGAGCTTTCATGTCGGAATCGTGTCCTTTGAGTGTATTATTGGGATCCCACTCCCAATAGGTAAAACCAACCCTCTAAATTGATTTTCTATGCATATTAGTTAGTTTTGAATCTATAGGATCTACCCCCATGCATGTACCCTATTTAGATTCAAATTTGAGGCCATTTAGAGCTCTCTTGAGGATTTTAGATATGTGTCTTGTGTCCTACTTGATGGATCCCAAATTAGGACACCCCATGTGTAAGTATGTATGATAATAATTTAAATAAATATTTAAATTCAGTATTAGAATGGTTAGAGAGTGGATTGATCTTGGTTAGGATGCTTAGAATGAGTTTCAATTGCATACCTATGTCGGTATCCAAGTATCTTGGCCTACATGTGTTTCTTTTGTCCAAAACAACTCAAATTCGTCATAATATTCATCCACGTTTTTATTAACCAAAGCAACTTAGAAATGTCATAAATTTAGCTCAAAACTCTGATTTATATCGTATTTTTTTAAAAAGAACCGTATCGAAGTTAGCTTTCTGAATATATATTTTAATAAACAAATTCGTTCTGAAACTTTCTGTAAAATTATTTGAGTGTCAGTTGTCCGAAAGACAAACGTGTTTCGCTGTTTTTGCAATTTCGAGAGCTTTCAGACACGAAAATATGATCTGTTTAAAGTTTCGGAAAGCTAATACGAAGGGCTACAACATACTTTAATCCTAGAATTTAGTGAAGGCCCAATTGGTACAGTATTGATTTTAAGTAGAAGAGTGACTATACGATATAGGCATATTGTGTAACCAATGAGCCTATATAGTATAGATATTAAATGAATATAGAGTATGTAATGAATGATATGTTAGATGAATGGAAATGATATATATGATATGTATCCTCTTTACATTAATGTATATATATGGTTGAATACAAGCATGTAGGAATTCAATCAATGTAATGTATGTAAGCAATATATAAATGCATGAATGAAAGAATGATATACAATATATGCATGAAAGTATATAATGAATGCTAGATATAAATGCAAGATATACATGTAATGATAGATATGAATGCATAATGTATACATAATGTAATGCAATATATAATGATAGCATGCATGGTAATGTAGAATATATGATGCAAGCATGTATATGTCCACTGTTTTCCCTTTTTCTTACATTTTTCCTTCCCTTCCCTTTCTATTTCAGTTTTTCTTCCTTTTTTTCCTCTTATATTTTTACGTGTTATATATAATATATAGATGCATGTAAGTATGTAATATGCATGAATGACATGTATGTAATGAAAATAAGTATATGTATGAAACTTAATGATATGTGAATGGATATAATGCCTGAACTGAAGTATGCATGTATATGGGATATGAATGAATGATATATATATGTGTTAAGATAATGTAATATATTATTCACATATATTTTGACTTAAATATATGAGTTTGTATGCATATATTATATGTATGCATGTACGTAGGAATGAATGTAACATAATGTAGAGTATGTATTTATGAATATAATGTATGCAAGTATAAAATATATTCAAATATGTATGTGTGCATCTTTGTATGTATGTATGTATAGGTGCATGAATGAATGGAAGTATGCATATATGATATGTATGTAGGCATGTATGCAATGTATGTATATATGTATACATGAGATGTATGTATGCATGTATACAACGTAAGTATGTATGTATGTATTTCTATAAACTGATTTAACCTATAACCTTTTACACACATGTATTCATACACCCTTTGACACCATGTATCCCATGTCACATACACCTACCTATCACTAAATCTGAGAACATTAACACATCCTTTCACACACATGCCAAACACACACACACACACTCACTTACTCTTTTACCTCTCATTCTCTCTCTATATATATGTATGTGCCTATATATATATAGCTTTTCTATATATATCTATGTATATGAATATGTGAATGTGCATAATATTTATAGATTATATGACTAAGTTTGTGTGCCTTGTTAGCTTATGGTTTAGTTTTGTGCTTGGTTTAGCAAGTGACTTAGGCTATGAGTTAGTAGCAATCTTGGATACTTGATTTGCATAGACTTAGTTTGTTTCGACCTAGAATTGACTAAGCTAGACTAGTTGACCATTGTTGACCCAACCCTAGCTAGTTTGAGCACAGTTGACTAGAATTGACCTAGTTTAACTTTATAGTGGACCAGAGTTGACCAAGAGTTGACTTTGACCTAGATTGACTTAGACTCATGTAGATTGCATTATAATTTCAATTACCATATAAATTAAACTCTTTATAACCTGTGTTGCTCTAACTAGGACTCTGTGACTCCAGTTGGCCATCTTTTTATATCAGTTGTTCAGGGTATCAGGCGAGTACATTCTATGATAGTTCTTTCATTTACTTGTCGATTACTGTACTTTAGTTCTAGTTAGTTCTATTTGATTCTTTGTTACAAATACGATTTGATATTTCTAGATCTATTTTATGCGACACCCGTTTATTCATGTCTGGCCTCCATTTCTGGAACCACTACTGGCATCACCTACTGGAATCACCTACTGAAATCACTTACTGGTATCATTCATGTGCTGGCTGGACTTGTACTAATTTCGTGTCGGGATATAGATTCACTTGTACTTGTTGGGCGGGAAAATATTAGAGTAGACATGTGAACATTTCCAAATACTGGAACCACTTTCTTGGAATTATACTGGAATGATAGCCATCCCACACTTGATCGAGTGTGCGATGTGCCGTATTACCTAAAGCCGTTTACATGTCGATCTCGATTTTTTAAAAAACATTATTAGTATATAGTCTAGCCTTACCCTGGAATCATTGATCAATGACTGGACTCACCTTATACTGGACTCATCTTGTACTGGATTCATCTGGTATTAGATTTACATTATCTGGACTCACATTGGGATTCACACTTGACTTACATTGTACTGTCTAGACTTATATTATGTTACTCCAGTTTAGCTAGATCTTGTTTTACAGTCTTCTTTGCCATGCTTCTCCTCTTATTTAGTTACCTTACTTTCCTTGTACCTTAACTGTTCTCTATATTATTACTCGTATAAAGTGTCATATTTATCAATACAACTGTCTATAATTGCTTTATAGTTCTTTGTCATTTACTTGAGATTTCTTGATGAGTTGTGCTCGTTCCTATCCTGACTGGACCTGTTGAAAATATTATAGGTAACCTGGAGATTCATAGCTAGACTAGAGGACCAGTAGAGCTTGGAGTAGATTACTAGTTTATGGTTTAGTTTCTCCTTTAGAACTTGTTTTGCAATAAGTGGTGTCTTGAGATTATTGAGATATTATTATTTTGGGAGTTTATTTAGGTTGTTGTTGTTTAAGTTTTATATAGTTGTTAGACTCATGTGTTATCTTATCATGCTTACATTGTGATTGAGTATTATCATATCTTATACATGTCCTCAATTCGGGGTTGAGGTTGTGACATGTACATTACATAATTGCGTGAGTTATTGATTAGATAGTGAACTAGAACAGCGTTCTACCGCTGACACTACGGCGTAGGCTGGATGTACCCACTTCTTGTGCCCCTATTCTGGGTACGGGTCGTCACATCAAGGACGATAGAAAATTTCTAAGAGAATTTTCAAGGCAGAGTGGATTGAGATTTCTAAGGCTTTAATCATATTCGCAGGCTCATATCAGCACAATTATGTAACCGATACGATATGCTCTGACCTGCATGGGCCACCAAAAAAAACTTATTACGACCCGCACCCGCTTTTCGGGATGCAAGTGCGTGCACAAGCCAGCTACGTATCAAGCGGACTCCAACCCAATCTGAATATGTATACGCTGTCAAGACTAGGGTAATATGCCTAATCATGGCATGACAAAACAATATCTTAATCCATAAAAATTATATAAAACAAGAATAAACAATTATGGTTAATGGTCTGCAGCCCACTAGCATATATGTTCGATTAGACTCCAGAATAACATGAGTCTATAAACTAGGTGCAAATAACGAATGTAAATATGTAACCACAAAAGATACCAGAATCTGAAGTAATCAAACACATCATGATCATCTAACTAACTCCATGCAGTCAACTACCTGAAGTGATCATCAAGTCCTTAGGGGACTAGCAAGATACATAAAACATGCCTATCTAACAGTTTATCATGTATAAGAAATAAGCAGAAAAGAGACAGAAAATGAGAAGTAACTATGAACATGGGTACAAGAACAACTACGCATAAATGAACTGCTGGAAGAAAACAAATGAATAAGAGATCAACGGATACTAAACCCTTGCCATGAGTGTTGACTCACAGGTTTGAACAAATTACTAACCCTCGCCCCAAATGTGGACTTTCAGGTTAGTTGAAGACAATCACCCTCGTCCCAAGTGTGGACTCGCAGGTGCAAACAATCAACCCTCGCCCCGAGTGTGGACTCGTAGGTTGAGAAATTCAAAACAAGGAAATAGTAGTTCAGTTATGATGCACTCTTCCTACGACACAATACGAATCAGTCAAGGTACATGTGACGACACTATACAACTCAATAAAGGTACATATGATGATACGATACGACTCAGTCAAGGTACATGTAAGAACAAGTCCAAGATGAACTACAAGGCTAATTATGAGCAAGGACTAGATATATATCAACATGTATGCATGATATGAGCAAAACACATGTCAATAACTAATTAGGAAAACTAGATAATTATAACCACCAGTTTTCTAAATTGGGGTATTTTAGTAATTTTTGTGATATTTTTTGAATTTTTGTTATTTTATTGGTTAATTTGATTGGTGTGTAGCTTTGAATGGTATTTTTTTTGGTAGTAGAAGATAGTAAAACCTTAGTCAACCTTGTCTACAAACCTAATAATGTAATTAGGGTTATTATTGACTTATTAAATTTAATTTAGAATTTTTATCTATTTTTTAGAATTATTTAAATGATTTTTAAGTCATTTTTTGTATAAGGCTTTAAGCCTTTTTTCATTGGGCTTTTAACTTAACTTGAGAGGGTGTTTAGGCCCATGAGAAAACCATGATCCTAACTCTAACCCTAGTGGCCGGCCAACATAGCCCTCGCCCTCCCTATAAAAACATACATGCATGGCCAAGACACCACTTTACAAACCCTAGTAATGTTTGGTTGTGATATAACCATAGGGAGTATTGGGACAGATTAGGATCGACCCAATGAGCCTAGAGTAGTCGAGTTGACCGGCAAGTTGACCAAGTTGACAAAAGTCAACTTTGGGTCAAACTTGGTCCAAATCGACTCGAACGAACTTAGAATGACTTCATAACTTGTGCTTGACATAAAAATTGGTAGATGGACCAGTTGACATATAGTTGATCAGATTTTACCAGAGTTGACCAGGTTTGACCATAGTTGACCAAGGGTTTACTTTGACCTAGAGGGACCTAGAATCATCTAGAATGCATTGTAGGCTATTCTTATTTCATATTAGACACTTTGTAACCTATAGTTGTTCTAAATAGGATCTTGTGACTCCAATTTGGACTCATATTCTCATCAGGCATTTGGAATACCATGCGAGTACATTCTCTGATAGTTCTTTCATTTACTTGTCAAATTCTATATTTCAGTTTTAGTCCGTTCTATTTGATTCTCGGTTACAAACACGAATTTATATTTTCTGGAATTCATGTAAACGACATACATACCTTACTTGTCTAGCCTCTATTACAAGAACCACTACAAGAATTACCTACAAGCACCTTCATGTTCTGGCTAGATTTACTCTCGATTTATGTGTCGTGTTATGGATTTACTTATATTTGTTGGGCGGAAAAATACTTGAGTAGACATATAAACATTCCTAATTACTCGAACCACCTCCTTGTGAATTATACAAGAACGATAGCCATCCCATACTTGGCCAGTGTATGACGTGCCGGATTACCCCTAGCCGTTTACATGTCGATCTCATTATTTTAAAACACACTATGAGTATTGTCTAGAATCTTTACTAGAATCACCACAAGAATCTTTACTAGAATCATCACAAGAACCATTACATGAATCACCCTACTTGGATCATTGAATGGAATCACACTTGACATATATTGTACAACTGGACTTATATCATATATTCTAGTTCACCTAGCTTTTATTTACAGTTTTCATTGACATGATATTCTGTTTCACAAATTTTACTTTCCTTGTTCTTCTACCATAGTTTTACATCTTAAACTGTCTCGAATTCCTATGCTTCATCAATATAATTTTTTATAATTGTTTTATAGTTTTCGTAATTTACTTGGATTTACTTGATGAGATGTACTAGTTCCTGTCCTAACTAGACCGGTTGAAAATATTACAGTTGTTAGCCCTGAGGATGTATGCCCTACTCAGTATGGATCTGGAGAGGGATTAGCCACCTTTGGCCCCGACTCTTAGGAGTGATCGGGAGACTAGTTAGTAGACTGTTTTAGATTTCTTTACTGGAACTTGAATTGTAATAATTTAAGAGTTGACTTATTTTGAGTTGTTTTGAGATACTATCATTTAGTAGTCTTTATTGTTTTCTTTTAGTTATAGAATTCTGTGTTATTCTATCATGTTTAGACTGTGATTGGGTTATATTATTTCTATACTTATCCTCCGTTCGGAGTTGGGATTTAAGACAAGTACATTATATAATTGTGTGAGTTGGATTAGATAGTGACCTAGAATAGCGTTCTACCGCCGATTCTGCGACGTAGGCTGGGCGTTGTTACGCACTTGTACCCTTACACTAGGTGCGGGTCATGACAATAATGAGAGGAATAAGCAAGTAAATAAAGCTGTAGAAGAAAGCAATGTGTACTTGCCTAGTGGTAGCAACATGTCTCGCAAACAACTCACCAAATTAAAGAGTCATAAAATCTAAACTCCTGCAAATGCCTTCGGATGTTGAAACAGACATTTCCAACATTTTTAGAATCGTCAAATTAGCTTGGATAGCCTACCCATAAATCCAATTCTGGATACAGGGGCAAAACGATAATTTTGGATCAAGACGACATCCGCCGTTGGACCTTCTTTGCACCAAAAAGCGTACCAACATCTACGATCTCTAAAGTCGTCAAACTATATGTCTACGAGTCTAGTTTTTTTATACGAACCCAACCGTATGTCTAAATTTGTATTCCGGTGGGCCGTGTACAAAATCGTCCGTTGGATCGGGTCGCGGGCCCGCCAAAATAGCGTTCCGGTTGACCTTCTCAGAATCGTACCAAACATGGCATACAGGATCCAAAAAATGACACAGTCCTGTTGGCATAAGTTTCATCTCGAGATGACGAACATGCATAAAGTATTTGGCTAGTTTGTAAAAAAGCCGATACGGGGTATCTCGACGGATACGTCTCGATTTCGTGGTGCACACACAGCGAAATCGAGTTCTGTCAAATCCCACACGTCGACAACATCTATATGCGTCTTTTAATGCTCATGGTTTACGACCATGTCACCGAATGTTTTGGGATGCACGGCGTATCGGAAGGTTTTCTAAAAATTTTAACAGTTTAAAATAATTTTTTGGTCAATTTGGAACACTGATTTATCAGCACTCAGTTAATCAAATCTACTTCCGTAAAAAGGGTTGCGAGGCCCTATATGTTGTCTAAGATTGTGTTGAGTTAGTTTTCAAAAACTCCTAATGTTGTTTTCATAAACTGTCTTTGAAATCAGGGGTCTACGACTGTCTCTATGTCCTATTTTTGCATAGTTTGGCCACGACTTTTAGTCGATTTCATGGGCAGATCGTACCATCATATCTAAATCCCTTTGGCAGGAATTCGAGAGGGTCATGTAGGGTTCCTAGACCAGTTTACAAAATTTAAAACGGCTAAGTATTGAGGGAGAAATTTGTCTGCGAGATGAGTTCCTGACTGTCGGGTTGGCCGAACATGGTGCTCTGTTCTTGGTCATCTTCGACGACTGTGGTGGTTCAATGGCGGAAGCAGGCCATTTTTGGTGGTCATAGGGATACGGGGGACACATGCATGGGGTGTCTCGTTGCAGAGTGTACGGGGGCTGTTACTATTGCTGCTGCGCTCGTACGCTGCTACTGCTGTAGGCTGTCGTTGTTGTTCTCGTATACTGCTGTGGCAGCGGCGACCGACGACCGGCGGTCGGCGACGTACGGCTGTAGTTGGTCATCGATAGTAACCAGGAGACTGGGTCGAGGATTCACAGATGTAGAGGATTAGTTATTTGGCAGATTTGGAGAACAATCTCAGAAACTTTTGATGGTCGAGTATCTATAGTCGATCAAAACAGTACAAATTTAAAACTTGATTCAATCCTAGCTAATCTAGGATTCTGGGTTAAGAGTAGATGGTGAGGTAGGATTTGAATATAATATGAAATCTTTCTTTGCAGATTCGGTTGTGTCTACTAGGTTCTGATGTTCCTATGTTGGCTGGGATGGAGGTGTCTTGGGTTTTAGAGCTCATGAGATATTGATTTCACTATATCGCGAGTTCATCTCAACCACCTCTATATAATCCTATTATAAAGTTGTACATAGAGATTTATACACACCTGTATAGTGAAATCAATAATCTAATAACAAACAAATTTTACTGTATAGTATAATGCATTATATGGGTACATATAACTTCTATACGACACATGAAGATTACATCCAGCACAAGTCAGATGACAGCTCAGTTTTGCAATGCAAGTCATTTTTGAGTCTGTATTTTATTATTTTATTGAGTCTAGACTTATGTAAGCTGAGTTGTGCGAAGCATCTGAGACTTAACCTATACCCTACCCAAAATCCAAAAGCTCCAAATAAGCCCATTGGACCAATGACTCATTATGTGCTCTGGAGATAGAGTTCCGGCCGAACTCTGCCTCCACACAGAGTTCGGGCCGAACTCTGTCCCCTAAAAATCAGCACCCTAATTTTTAGTGTTGGTTGGTTGCAAGTTGTCCAACGGCCAAATTTTTGAAAATTCCAACCAGAATTCTGGCAAATTCTGTCTACCTAGTATCCTATAAATAGGCCATGAATTCTTTCATTTTTATTCATTCAATCTTCTCTTCTTTTCTTTCTAAAGCTCAATACATGCCATACCCTTCTTCATCTACTAGCCACAAGCTCCCTAAGCCTCAAGTGCTCAGCATATTTTCAGTTAGGAGTTTGTGCAAGAGTTCAAGAAGTCGCTTGAAAAGTTTCAAGCATCGCCACTGCGATCTTTGTAAGAAGTTGACGTGCTCTTCTGAAGAAAAGGCACGGGGTGTAACTGCTATTTCACAAATAGTGGATTTAATCCTGAGCTAGAGTTCTCAGGCCTGGACTAGTCCTCCATGAGGGAAACCAGGTTAAAAATGGCTGTATTTGCGTATACTTTCTTGCTCCTTATTTATTTCCGTATTTATTCTGATTAGTTTTACTTGTGAAAGTGTTTAATTTTTTTAATTGGCTATTATCGCTATAAACTCTATTCACCCCCCTCTAGAGTTGCCATCTGTTCTTTAATTGGTATCAGAGCTCTGTTCTCTCAACAAGGACTAACATTCTAGAGCTGATCCATGGCAACCACACAATCCTTGATTTCCAATCACGGTGAAGGAAAGTCCACTCATAGGCCTTCCCTATTTGATGGAACTAACTACACCTATTGGAAAACTAGGATGAGTTTTTATCTCAAGTCGCTAGACTTCGACCTGTGGACCATCGTCACCGACGGTTACAAAAAGCCTGTCAGGATAGTTGTCAATGGTGATCTCGTTGAGAAACCACATGACAAATATTCTGACGGGAAGAAGAAACAGACAAGTCTCGACGCGAGAGCTATTAATGCTTTGTTCTGTGCTATAGATAGGAATGAGTTCAATAGGGTCTCAACATGCACCACCTCTCACGAAGTATGGATACTTCTAGAAGTGACGCATGAAGGAACCACCCAAGTGAAGGTATCGAAGATAAGCCGTCTCACTCAAGGATATGAGGCTTTCAAGATGAAGCCAAACGAGACGATCACGCAAATGTTCATAAGATTCCTCGATATCATCAATCCCCTATCTTCGCTCGGCAAACAATATTCAAATCACGAGAAGACTCGCAAGCTACTTAGGGGGCTACCAAAGATTTGGAACCCTAAGGTGACAGCCATCATAGAAGAAAATGATCTCACAGCCATGTCCATGGAGACCTTGATGGGAAAGCTGATGACTCTTGAGCTTGACCTTAAGGACTTCGAAGAGCCTGCTCCTAAGGATAAGGAGATCGCCCTCAAAGCTCACCGACGAAGGGCTGACCCCGAAGAGACGGATGATGACAACTCAGAAGGTGATGATCAAGCTCTCCTTGTCCGCAACTTCAAGAAATTCCTTCGCTTCAACCGAAGAAAGAAGGAACCACAAGAAGACGACGAAGAAGAGCCAACCTGCTACGGTTGCAAGAAGACGGGACATGTCCGAAAAGACTGTCCATTCTTAAAGAAGAGCAACCGTTATGAGAAACCATACAAGAAGGCTTCCTCAAAGAAATATGCCAACCCAAGCATTTGGGATGAAAGTGAAGCTAGTGACTCCGAGGAAGAAAAGGACTCTCCTCAAGACGCTGCAAACGTGTGCCTAATGGCAACGTCCGACAAGGTATCAAACGAAAATCTTGATGACTTCACTTTTGATGAACTTGGCGATGCTTTTACCGATTTACTTGATGATCATAAAAAGGTCATCGGTAATATAAACATGCTAAGGAAAAGATCAAAAGTCATGAAGTCTAAATAAGACTTTCTTTACTGCTTGATAACATTAGAGATACTTCACCCACGGATGTCACAAATGAGGTATCTAAGCTTAAAATAAGCTTACATGAAGCCGAAGCACGCATTGAACAACAAACACAAAAAATTACAGCACTCAACACTCAGCAGAAGAAAAGAGTAGACACAAGATTTCTATTACTAAGATATATGGTTTGAATGCTAAGGTTACTGAACTGCAGGCTGTCTCCAAGAAATTAGAGACTAAATTGGGAAAACAGGTTGCTCAACCTAAAACCCAATCACATAAGATACACACAAAGCATGACACTACTCATACTAGTCAACCACGTCATCCACCTGCAGCTCATAATCATGCTTACATATACACACACTTTCATAAAGCACACAAACCACATGCACGTAGAAATAATTCTCATACGTCACAGAATCATCACGCTACACATAGATACAACCATCACTATGTTGCACAAAATCACCATCACTCTACATATAGACATCATCACCATGCTATTCCATATAGACATCATCACCATGCTACTCCATATAGACATTATCACCATACTGCTCCACATCACTCTACATATAGACATCATCACCATGCTAACTCTACATATCATCATGCTACTCCATATCACTCTACTCATAGACATCATATGCATGCTCCTAACATAAATAGGAATGCTATATGTACTTATTATGGATTACATGGACACATTTCACCACAATGTAGAATTAGAAGATTAGTTGATAGAAAGATATATGCATGGTTTCCGAAAACTAACTTTTCAGGACCCTCAAGAACTTGGGTACCAAAGGTCACATCTACTCTTGATGTAGGTGGACCTTCCCTCCTCAACTAAGAGTAAGTGGATTCTCGATAGTGGATGCTCGCGGCATACGACGGGGATGTAAATTTTTTTGCATCACGATCGATGAAGAGAGAAGGATATGTATCCTTCGGTAACAACCTAAAAGGGTTTATTATAAGTAATGGTATTATTGGTCATCCTCCCTCTACCGTAATAAAGGATGCTGCCTAGTGACCGAGTTAAAGCATAACCTGCTCAGCATTAGTCATCTTGCTGACCATGGATATGACATTAACTTTGGACCAAATAAATACTTTATTTATGATAGGTCAACGGAAGACGTTGCTTTTGAAGGGGTAAGAGAGGATAATATTTATATTTTCTATTTGTCTAGAGACACTAACAATACAGGTAGATGCCTATATGCTCATAAGGATGAAAGATTACTATGGCACCAGCGTCTTGGTCATGCCAACATGGATACTATATCTAGGCTATCGACTAAGAAGCTAGTTAGAGGCCTGCCCGACATCACATTCAAAAAGGACACTATATGTGCCGAATGTGAATTGAATAAGGCAACTAAGTCCTCATTTCATTCCATAAACTCTACCGAGTTTGAGATGAGCATGATGGGGAGCTCAACTACTTTCTTGGACTGCAAGTCAAACAAATGTCAAATAAAACTTTCATCTATCAGTCGAAGTATACAAAGAACATGCTGAAGAAATTTGACCTTGACAACGTCAAACCAATCAGCACTCCAATGGCAACTACAACTAAACTAGAACCAGATGAAAGCGGTAAACCCGTAGACCAACGTAAGTATCGAGGTATGATAGACAGTCTACTCTATTTAACTGCTAGTCGCCCTGATATTATGTTTAGCGTTTTCCTGTCTGCTAGATATCAAGCAAATCCTAAAGAATCACACATAACTGTTGTTAAGCGTATCTTTCGATTCCTTAAGGGTACGGTTACAGTGGGCCTATGATATCCTAAGTCAACATCATTTGACCTCATTGGTTACTCTGATGGTGATTTCGCCAGATACGAGGTCGACCATAAAAGTACGAGCAGTACGTGTCATTTATTAGGAAAGGCTTTAGTCTCTTGGTTTAGTAAGAAGCAGAATTCTGTCGCACTAACCACAACAGAAGTTGAATACATCGCAGCTGGGCGTTGTTGTGCACAAATTATGTGGATAAAGCAAACCCTTGAAGACTATAATTTATCTTTTATGCACATTCTAATCTTTTGTGACAACACTAGTGCTATAAATCTTACTAAGAACCCCATTTGTCACTCACGCACGAAGCACATTGAAATACGTCACCACTTTTTGCGTGATCATCAGCAAAATGGCACTATTAACTTAGAATTTATTGACACTGATCATCAGCTAGCAGATTTTTTCACAAAACCATTATCCAAAGAGCGCTTCAATTTTTCTGTCGTGAACTTGGAATTTTAGACGAAACTGTTATTAATTAAAATAAACATGCATAAATATCGAGTATGTTTTGATTCTGTTATGATGAAATTTCTATGGGTACAAGCCAAAAGGGTCCTTCTGACAACAAGACACAAAAGCCTAAGCGACACGGTGCACTAGTCCTCAGGACTACCACTAGTTGGGATCCAGCCCCTGTAGCTAACCCATGGCAGCTTCAAAATATTGAATTATGACATAATTCCTTGTTTATTACATGGTTCAATTTTAATTTATCACATGCGAAAATACAAATTTTTCAAACTTTACTTTGATTTATAGTTAACTTTCTGTCATTCTCCACTTGAGTCTTTCTTGTATATGTCCTCACTTTCTTTTACCTTTGGTCTCTCACACTTAATCATTTGTTTTCAACTTAGAATTTTTTAGCCTGATTCCTGTTCTGTTCCCAGGATCCAGAATTCGGGCCGAACTCTGCCCTACCCAGTGTTCGGGCCGAATTTGGCTTGACTGTTCCAGAACCGGGAGCAGTCTCAGCCGCTGATCATATGTTGATCCAATGGCCCATATTTGTTTCGACCAATTGGAACCCTTCACATATATTCGGGCTCTCCTCTCCTCTCCTCCAATGCCACCTTTTCCACTTCTCTAAACACTTTTTCTCAAAACCCTAACCCTAGTTCTTCCTTTCTAGAGCTCATCTCTTCCCCAAACTCAAGGAGAAGGCCTATTTCACCATTCTCCTTCATTGTTCATCATCACTTTGAGGTATATCTTAACACTTTTTCTTATTTCAAATTCCTCCATTATTTTTATTGTTTCATGGCTCCACGTTTGTTCAATCGCGGGAAGAGACTTCGAACCGAGGAAGCGTCCTCTTCGAATGCTCCTCCTCGCGTTGAACCGCCCGTTGCACCACCCGTTGAACAACAACCACCTATCCATCCGTTGTTCAATCCACCTCGTCCACTTGACCTAAACACATTTGACGACCGACTATTTGTATCACTCGACGCATCTAATGATTGATTTATAATTTTCGGACACGTCCGGTGTTTGCGGGTCACCCTACCAATTTTACTATTTTTTTTAATATGATGTATTTTTTTATGACCTTTGTCTTGACGAACTTGTCACCACCAACTCGGTCATTTATCGTAGTGCTATTCAAATGTTCTACTGCAACCTAACTCATGATGATACACATATTTATTCACGGGTTACGGAAATTGACATCTCGTTTGTTGATTTCGATTTGGCCGAACACCTTGAACTCCAAGAGCCAAACTCATGGGAAAAGCTTGTTGAAGCTCGATCGTTTCAATTTCCTGATGGGTCTTCACTTGAAAGCTTCAAGGACGACTTGTGTACCCCAAACATACATCCTCATAAACTTTTGGCCAAGTATCGCAATCCTTATTTTTATAAACTTTATCAGATTATCTTTAACACCATTCTACCCAAAGCGGGTTCCATCGATGAAGTCACCTACTTTAAAATCTCGACCTTATATCACCTCCACCTTCATGTATCATTTAATCTTCTATGTACAATGATGGATTGGATGATTAATTCTAGGAAGAAACCAAGATCCTTGGTTTATGCTTTGTATCTTCCTATGGTATTTCATGCATTTCGCATACCTCTTGATGAGTGTCTGTTCTTACCTGCCCCTGTCTTTCTTTCAAAGGCACGGAGGCTTCAGGCAGCCGTTGGCTCACCAGTCGTGTCTGAGCATTCTGATGATGAGCCAGATGCCCCTTCTTTGGGACAGGATCCTCCTCCTCCTGCCACTCTCGAGTCTCTTCAGACCATGCTTTGCGATCGCTTCACCTTAGAGGATGATCGTTGGACTCAGCTGGATTATCGGACCACCCTACAGATGAGTGCTATCAGCAACTCGCTGCACGATATTCGGTACTCCATGTCTCGCCATCCTTCTATGTCTATTCCTATGGAGCGGGACCCTGGTCGTGAGGGCTATTATATCGATGATCCTTTAGGTTATTCGCTACTTGGATGCGAATGCAGCCTTCGTGGACCCTCGTCGTTCTTTCACTGATCCATCAGACGACGCTGGGCCTTCACGAGCTCGATGATGGATATGGACTGCTACTTGCTGCTGCTACTGAGGATCATAGCTTATGTTTCTTTCTGTACTTTAGATTTTAGTTGCTTTTATGCACTTTTGATTGTACTAGACTTTGAAGAACAGATGGCAACTCTATAGGGGGGTGAATAGAGTTATAGCAATAATAACTAATTAAAAAATCAACTCTTTCACGATCTAAATATAATCAGAGTAAATAGGGAAAATAGAGAATGAGCAAGAGAGCATACGCAAACACAGCCGATTTTAACCTGGTTTCCCTCGTGGAGTACTAGTCCAGGCCTGAGAACTCTAGCTCAGGATTAAATCTACTATTTGTGAAATAGTAGTTACATCCCGTGCCTTTACTTCAGAAGAGCACGTCAACTTCTTTACAATGGATCGCAGTGGCGATGCTTGGAATTTTCCAAGCGACTTCTTGAACTCTTGCACAAGACTCCTAACTGAGAGATGCTGAGCACTCGAGACTTAGGAAACTTGTGGCTAGTAGATGAGAAGGGTATGGCTTATATTGAGCTTAAGAGAGAAGAGAAGAGAAGATTGGATGGTTTGAAATGAGAGAATTCTAGGCCTATTTATAGGTTTTTATCAGGCAGAATTCGGCCAGAATTCTGGTAGGAGTTTCAAAAATTTGGCCGTTGGACAACTAGCAACCAGCCAACCCTAAAAATTAGGGTGCTAATTTTTAGGGGACAGAGTTCGGCCCGAACTCTGTGTGGAGGCAGAGTTCGGCACGAACTCTGTCTCCAGAGCATAGAACTGGTCCAAGGGTGAATTAGGCTAAGTTTGGATGTGGAGCTTTATGGGCTTTGGCTAGGTTGTGGGTTGAGTCTCAAGAGCCCAGCATAACTCAGCTTACAAATATTCTAGACTCAATAAAATATAAAAGTACAGACACGAAAACGACTGGTACAACTGAGCTGTCGTCTGGGCTGTCGTCTGGCTTGAGCAGAATAAAGTCGTCGTGTGTCTTATTGAATTATCACAACTATTATTTAGTCAATGTTATCAATATTTGGTTGACTGTGACTTTGTGTCAACAATCTCCCCCACATTGATAATTGACAAAATAATAGTTGTATATTCAATATCCATACCTGGACACATGTAACGACATAGCTCCCCCATAATAAGTGCCAAGCTTAAAAGTAACTCCCCTATAAACAATGCTGTGAATCTCTGTTGTCCTGTTAATAATAGGCTTCCAAAAGCACATATAAACCAAACAAACGGAACAGAATATACATATAACTCCCCCTTTTGGCATTTAGTAATAATAAATAAGTAATAACAGGCAAAACACACATAAAGGAGAAGAAACTGCATATAATATAATGACCAAGAGTCATAAAAACTACCAATGTCTCAAAAGCATAGTACATAGTAAGTTTACTACAAACTAAGTACATAAATGTAACTAAAGCAAAAATAATAAAATATAATCTAAGATCTCCAGTAGCAGCCTCAAGTAGCAGTCCAAAAACCATCAACGAGCACGAGAGGGCCCAGCGTCGTCCGATGGATCAGTAAAGGAGCGACGTGGGTCCACAAAAGCCGAGTCCGGATCCATGTAGCGACGAACCCAAGGGTCATCCATGCGAAAGCCCTCACGATCGGGATCTCGCTCCATAGGAGTGGGCATAGTAGGATGGCGAGACATGGAATACCGGATGTCATACAGCGAGTTGCTGATAGCACTCATCTGCAGTGTGGTCCGATAATCCAGCTGCGTCCAACGATCGTCCTCCAAAGCAAAACGATCTCGGAGCATGGTCTGAATAGACTCGAGAGTGGCAGGAGGAGGAGGGGGATCCTGTCCGAGAGGAGGGGCATCCGGCTCGTCCTCAGAATGCTCAGACACGATCGGGGAGCCGACGGCCGCATGAAGTCTCCTTGCCTTGGAAAGAAAGGCAGGGACAGGCAGGAATGGGCCTCATCAAGCGGTATATAGAACGCACAAAAGATCATCGGAAGATATAAGGCATAAACCAAAGATCTTGGTTTCTTTCTACAGTTGATCATCCAATCCATCATTGTGCGTGGGAGGTTAAAGGAAACATGGAAGTGGAGATGGTATATAGCTGAAATCTCAAAATAAGTGACTTCATCGGTAGAACCCGCTAGGTAGAATAGTGTTAAAAATGATCCGATGAAGCTCATAAAAGTAAGGATTGAGATACTTTGCCAAGAGCTTACGAGGACGTGTGTTAGGGCAACACAGGTCGTCCTTGAAGCTCTCTAGAGAAATCCCTTCGGGAAAGATAAAGGATCTAGCTTCAACAAGCTTTTCCCAAGATTTAGGCTCAATAAGGTCAAGATATTCGGCTAATTCAAAGTCATCAAATGAGATATCAATACCCGCAACACGTGAATAGATACGAGTATCATCATGAGTCAAATTGCAATAAAACATTTGTATGGCACTACGATAAATGACCGAATTAGAAGTAACAAGTTCATCAAGACAGAGGTCATTAAAGAGTGCATCATATTGTGAGAAAATTATGAAGTTTATGGGGTGTCCCGCAAACACCGGACGTGTCCAAAAATCACTAAACCATTCATTGGATGCGTCTAGTGATATAAAGATTCAGTCGTCGAAAGTGTTTGGATCACGTGGACGAGAAGGGTTGAACAACGGACGGATTGGTTGTTCAATTGCCGGTGCAACGGGTGGTGCAACGGACGGCTCAACGGGAGGAGGAGCATTCGACGAGGAAGCACCCTCAGTCCGAAGTCTCTTCCTACGGTTAAACAATCGTGGAGCCATAACACAATAGATAGATAAAAAAAGGAATTTGAGATATAGAAAAGGAAGGAGTTATACCTCAATATATTGAAGGATTATGAAAGAGAATGGAAAACCAAGCCTTCTCCTTGAGTTTGGGGAAGAATGGAGCCCAATAGAGGAGAAACTAGGGTTAGGGTTTTGAGAATTTTTAGTAGGAGAAGTAGAAAAGGTGGTAAGAATGAAGAAGAGGTAAGAGAAATCGAAATAAAGATGAGGTTTCTCTTGGTCGGGTCAATTTTTGGCCATTGGATCAAAACAAGATCAACGGCTGAGCGTCGGCCCGATTCTGGAACAGGCAGACCGAATTCGGCCCGAACTCTGTTAGGGGCAGAGTTCGGCCTGAATTCTGGTTCCTGGGGACAGAACTGAAATCAGGCTGAGTTAAGTCAAAAAAAATGATTAAGTCAAGATAAAAACCAATATACTATATGAGTATAAGAGAGTAAAAGATCCAATAAGTAAATAGATGGATGGCAGATAGTAACGTCACAACAGTAATATGAAGTTTTGAAAATTTAGTATTTCAGCGAGTAATAAATAAAAATGAACCGTGTAATAAACAAGGAAATATATCATAATTCAATATTTTAAATCCGCCATGGGTTAGCTGCAGGGGCCAGATCCCAGCTAGCAGTAGTCCTAAGGACTAGTGCACCATGTCGCTTAGGCTTTTACGCCTTGTTGTCAGAAGGACCCTTTCGGCTTGTACCCATAGTAAGTTCATCATAAGAGAGTCAAAATATATTCGATATTTATGCAGGTTTATTTTTAATTTATAACAGCTTCATCTAAAATTCCAAGTTCACGACAAAGAAAATTGAAGCGCTCTTCGGATAATAGTTTGGTGAAGAAGTCTGCTAACTGATGATCAGTGTCAATAAACTCTAAGTTAATCGTGCCATTTTGCTGATGATCACGTAAAAAGTGGTATCGTATCTCAATATGCTTCGTGCGTGAGTGACAAATAGGGTTCTTAGTAAGATTTATTACACTAGTGTTGTCACAAAAGATAGAAATATGCATGAAAGATAAATTATAGTCTTCAACGGTTTGCTTCATCCACAGAATTTGTGCACAACAACGCCCAGCTGCTATGTATTCAGCTTCAGTTGTGGATATGCGACAGAATTCTGCTTTTTGCTAAACCAAGAGACTAAAGCTTTTCCTAATAAATGACACGTGCCGCTCGTACTTTTACGGTCGACCTTGCATCCAGCGAAGTCAGCATCAGAATAACCAATGAGGTCAAATGATGTTGACTTGGGATACCATAGGCCCACTGTAACCGTACCCTTAAGGTATCGAAAGATACGCTTAACCACGGTCATGTGTGATTCCTTAGGATTAGCTTGATATCTAGCACACAGGCAAACACTAAATATTATATCAGGGCGACTAGCAGTAAGATAGAGTAAACTGCCTATTATACCTCGATACTTACGCTGATCTACGGGTTTGCCACTATCATCTGGTTCAAGTTTGGTTGAAGTAGCCATAGGAGTGCTGATTGATTTGACGTTATCAAGGTCGAATTTCTTCAGCATGTCCTTTGTATACTTCGACTGACAGATGAAGGTTCCATTTGACATTTGTTTGACTTGCAGTCCAAGAAAGTAGTTGAGCTCTTCCATCATGCTCATCTCAAACTCGGTCTGCATACACTTGGCAAAATCTTGACAAAGGGTTTCATCAGTAGACCCAAAAATAATATCATCTACATATATTTGTACCAACAAAAAAGTGTCTTTAAAAGATTTTATGAACAGTGTAGTGTCAATTTTCCTTTTTGAAAAACCTTTCTCAAGTAAGAAGTTGCTAAGCCGTTCATACCAAGCTCTGGGGGCTTGTTTGAGGCCATATAGCGCTTTCTTTAACTTGAATACATGGTCGAGAAATTTGTGATTTTCAAAGCCAGGGGGTTATTTTACATAAACTTCCTCCTTAATAAAACCATTCAAGAAAGCACTTTTAACATCCATTTAAAATAATTTAAAATTTTGAAAATTTGCAAATGCATAAATCATCCGAATGGATTCTAATCTAGCAACAGGAGCATACGTCTCATCGTAGTCGATACCTTCCTCTTGGTTGTATCCTTGGGCTACTAGACGAGCTTTGTTGCGTGTAACTGAACCATCTTCATTCACTTTGTTTCTAAAAACCCATTTAGTACCAATAATCGAGTGATTAGCCGGTCTAGGAACAAGTTCCCATACTTGGCTCCTCTCGAATTGGTTGAGTTCCTCTTGCATAGCAGAAATCCAAAATTCATCATTGAAATCTTCTAAAATATTTTTAGGCTCAATTTATGAAATAAAGGCAGTGCTAGCAATAGAGTCTCTTAATGATGATCTAGTAGTTACTCCTTGTGAAACCTCACCGATTACCAAATTTTCTGGATGTGATGGCTTGAAAGAGAATTTCTTATACAGGCTTTCCAGAGAATTTATTTCGGTTGTGGTGTTCATTGGAGTAGACATTGATGGCTCAACATCATCATCAAGAGTGGCTGCTGCACTGTTATCTTCATCAAAAGTCACATTGGTAGACTCTTCCACAATTAATGAGCGTTTGTTAAAAACTCTATATCCCTTACTCTTGGCAGCATAACCAAGGAAAATACCATCGTCAGCTTTGGCATCGAATTTGCCTAAGTTGTCTTTGGTGTTAAGGATGAAGCATCTATAGCCAAAAACTCTAAAATAAGAAACATTTAGGGTTCTTCCGAACCAAAGCTCATAGGGTGTCTTTTTCGTAATAGGACGAATAAGTACCCTATTTAAAATATGGCATGCTGTACTGACAGCTTCAGCCCAAAAGTATTTCGGAAGTAAAAACTTGTTCAACATGACTCTAGCCATATTGCCAAGAGTCCTATTCTTCCGCTCCACAACACCATTTTTTGGGGAGTTCTTGGACAAGAAAACTCATGATCAAAGCCATTGGAATCACAAAACTTTTCAAAATTAGAATTTTCGAATTCGCCTCCATGATCACTTCGAATTCGAGTAATCATGTAGCCTTTTTCGTTTTGAATTTTCTTGACAAAAATCTTAAAAATTGAAATAGCATCACTTTTATAAGTAAGAAAGAAAACCCAAGTAAATCTTGAAAAGTCATCAACAATAACAAATGCATAAAGTTTTCCACCAAGACTGGCTACTCTACTAGGACCAAATAAATTCATATGAAGTAGTTGCAGGGGTCTAGTAGTGCTTACAGAGTTTATGGAATGGAAAGATGAATTGGTTGCCTTATTCAACTCACATTCGGCACATATGGTGTCCTTCTTAAATGTGATGTCGGGCAAGCCTCTAACTAGCTTCTTGGTCGATAGCCTGGATATGGTATCCATATTGGCATGACCAAGACGCTGGTGCCATAGCAGTCATTCATCTTTATGAGCATATAGGCATCTACCTGCATTGTTAGTATTCCCAGACAAATAGAAAATATAAATGTTATCCTCTCTTACTCCTTCAAAAGCAACGTCTCCTGTTGACCTATCATATATAAGGCATTTGTTTTGTCCAAAGTTAATGTCATAACCATGGTCAGCAAGATGACTGATGCTGAGCAAGTTATGCTTTAACTCGGTCACTAGGCAGACATCCTGTATTACAGGAGAGGGAGGATAGCCAATAATACCATTACCTATAATATAACCTTTTAACTTATTTTCGAAGGATACATATCCTTCTCTCTTCATCGATAGTGATGTGAAAAGATGTGCGTCTCCCGTCATATGCCATGAGCATCCACTATCGAGAATCCACTTACTCTTAGTTGAGGAGGGAAGGTCCACCTACATCAAGATTAGATGTGACCTTTGGTACCCAAGTTCTTGAGGGTCCTGAAGAGTTAGCTTTTGGAAACCATGCATATATCCTTTTATCTACTAATCTTCTAATTCTATATTGTGGTGAAATGTGTCCATGTAGACCATAATAGGTGCATGTAGCATTCCTATTTACATTAGGAGCATGCTGATGAAGTCTATAAGAAGAATATTGATGATATGTAGATTCAGCATGGTGATGACGACTATGTGGAGTGGCATGGTGATATTGTTGATATGGCAAGGCACGATGATGATGTCTATATGGTATGGCATGATGAGATTGTCTATATGTGGAGTGATGTTGATTGTGTCTTTGTGTAACATGATGATGATTGTATCTATGTGTAGCATGATGTTTATGTGACATATGATGATTATTTCTACGTGCATGTGGTTTGTGAAAGTGTGTGTACATGTAAGCATGATTGTGAGCAGCATGAGGATGTCGTGGTTGACTAGTATGAGTTGTGTCGTGCTTAGTGTGTGTCTCATGTGATTGGGTTTGAGGTTGAGCAACCTGTTTTCCCAATTTAGTCTCTAGTTTCTTAGAGACAGCTTGCAATTCAGTAATCTTAGCATTCAAACCATGCAACTTAGTAATAGTAATCTTGTGTCTATTCTTTTCTTCTGTAAGCTCTGTGTTGAGTGTTGTGATTTCTTGTGTTTGTTGCTCAATACGTGCCTCGGCATCATGTTAACTTATTTTAAGCTTAGATACCTTATCAGTGACATCCGTGGGTGTAGTGTCTCTAATATTATCAAGTAAGAGAGAAAGTCTTTGTATTTTGACTTTATGACTTTTGATTTTGTCCTTGGCTTGTTTGTATTTACCAATGACCTTTTTATGGTCACTAAGTAAATCAGTGAAAGCATCGCCAAGTTCATCAAAAGTGAAGTCGTCAAGAGTTTCGTTTGATACCTTGTCGGATGTCACCATTAGGCACACATTAGCCGTATCTTGAGGAGAGTTCTTTTCTTCCTCGGAGTCACTAGCTTCGCTTTCATGCCAAATGCTTATGTTGGCATATTTCTTTGAAAAAGTCTTCTTGTATGGCTTCTCATAGCGGTTGCTTTTCTTTGAGAATGGACAGTCTTTTCGGACATGTCCTGTCTTCTTACAACCGTAGCAAGTGGACTCTTCTTCTTCATCTTCTTGTGGTTCCTTCTTTCTTCGGTTGAAGCAAAGGAATTTCTTAAAGTTGCGAACCATGAGGGCTTGATCATCGTCTTCTGAGTTGTCGTCATCCGTCTCTTCCGGTTCAGCCCTCCGTCGGTGAGCTTTGAGTGCGATCTCCTTAGCCTTAGGAGCAGGCTCTTCGAAGTCGTTGAGGTCAAGCTCATGAGTCATTAGCTTTCCCATCAAGGTCTCCATGGACATGGTTGTGAGATCGTTTCCTTCTATGATGGCTGTCACCTTGGGGTTCCAAATTTTTTGTAGCCCCCTAAGTAGCTTGCGAATCTTCTCATGATTTGAATATTGCTTCCCAAGCGAAGACAGGGGGTTGATGATGTCGAGGAATCTTGTGAACATTTGCGTGATCGTCTCGTTTGGCTTCATCTTGAAAGCCTCGTATTCTTGAGTAAGACGAATTATTTTTGATTCCTTGACTTGGGTGGTTCCTTCATGCGTCACTTCTAGAAGCTTCCATACTTCGTGGGATGTGGTGCATGTGGATACCCTGTTGAACTCATTCCTGTCTATAGCACAGAATAAAGCATTAATAGCTCTCACGTCTAGACTTGCCTGTTTCTTTTTCTCGTCAGAATATTTGTCATGTGATTTCTCAATGAGATCGCCGTTGACAACTATTCTGGCGGGCTTTTTGTAACCGTCAGTGACGATAGTCTACAGGTCAAAGTCTAGCGACATGTGATAAAAACTCAACCTTGTTTTCCAATACGTGTAGTTAGTTCCATCAAATAGGAGAGGCCTTTGAGTGGACTGTCCTTCACCGTGATTGGAAATCAAGGATTGTATGGTTGCCATGGATCAGCTCTAGGATGTAAGTCCTTGTAAAGAGAACAGAGCACTGATACCAATTGAAGAACAGATGGCAACTCTAGAGGGGGGTGAATAGAGTTATAGCAATAATAACCAATTAAAAAATCAACTCTTTTACGATCTAAATATAATCATAGTAAATGCAGAAAATAGAGAATGAGCAAGAGAGCATATGCAAACACAGCCGATTTTAACCTGGTTTCCCTCGTGGAGGACTAGTCCAGGCCTGAGAACTCTAGCTCAGGATTAAATCCACTATTTGTAAAATAGTAGTTACACCCCGTGCCTTTACTTCAGAAGAGCACGTCAACTTCTTTACAATGGATCGCAGTGGCGATGCTTGGAATTTTCCAAGCGACTTCTTGAACTCTTGCACAAGACTCCTAACTGAGAGATGCTGAGCACTCGAGACTTAGGAAACTTGTGGCTAGTAGATGAGAAGGGTATGGCTTATATTGAGCTTAAGGGAGAAGAGAAGAGAAGATTGGATGGTTTGAAATGAGAGAATTCTAGGCCTATTTATAGGTTTTTATCAGGCAGAATTCGGCCAGAATTCTGGTAGGAATTTTAAAAATTTGGCCGTTGGACAACTAGCAACCAGCCAACCCTAAAAATTAGGGTGCTGATTTTTAGGGGACAGAGTTCGGCCCGAACTCTGTCTCCAGAGCACAGAACTGGTCCAAGGGTGAATTGGGCTAAGCTTGGATGTGGAGCTTTATGGGCTTTGGCTAGGTTGTGGGTTGAGTCTCAAGAGCCCAGCATAACTCAACTTACAAATATTCTAGACTCAATAAAGTATAAAAGTACAGACGTAAAAATGACTGGTACAACTGAGCTGTCGTCTGGGCTGTCGTCTGGCTTGAGCAGAATAAAGTCGTCGTGTGTCTTATTGAATTATCACAACTATTATTTAGTCAATGTTATCAATATTTGGTTAACTGCGACTTTGTGTCAACAGACTTATTATTATGAGTTGTGACTCTTGAGACATTTAGTAGTTTTATCAGTTTCTATGTCGTTTCTTCTAGTATCTTTTGGTGTGCTTGCCAGTTCTTAATTGATTATGGTTAATTTCTAAATGCCAAAAGGGGGAGATATGGTATATTCTATAATTTTTTTTGTTTCTGTATCTGTTCTTTTGGGAGAATGTTCTTATCAGGCCAACATGATTCAAAGTAAAGTTTACGGGGGAGCTATTTTTTAAGTTCGGCATTGATTACAGGGGAGCTATGATTTTTGTCCTTAAATGTGTCCAGGTATGAATATTGAATACACAATTATTATTTTGTCAATTATCAATATGGGGGAGATTGTTGACACAAAGTCACAGTCAACCAAATATTGATAGAATTGACTAAATAATACTTGTGATAATTCAATACGACACATGAAGACTACATCCAGCACAAGTAAGACGACAGCTCAGTTTTGCAATGCAAGTCATTTTTGAGTCTGTATTTTATTATTTTATTGAGTCTAGACTTATGTAAGCTGAATTGTGCTGCGCATCTGAGACTTAACCTATACCCTACCCAAAATACAAAAGCTCCAAATAAGCCCATTGGACCAATGACCCATTCTGTACTCTAGAGACAGAGTTCGAGCCGAACTCTGCCTCCACACAGAGTTCGGGCCGAACTCTGTCCCCTAAAAATTAGTACCCTAATTTTTAGGGTTGGCTGGTTGCAAGTTGTCCAACGGCCAAATTTTTGAAAATTCTAACCAGAATTCTGGCCGAATTCTGCCTACCTAGTATCCTATAAATAGGCCATGAATTCTATCATTTTTATTCATCAAATCTTCTCTTCTCTTCTCTCTAAAGCTCAATACAAGCCATACCCTTCTTCATCTACTAGCCACAAGCTCCCTAAGCCTCAAGTGCTCAGTATTTTTTCAGTTAGGTGTTTGTGCAAGAGTTCAAGAAGTCGCTTGAAAAATTCCAAGCATCGCCACTGCGATCTTTGTAAGAAGTTGACGTGCTCTTCTGAAGAAAAGGCACGGGGTGTAACTAGTATTTCACAAATAGTGGATTTAATCCTGAGATAGAGTTCTCAGGCCTGGACTAGTCCTCCACGAGGGAAACCAGGTTAAAAATTGGCTGTGTTTGCATATATTTTCTTGCTCCTTATTTATTTTTGCATTTACTCTGATTAGTTTTACTTGTGACAGAGTTTAATTTTTTTAATTGGCTATTATCGCTATAAACTTTATTCACCCCCCTCTAGAGCTGCCATCTGTTCTTCACTTCCCTGGAGCAAGGAACTTTCTGAGCATCTCAAACTCAATCAATAAAGCATCTCAAACTCAATCAATAAAGCATCTCAAACTCATCGATGATATCAAGCTGGCAAGGAACTTTCTGATCAATCTTAATCCTTCCCTGGAGCCTCTGCTCAAGCTGCAACTAAGCCAACTGTACATTCTGCGGACGGATCCTGAATTCAATGCCAATCTCTTCAAGATCTCGTAGTACCTCCTTTGCTATTGCTAGTGACCCAACAAATTTTTGACTCAAGGCATCAGCTAACAAGTTTTCTTTATCCGTGAAGATCTCGCAGGACACACCATAGAGATAGTGTCGCCACAATTTCAATGCGAACACAATCGCCGTCTGTTCTAAGTCATGCATTGGATAATTTTTCTTATGTTGCTTCAGTTATCTCGACGCATATGATATTGTCTTCCCACGTTGCATGAGAATACATCCCAAACCAAGTCCCGATGCGTTACTGTAGATTTGAAATCCCTCAGAGCCTTCTGGAAGTGCTAAAATTGGAGCCGTGAAGAGCCATTGCTTGAGTTCTTGAAAACTATTCTCACAGTCGTCGGTCCACTTAAATATGACTCCCTTCTGAGTGAGGCGAGTCAAAGGCGAAGCAATTCTAGAAAAGTCTTTCACAAACCTACGGTAGTACGCAGCTAAACCAAGGAAACTCCGTATCTCACTAGCTGATACATGCTGTTTCCAGTCTACAACTGTCTCAATCTTCTTTGGGTCAACGACAGCGCCTTCTGTCGAAACAACATACCCTAGGAACGACACAATGTCCATCCAAAATTCGTACTTACTTAGTTTTGCATACAACTAACTGTCCCGCAGCGTCTAAAGTACTTCTCTCAAGTGCCCGACATGAGTCTCCCTGTCCTTTGAGTAGATCAAGATGTCATTAATGAACACAACAACAAACTTGTCTAAGAATGGTCGAAACACTCTATTCATTAGATCCATAAAGGTTGCTGGAGCATTAGTCAAGCCGAATGGCATGACCAAAAACTCATAGTGTCTGTATCTCGTACAAAATACTGACTTAGGGACATCCTCGGGTCTGATCTTTAACTGATGGTATTCTGAATGAAGATCGAATTTAGAAAACACGGTCACCCCTTGTAGCTGATCGAACAGATCATCTATCCTTGGCAAGGGATAATTGTTACGGATGGTTGCCTTATTCAGCTCTCTGTAATCGATGCACAGCCGCATCGTCCCATCCTTCTTCTTTACAAACAGTACTGGAGCTCCCCATGGAGATACACTTGGGAGAATGTATCCCCGGTCTAGCAATTCTTGTAGTTGTACCTTTAGTTCCTTTAATTCTGTCGGAGCCATCCTGTACGGCACCTTTGATATCGGACGAGTATCCGGGAATGTATCAATTATGAATTCAATTTCTCTATCCGGCGGCATTCCAGATATCTCGTCCAAAAATACATCGGCAAACTCTGCCACAATTTTGGTCTCATTCGAGCCTACAATTTTTATCTGAGTGTCTTGAACAGAAGCAAGAAATCTTTCACACCCTGAGTACAACATGTGCCTTACTGTAACCGTCGATATTACCATGGGTCCTTAGAACGCCGAGCCATACGAGTAAGAGAACTCTGTTTCTCCGGGTAGGCAAAACATAACTCTCTTATACGTACAGTCGATTGTTGCATGACTGGCGTTGAGCCAGTCCATTCCCAAGATGATATCGTACACTTTGATATCGAGTACAATTGTGTCCAGAGATAAAGTTTTGCCTCCAATTTTAATGTAGCTGTCCCTGTAAATCAAAGTTACAGGCATATCTTGTCCTGAAGGAGTGCTAACATACATAGAGTCATACAAAATTTATTTTTCGTTGCAAAATCAGATGAGATAAAGCAATGAGTAGCACCAGAATCAAAAAGTACTCTTGCAGGTGTGCCTTTGTACAGTAACATACCTGTTATTACATTCTTTGTGGTCTGGGCCTCTGATTGAGTCAAAGCATAAACCCTTGCTTGTGCACCTTATTGTTGATTCGGTGTATTCCCAGTTTGTGCTGGTAAGGCTGGTGGCGCTTGGCCATGATTCTGATTATTATATTGGCCCCAGTTCTAATTATTGTTATGTCTACGATACTGATTGTTGTTAAGTCCACGAGGAGGATACTGATTTCCTCCCCTACCTCCGCATTCAGCTGCCTTATGGCCCATACCGCCACATTTATAACACCTCGTACGAAACTCTTTGGTACGGTGTCCCATGTTTGCCATTGATTATAAAAGAACAGAACAGTTTTATGGGAGGACTGGACTTTTACTTTATAATACAAACTCGCTCGTACAAAGAAAGCCTAGGGATGAAAATCTAGTTACACCAATCTAAGTACGATTGTTTAGTTTTTCTGGGAGGTGACGGTAGAGGCTCGGGAGAGTGCTATCAACTCTGCCTTACTCCTTGGACGATCAGACGTAGCCTTGGCTCTGATGAAGAAATGCTCTCAGGATGTGTGGGGAGATTCTTCTGTGCACCGCTGCTCATTCTGTGCGTGTCTCTGTATCTCTGCTCCTCTCTCCAGGATTTTGTAACAGAATGGCACCTTGCTATTTATAGGGCTTCGTGATAAGTCGGGTGTGTAGTAATTGCTCCTTAAAAAGTGGGCGGTTAGGGATTTGGTGAAGATTTGTCTTGATCTTGTCCGTTTGAAATTAATCTGGGTTGTTAATGTTGATTGTAACAAATCTGGACACTTAATATTGATTGTACCAAATCTGTATGGTTCGTTGGAGCTCAATCTGGGCAATTAATGTTGATTACAACAAATATGTTTTGTAATGATTTGTTGATATCAGCAAATCCAAGTACATAAATCTTGGTCAATCTCTTACCACGTGTTCCAACAGCCTGTTATGTCGATTGCCATAAATCTAAATTGTTGAGATTTGATCAATTCCTGCCACATATCCCAACTGCTGTAAGCCGTATGGATGACTGCCATAGTTGAGCCGCATTAGTGTGGTTTTTAACCGAGCTGCATGAAAGTCCTTACAACTGAGCCGCATGAAGATGGCAGCCGCATGAGGATGGCAGCCGCATGAAGGTCAGCCGTATGAGGGTGGCAGCCGCATGGAGATGGCAGCCGCATGAGGGTGACAGCCGCATGAAGGTGGCAGCCACATGAGAGTGGCAGTCACATTAAAGTAGGTAGTCGTACAGTGAGCTTCGAAATTGGTGGATTGTGCCAGCTATAAAGATTTTTTTCGTTTCCCTAGGAGCGTGCCATTATGTCAGAGTCATCATTGCAACTTTATGTCAGAGCTGTTAATTCACCTTTATGTCAGAGCTGTCGTATTGCATCAGAGCATTAAATGAGGCCGCTGCTTGGTGGCCAGCTGTAGAGGCGAACCGCATAGGGCCACGTGGCTTTTACCCGAGCCGCCTGGAGCTATTAGGGATTTCTGAGCCGCATGAAGCTCTGAAGGACTTTTGAGCCGCATGAAGCTCTCCGAGATTCTTTGAACCGCATGAGACTCCCTCTGTTTTGAGCCGTATGGACTTTTCTGTACTTTTTCATGCTTCTACAAGACCCTCTTCAAAGTTTTCAATTTGTAAAATTGGAATACTTTGAATAAGAAGCACGGCTATGTCCACATAAGCTCTTCTGGCCGTATAGGACGTTCTGGCCGTATGGACTGCCTGGCCGTATGGACTGCCTGGCCGCATGGACTTCCTAGCCGCATGGACTGTTCTGGCTGCATGAACTTCCTAGCTCATTGAATTCCTAGCCGCATGTTGTCCTTTCTACCACGTATGCGTCTCATTTAATTGCCCTTGATTTGTTTTAGATTTAAAGCCGCCTTTTGGGGTAGGATCCCAAGGGTCAGTTTTAAATATCCAGATTTGCTTCGATGATCGAAGAGTCGATTTTGTTCTTTATGCGGCACACGGATCGAAGCGTCCATCGGTCTATGAGCCTCATGTGCGCCTATAAATAAGAGTAACTTTTAGAGAAAAACTCTTTACTTTCTCTTTTATTCGAACCTCTCTTGCCCTAGCTGCCGTCTTCTTCCTCTTTGCACATCAATGGCTCCCAAGACTTCCAAGGCTTCCTCTGCTGCGGCGAAAGGCAAAAGAGCAGCCTCTTCATCGACTGCGGCGCCTACGGTTCATCCCGACGTTCACCCCATTATTGAGGGTAAGGATATTTGGGAGAAGTTACATGAACTCAAAATTCTAATCGTCCGGACTACGTCGCATGTTTTTTATGCGCGAGCCTTCTTCGTATCCATTGAACTGTTCAAGTTTATTAGGGTGAATCCACATAACGTGCTGTATGTGTTGTATTTACATCTCATGTTCGAGCAACATGGGGGTATCCTTCATGTCCGAGCCGCATGAGGGTCGTCCTATGGCTGCATAAGCACTTCGCAGAACTGGGCCGCATGAAGTTCCAATAGAGAGGACCGCATAAGCTCCCTCGAACTGTGCCCCATGATGCCCCATCAAATCAGAACCGCATAAGCTCACGCTAAATCGAGCCGCATAAGCTTACGCTACTCAGTGCCGCATAAGCTCATGTTCAAACAGAGCCGCATAAGCTCTTTTAAACAGAACCGCATAAGCTAACGCTGAACAGAGCCGCATAAGCTTACGCTAATCAGTGCTGCATAATCTCATGTTCAAACAGAGCCGCATAAGCTCTTTTAAACAAAACCACATAAGTTCATGCTAAACAGAGCCGTATAAGCTCGTGTTTACACAAAACTGCATAAGCTCATCTGAAATGGGCCGCTTGGGACCCCCACCAAATCAGAGCCGCATAAGCTCATGTGGACTGGGTCGCATAAGCCTAGAAACACTAAGTGGCTTTGTTTAGCCATATTTTAACTTATTTCTTTTATCTTTCTCCAATGAATCTGCCAGTCAATCCAGCGGGAGAACCCCGGGTGGGTTCTGTCCAATCTGTTGTGGGTGTACGATTCGACCACTTTGTTCAATATGTGGCGAACTAGCTTCCCACAAATGAGCCTATGGAGAGGCTGAATGCTATCAGGAACCAGCCCTTCTACTTTCTCTGTGCTATGATCAACTCGGGACAATTGGAGGAAAAATACCTGAAGCCGGTGTTTCTCTTTGGGGATGCCTTGACTGTGAAGAACCCCCGAGTGCTGGATATATCCGAGAGTTGGGACTTTACTCTTGATGGAATGGCAATCCATATCCCTACGATGGAGCATCATTTTCCTCTATCATGGTTCAACATGTTACCGATGGACAGAAAGATGGTGGACTCCTTGACTCCAAGCAAGTCGGGGATAATTATGGGTAACATCTATTATAACAGGAATTTAGGGTCAGCGTATACGGGAAGGGAATCGGTCAGTCGGTACGTGATGGGACTGGCCCCGGGCACCTTCATAAATGTATCGGGTCCCAATTTCACGTTCTCTCAAGCTGACACCTTCTTGAACCAGCTTGCTCGGAAGGGGTCCTATCCCGTTGGCCGGTTGGCGCTGTTGAACTAGATAAACCCTATCCCTGCGTGGGCCAACTTGATCACGTGGATTCTGCGAAAGTATGAGACTCCCCTGCGTGAGATTGGCCTCTACCACGCCATTCGGGGCACCTGTCATAGTCTATCCATAAATAAGCCGTTGTTTATGGCTCTCCTGGAGATGTACAACCGGCAAACGGGAACCTTTTTCACGCCTGGAAGGGAGCTGGAACTCGCTCTTCACAAGATGTACGTTATTTCCAAGCTGCCCTAGGGGAAAGAAGTCTTTGAAGTGTACACCCCTACGAACGAAGAGTTCGAGGATTTGGATCGGCGGTTTTCGAGCTTTGTTGTCGAATACCAGGAATTGTTATGTCACCACAGTACCTATCACCAGACGTCTATCAAGAAGGATGGTAGCTTGGAAGGGAGCATTCCTCACACCACGTCCTGGGTCTCATATCTTTTTACACTAGGCGCCTCAGGTCGGGTTTCTTCTCGAGATCCTGAAACCCAGGAGAAGGTACAAAAACTGGCATCGACTGCCAAGAGATCGAGGGCCACGGGCGACACATTTGGGAGTCAAACTGACTCCTTTAGTTATTTTTATCATGGTACTTAGCGGCTGTCAGAGAAGGCACTCTTAGCAGGATTCCTGATGGTGTGGCTACGGAACTGCGGGGTCTCAGGAGGGGCGGGTTCCATTGAGAGGATCAGCCACCACTTTATCCTTCCAGCCGTAAAGTTGGTCTTTGGGGTCAGACTGGCCCTTCTTCCGGCCATGGTGTGCAGCATACACCATGGCCTTCGCGCCTTCTCGTCCAAGGTCATCGCCCATGACACGGCTATGGATTTTGAGTGCATAGAGCTTTCCTACCATTATCTGATGGGGTAGATGTTGATGCACAACCGGTCTTTGATGAGGCTTGGAGCAGAAGACGGTGTTACGGCTGATGATGCTTTCATTTTCCAATATCACCATCAGGCCTGGAGTGCAGCACTATGCCAGCCTGTCGGAGGGCGCTGGTGAGAGTGGACGGATATGACTTTTTTGTGCTTGTTCCTCGTTTTACCGAAAAAGAAGTGAGGGGGGTACATATTGATGGTACCGGACCTCCTCACCTTTTGCCTGAGAAGATGCTCCTTTGGTTGCGTAATATCCGTCCAGCATACCTAGTGTACTGTAACCGCAACAATGTCTACCTGGAGTCCTACTTGCCCAGCAGGTTCTCCCGCCAGTTCGGGTATAGCCAGCTATTCTTTGACAGTCCTAGCCCTTGCCTGGGCTTTGTAGGTAGCATCCTCGACGGTATCAGGGCCTGGCATTATTATGACGCGGTTCATACCCGAATCAGCTTCTCATTTCCTGATGCTGAGGTGCCAGGGAAGATTTTGTATATGGCAGCCCTATACCATGTTACTGCGAGCAAGCCTCCCGTTAATTTTGACCAGAGTACCAGCTTTATTGTGGGTACTGGCTTAGCGGAGAGGCCCAAGGGTTCCAAGACGAGGAAGAAGAGGGCGAACACGATTCCTGTGTCGGACTCGGAGTCCACCAATGCGGACAAAGAGGATGACGAGCATGATGCCGATAACTCTCTCCCTCTTGCAGAAGAAGTGATGGCGGATCAGCCGCCTGTTGTGCCAGATGAGGTGGTGACGGATCAGCCGCCTATTGAGCCGAGTCCTTCCCAAAAGCGAAGCAGGCCTGAGTCTGCTGGAGGCGGCAGAACCTACTTCGTGAAATGGACTGCGGTTAGGCCTCGCTGGCTGCTCATTAAGGAGAGAGACGAGGATATGGACGCCATTTTGGAGGTGAATTGAATCACAACCCTCTCTTTCTTTAGCTTTTCTTGAACTATATTCTAATTATTTTTTCTTTTCTCTATAGGAGTCAGAAGAATCGAACTCTCAAGAATCGATCGTTGTTTCTGAAGTCAATCCGGCCCTGTTCACTTTGATTAGTGACATGTGTGCCGAGATTATTTCTGTCGGGGTTCTCTCGACGGAGCCTGAGGGGTCTCACGTTGCTGAGGTCTCGACCCAGGGTGACGTGGGCTCCGTGGAACCCGTCCCCGAGACTGCTGAATTTTGGCAGGGTGACGCTGATCCAGTCGTATCTTCTTCCAGGGCGGCTGGGGTAAAGAACCAGCTGAATTTGGCTTGGGTGTTGCTGGCGAAGAGATTACGGGGGCTGTGAGCAAACCTCAGCCTCGGCAACTCTCCCCTGGTAGGATAAGCCAAGTCTTGACTGATGAGGAGGCTTATTCGCTTTATCATCACATCCTTTGGATTAAGCTGATTGATGGTTGCTCTGGACATACAGGTCCTGCTCCTTCACTACCCATGACGGACATTGTCAGGGTAGAGCTCGCTAGAGAAAATCTGGTGAAAGAGAGCGTGCCTCCTCCCCCTCCGACTTATATTGAGGGACCTCTCGCTAAATCAATTCGGAAGGACAAATGATGGAACGGCCGGATCAGGAAGAACTGGTCCCTGCACCCTCGTCTGCTCATGTAGCTCCAGAGGTCGACCTCTCTGCCCTGTCGAGCCTCTGGATTCTTTGGGCTGCAGAAGAAGAATTAGCTGCTATTCAAGCGTCCTTTCGCTCGAAATTTATTTTCCTCGTAGAAGGGGCATCAAATTCTGTTGCATCTTCTTCGACTCTTCCTTTGACACCGTCTTCTTCAGAAGTTCTACATGAATCGTCAAGGGATGTGGTTGACAGTTTCTACCGTCAACTGAGGCGAGGAGTAGAAGCTGATGTGGAGAGGGGATCTCTTTTGCCCTGGCCCGTCAATACGCTGGTGGCTAGATTGAAATTCTTAGAACCCTTTCCGGTGGGGCGGGGATAGTGGAGCTGCTGGAACCCAAATTGCTGGAGGCTGATCAGATGGTGGCTCACTATCAGGGACTGCGGCAAGTGGATCTATCTTCAGCAGTAGATCAGGAGCGTGCCTTCCTTATCACTGTCGTGGAGAAGGTACGGACCACACGAGATACATCTAAGCCGGTTATCATAAAGGACCTCGACAATCTGTCTATTCAGAACGATCAGCTGAGCCACAGAAGCGAGGATTGCATTGCTCGGGAGGCGGCCGCCTCTCGCGGAATAATCGATACGAGGGAGCAGATCCTCGAGCTCTAGAGGAAGCTGGCTTTCTTGGAATCTGAGCTCGAGGCCTCCCGTACGGGTAAAGAGCTAATCGTCCAGGAGGCCAAAAAGGTCACCCAAGCTTCTGCTGGCCTGGAGCGTGCTCTGAAGAGACTCGAAGATGGCTGACAGGCCCATGCGCATCTGGAGGATGCAGAGCGGCTGACTCAGGAGGCTGAGCGCCGGGCCAAACTGGGATTTGAGTGGTCGACCGCCGTGCTGAGGGATCGACTCAGAGAACTATGTATAGTCGAACCATAGTCGGCCTTTTTTCTTCTCTTTTTGTCATTTTCCTTCGTTTTGATAGGGACATGGTCCCCGAATATATAGTACTTTCGCTTTTCAATAAATGACTATATTTTCATCATCCATCATCTATTGTGCTTGTACTGTATCTTTGGTATTTGTGATGATTTTCCCACTGGGGGACTATTTGTGGACCTATTACCCTTGGCATACCTTGGTTTTAGTTACGGATAATAAATTTGATTAGGGATACCTAGAACGATTCCATGGTAGGGTGATTATAGAAGTTTTTGGTATCGAGCGAAAGAGTGCCATGGGGCAGCTGGGCCCCAGTGGCATGATGAGAAAGGAGCTGCATATGTACTAGAGGACTTAGTACAAAATTTGTGGTCACAGAGGACATTTGTGGTCAACTAAAGACATTTGTGATCAACAGAGGACATTTGTGGGCCTATTATCCTTGGCGTACTCCAGTCTTGGGTACGGATAATAAGTCGAGAGAGAACCAACATACTTACTCAAAGGTGATGAGGACGTGGTATATATGAGGGTTTCTTCGATAGAATCTTCCTTCTCAGAGGTAATGAGGACATGGCAGGGGTGGACACCATGAAGGGTACATAGAACAACTCAGAGGTAATATGGACGTGGAAGTTCTACGCGAGGGCTGGTTCATTTTTGATGGAAGTGAAATAACTCAGAGGTAACATTGACGTGGCTGTTTCGAGAAATTTGTGGATTTGTTACCCTTTTTACGTACTGAAAGTGCGGGTAATAGATCATGAGAAAGGTACTCTTTTAGGAAGGAAGTTCAGAGGTATGATCATACATGACTTACTACCTAAAATATGCGATATAGATTCATCTGAAGAAACCAGAGCGTAAGTTCAACGATACTTACGGGTACATAACTCAACAATCTGGAAGATTTAGAGTCAGAATGTAAGTTCAGCGGTACCAGAGGGTACATAACTCAACAATCTGGAAGATTTGGAGTCAGAATGTAAGTTCAGCGATACCAGAGGGTACATAACTCAACAATCTAGAAGATTTGGAGTCAGAATGTAAGTTCAGTGGTACCAGAGGGTATATAACTCAACAATCTAGAATATTTGGAGTCAGAATGTAAGTTCAGCGGTACCAGAGGGTACATAACTCAACAATCTAGAAGATTTGGAGTCAGAATGTAAGTTCAGCGGTACCAGAGGGTACATAACTCAGCAATTTAGAAGATTTGGAGTCAGAATATAAGTTCAGCGGTACCAGAGGGTACATAACTCGACAATCTGGGAGATTTGGAGGATGTCGTTTCAGACATAATACTTCTTCAGGAACTTGTTATTGATAGGCAACATGAGCAAGTCTCCATTTTGTTTTGTAAGGTGGCAAGCACCATTGGAGAATACAACCTCGATGACAAATGGGCCTTCCCACTTTGGCTGGAATTTGTCGGCAGTTTTGTGAGTCATAACCATCGGCCTCCGAACTGCCAGAACGAGATAGCCCACTTGGAATATTCTAATTTTAACCTTCTTGTTAAAAGCTTCGAAGATACGTACTTGGTATAGCTCGATTCGTTGTTGAGCTAACAGGCGCTTCTCATCTAGAGCCTCTAACTCTTGTAACCAGCGATGGTGATTATCATTCGTTGTCAATCGATAGGTAAGGACAACGCAGAGTGAGGGGAATTGAGTCTCCAGTGGAAGAAATACCTCACTCTTATACACCAGAGAGAATGGTGTGTTCCCGGTGGCCGTCCGAACTGCAGTACGGTACGCCCATAAGCATTCGCCAAGCTTCTCATTCCAGTTGCGTTTGTTGGAAGACATAAATTTTTTTAGCAGCTTGATTATGGTTTTATTGAATGCTTCTGCCAACCCATTTGCTGCCAGATTGTACGACGTTGAAGCAATATTCTGGATTCGGTGTTTGTCGCAGAACCGATTGAAGGTATGGCTTGCGAATTATGGACCATTGTCGTGGATGATCCTTCGGGGCAGTCCATATGGGTAGATCACATAATTCTTGAAGAAACTGATCATGTTTGATGTCTTCACTTCTGCAAGCGGAACAGCTTCCGTCCATTTGGAGAAGTAATCTATGATTGCGAGTATGAAACTGTGTCCTCTGGATGAAGGTGGAGTGATCGAACCAATGATGTCCATTTTTAATGCTTCAAAGGGACAGGATGCCACCGTCAGATATAGAAACTCGGATGGCTGGTGGATGAAATCTGTGTAGACTTGACAGGCTTTATACTTTCTTGCATAGTCTATCGCATCTGCAACCATCGTGGGCCAGTAATAGCACATTCGGCAAAGGCGATCTTACAATTTTGGGCCAGGCTGATTGGCCCCACAAACGCCGTCGTGGGCTTCACGTACAGCTTCTTTGGCTTCTGTACTTGACAGATACTGAAGCAGTAATCCATCGTATGATCGCCGATACAACATTTTCGTCTCTGTATCGTAGAAGAATCTTAGGGAACGTCTTCTGTTAGAAGTAGCTTCCTTTGGATTATCGGACAAGACGCCATAGACTACAAAGTCTACAAATGGTTATCTCCAGTCTGATGCTTCGTCAAATGTCAGAGCGGTGTAGCTCTTAACACATTGAACATTGTTCTTAGGATAGACTAATTCACGGCCTATTACTTCAACCGAGTGGTGAGCATGATTCGGAACCGCTAAGGAAGCGGCAAGGCCTGCTAGGGCATCGGCTTCGATGTTCTGTAGCCGGGAAACATGTTCTATGAAGAACCCTTCCAATGACGAAATGATGTTCATTGCTATTTGGTGATAGGGGATCATATCTTCATGACGAACTTCGTATGAACCCCAGATCTGATTGACGATTAACTGCGAATCACCGTATGCTTCAAGATACTCTACCCCAGCTCCTTTGCAAGTTGGAGGCCAATGACCAAAGCGTTGTACTCTGCCATATTGTTTGAACAGGGCTCCGTGAGGGAGTAAGCCCGATTGATCACCAGCCCGGAGGAAGAAATCAGCACCACTCTGACTCCAGCGACGATGTTACCCTTGTGCCCAATTCTGGAAGCGCCGTCGAAAAACATTCGCCATACGGTATCATGAGAGGCCATATTTGAATGGGTGACCTCATATGGAATCCCTTCGTCTATTCTGGTTGACTCTGAGCCTGGATGAGATTCTAAAAAGTCTACCAGAGCTTGACCTTTAACGACCTTCTGCGAGACAATGATCATGTGGTAGGGAGACAATAATATCGTCCAGGTAGCGAGCCGAGAGCTGAGTGCACCTGGCTTAGTCATGAGGACGCTAACGGCGTTAACTCTTGATATGACATGGATGGTTTGTCCCGTGACGTAGTGTCGCATCTTCTGAATGGCAAAAACCAGAGCAAGGCACTCCTTCTCCACGATAGTGTATCGATGCACCGGCCCCATCATCATTCGGCTGTGGTAATATATGGCTTGCTCATGACCTGCATCATTGTTTTGTGCTAGCAAAGCACTGAGAGAATGCTCCATTTCTCGTACATAGAGCAGGAATGGTTTTCCAGCAATCGGGGCCACCAGAATTGGAGGGTTCGACAGATATTCTTTGATGTTGTCGAAGGCGTACTGACATTCTTCATCCCATACGAAGGAGACGCCTTTCTTCATGAGGTGTGTGAATGGCTAAAATCGTTCGGAGAGGTTAGAGATAAACCTCCTGATGTAAGCTAGCCTTCCTTGAAGGCTTCGGAGTTCACGGTGAATTCTTGGAGGGCCCATCTCCATGATTGCCTTCGTCTTCTCAGGGTCTATGTGGATTCCCTGGGCAGTAATAATAAAACCTAGAAATTTTCTACTAGATACGTCCAAGAAGGATTTGGTAGGATGCATCTTCAAGTTGTGCGCTCGCATCAGGTCGAATACCGCCCTCAGATCCTGCATATGGTCTCTTTTAGAGCGACTTTTGACAGCTATGTCTTGAATGTAACACTCCACGGTCTTACGTAGGTGATATCTGAAGATAACACTCATGGCTCTTTGATATGTAGCGCCGACATTCTTTAAACCGAAGGGCATGACGGTGTAACAGTACACGCCAATCGGTGTTCGGAATGATGTGTACTTCTCGTTGTCAAAAAACATCTTGATTTGATTGTATACTGAAAAGCCATCCATGAATGACATGCGCTCAAAGCTACATGTTTTCTCGATCATGATGTCCGTGATAGGAAGAGAAAACTCATCTTTAGGACAAGCTTCGTTTAGATTTCGGAAGTCGATGCAAATTTGGATCTTCCCATTCTTCTTGAGGACTGGCACTATGTTGGCAACCCAGTCTAGATGTTGCTCCTTCTGGATGAAGCCGCTGGCTATCAGTTTGTTGACCTCATCTTCGATAGAATTTATGATGTCCGGGCGGAAACGTCTTTGTTGTTGTTTGATCGGTTTTGCTTCCAGACGAATGTTGAGTTTTTGAAGTACGAACTTGGGGTCTAGCCCTGGCATGTCTTCTTAACTCCAGGCAAACACGTTAATGTACTCTCTGACAAGTTGCAAAGCGCCTCCCTCTTTTCGTCTGTCAGGCTTTTGCTGACGAAGATTGGCTTTGGAGAGGATTCGTCGCCGAGGTCAACTTGCAGAACCTCATCTTCAGTGGGAGGTTCACGAAGTTTGAAGCATTTCTCCCATAGTACGTCTAGTTGCTGGACATAAGGTTTTAGCTCGAAAAGTTCGGGTACATCTTTATCTTCTTCGTAGGCATCAGCAAATGCCATATTGACAGACAGAGCTTGCCTAAATACGTCCCCTATGCTGACATCCGAATCGAAAGTAGGTGATCCGGTTGAATGCAAATGCCAGTCGCATTCCTCATCTGAGCTTTCGGGAGTTGTTGCAGGAGCATTTGATAATGACTTGGGTGCAATGATATCCATGGAAGGACTTTCTGCATACCGAAGCTTTTTCTCTTTCTTTACGCTTGTGAAGGATCACATCACGCAAGTCAGGTGCGTCTGGAGCAACTTTTACACCCGTTTTATGGGCATGGGAATCCCGAGCATCTCAGTGTGTTGGCACTATGTTTCCTCCCTAATTGTTGGGAGACTCTTGGGAACCACTCTGTCCGTTTGTCGTCGGGTGCTGGACTTGAGTGGTTCGGTACAACTTTCCATCGGAGGCCCGTATAACAGTAAGCGGAGCGCTCGGATGGTTAGTGGTTGGGACAGCTGACTGAGCTCGCCTAGCCCGTACTGTCTTAGACTTCTTCGCTCTAGCACCCGAGGGTGTATAGTAGGAAGAGTCCAAATGGTGCCGCACAGAGTCTGACATATTTTTTTGGGAGCATCTGGAGTCAGGACCGCGTGAGAGGCGGTCAAAGACTGAACCCAAGCCGCATGGAGAATTCATGCGACTGGCATTTGTGGTCGTATAGGGATTCATGTGGCATGATCTGTTGGCCATATTAGCATTCAAGCGGCTGGATCTGTTGACCACATCAGCATTCATGCGGCTGGATCTGTTAGCCATATCAGCATTCATGCTGCCTGATCTGTTAGCCACATCAGCATTCATGCGGATGGATCTAGTGGCCACATCAGCATTCATGCGGTCGGATCTGTTAGCCACATCAGCATCCATGCGGCTGGATCCAGTGGTCACATCAGCATTCATGCGGCTGGATTTAGTGGCCGTATGAGTTTTTATGCGGCTGGAATTGTTGACCGCATGAGCCTTCTTCATACGGCTGGCACCCTTATGCGGCTTCTTCCTGGACCGCACAGAGTCCCCATTTGCTTCCTTAAGTACAACATCGTAGTGCTTTCCTCTGCCAAACTTAAGAACAGCAGGGTCCACTGTGGCCTGAAGTGGGGCCGCATACGAATCTCCGCCATCCTAGACAGCAGAGAACACTTCGTCCAGAGCATGGAGAGGACCCAATAATTTGGGCTACCACTCCCTGCAGGCTCACTTCTGGACCGGGCCAGCGCTTCCGTCGAAGAGCATTTCTTAAAACGTCTGTTGGTCGAAGCGGACGACCAGCATCTGTTGTGTGGAGCCAAGTTTGGCTGCATCCAATTGCATCACCAACTTCTTAGCCGTGGAGAAGTTAGTCCCCAGCAGAGTCGCCATCGTGTTTGCCATTGATTATAAAATAACAGAATAGTTTTATGGGAGGACTGGACTTTTATTTCACAATACAAACTCGCTCGTACAAAGAAAGCCTAGGGATAAAAACCTAGTTATAGCAATCTAAGTACGATTGTTTAGTTTTTCTGGGAGGTGACGGTAGAGGCTCGGGAGAGTGCTATCAACTCTGCCTTACTCCTTGGACGATCGGACGTAGCCTTGTCTCTGATGAAGAAATACTCTCAGGATGTGTGGGAAGATTCTTCTGTGCGCCGCCACTCTCTCTGTGTATGTCTCTGTATCTTTGCTCCTCTCTTCAGGCTTTTACAAGAAAATAGCACATTGCTATTTATAGGGCTTCGTGATAAGTCGGGGGTGCAGTAATTGCTCCTTAAAAAGTGGGCGGTTAGGGATTTCGTGAAGATTTGCCTTGATCTTGTTCGTTTGAAATTAATCTGGGCTATTAATGTTGATTGTAACAAATCTGGGCAATTAATGTTGATTACACCAAATCTGTATGGTTCGTTAGAACTCGATCTGGGCAATTAATGTTGATTGCAACAAATCTGTTTTATAATGATTTGTTGATATCAGCAAATCCAAGTGCATAAATCTTGGTCAATCTCTTGCCACGTGTCCCAACTGCCTGTTATGTCGATTGCCATAAATCTAAATTGTTGAGATTTGATCAATTCCTGCCACGTGTCCCAACTGCTGTAAGGCGCATGGATGACTGTCATAGTTGAGCCGCATGAGTGTGGTCTTTAACCGAGCCGCATGAAAGTCCTTACAACTGAGCCACATGAAGGTGGCAGCCGCATGAAGATGGCAGCCGCATGAAGGTGGCAGCCGCATGAGGGTGGCAGCCGCATGGAGATGGCAGCCGTATGAGGGTGGCAGCCGCATGGAGATGGCAGCCGCATGAGGATGGCAGCTGCATGAAGGTAGCAGCCGCATGAGAGTGGCAGCCGCATTAAAGTAGGTAGCCGCATAGTGAGCTTCAGAATTGGTGGATCGTGCCAGCTATGAAAATTTTCTTCGTTTCCCTAGAAGCGTGCCATTATGTCAGAGTCATCATTGCAGCTTTATGTCAGAGCTGTCAATTCACCTTTATGTCAGAGCTGCCGTGGTGCATCAGAGCATTAAATGAGACCGCTGCTTGGTGGCTAGCTGTAGAGGCGAACAGCATAGGGCCACGTGGCTTTTACCCGAGCCGCATGGAGCTATTGGAGATTTCTGAGCCGCATGAAGCTCTGAAGGACTTTTGAGCTGCATGAAGCTCTTCGAGATTCTTTGAACCGCATGAGACTCCCTCTGTTTTGAGTCGTATAAACTTTCCTATACTTTTTCATGCTTCTACATCCCACTCGGCTGCATTTATTGCAACGTAGCAACTGTTGTAGATGCCCTCTATTGTCGCCAGTATTATGACGCTTAGGTGCGTCATTCCTCCCCGCAGACCAAGGTCGTTTTTGGTTGCTGCCTTGGTAGTTCTGTGTTGTTTTGCGACTAGCGGACAGATGAAATCTCTCCATCTCGAGAGCAGTTTCATATGCCTCCCTGTAAGACGTACATTTTCGACTTAGCACATCCCGCTGTAGGCCCTCATTCAAGCCTTGTACGAATCTTCTTTGCTTCGTGTCATCATTTGGGACCATGTATCCAGGAAAGCAACTCTCCTCAAAAATTTAGTTTTCATAATCATCAACTGACATATTGCCTTGTCGGAGTTCTACGAACTTATTCTCTTTCTGTTGATGGACAGCTGGTGTAATAAATTGCGCAATGAAAGCCTATTTGAAGGTCTTCCAAGATATCTTCATATCCTGACTATTTTTGTAAAGTTTCTGCCTCTGCAAAATCCACCATTCCTGGGCCTTAAGATGAAGTAGTACAGTGGTACACTCCACTCTCTTGCTGCCCTCTATATCCAGCATTCGAAAGTAGCCCTCAAGTGTGTTCAAGACACCCATCACCTCATCTGGCTTCGCTCTCTCATTAAACTCAGACGGGTCGCAGCTCTTGAATTTGGAGAACTTAAAGCTCGTTCTCTTCCGTGTCGGCGTTTCAGGTTTCTTTGCCGATACTTCTACGGTCTCGTTTGCTGCGGCCTTGCAGAAATATTAGAATCAGCCGTCAGGTTGGTGACAATCTGAGATAGATTATCCACTTGCTTTTGATGAGCATCTAGCTGCTCCAGAAACTGATATTGAAGCTGCTCTTGAAACGCGCGATGTTGAGCTTCGCTCTGCTTCCTCTGAGCCACCAGTTGTTTAATCAGTTTCTCCATTGGGTCAGACGATGAATTCGTCTTTGAGCTATCACCTTTGGCCATTCTACAACAAAGAAATAATTCCATTAGCACTCATAAAATATTTATGGGCTTATTGTATGGAACATTATTTCATGCCAGCGCTATCGACACCATCAATCGAGAAAATTTGCATCAAGACTTCCTTTTTAAAAACATTTTTGAAATCTGAGGAATTGAAATCGTGCTCTGATACCAACTTGTCACGCACCGATTCGGGGGATCTTTCGTCCTTGCTTCGATTCACGCCGAATCGTTCGTCCACGCTAAGGCGTGATGCCGTACAAGTCTGGTGTTGCACTTGTACAAGGCAAGAACGTGCACTGTTATGTCACTTAGAAACATTTTAAACCTAGCCACAATTTAAAAATATTGAGGACATAATATAGGAAGAAGAAATACTCATTTTATTGATAATTGTAGTCAGAATACAACTTTTCTCGATAATATTTGAAATGCCCTTTCGGCTACTTTGATTCATGAAAATAAGTACAACTGATAGGCTGCCATGAAATAACTTCTCGTTCCATACATCATGACCCTTTAGTACTTTGAATTATAAGCAGCTATCTTTGAAAACTCTACAATACTTTGTGCGTCTTTAGAGAAAAAAACTTGAAAGGAAACAGCAGTTCAGAAAGCTTTAATTGCGATGTGCGCCCGAGCCTTCTCCAGTACATGTGGATGAGGGGTCAGCATATTATAACAATGCACCGGTGAGCCCCGTTGGCCCACTCAGCTAAACCAATATTTTATTAATGACAAGCATTTTAAAGATATAAACTTATTAGGAATAGGCAACATTTAGAGAGAATCATAATTAAGGCAACATGGAATTTCATGAAACCATGTTTAGTTTACCAATCGCCGAATCCAGCTTTCCTGCATAAGATACAGGATAATAATATACTTACCACCCCTGCATAACTCATTGATTAGCATACATCCTTACAACATGACCATTGGTGTTAGTGCACCATTTCGGACGTTGCCATATAGGACTTCGAATGGTAATCGGCACTCCATTTCACTCAGGTTGCAAGCCCTAATGAAATGTCCCGATACCACGTACCATTAAAGTACGTTTACACTTCCTTTATGGTCGGATCGGCCCCAGCACTGGGCATACCGTCCGAGAAAGCAGTCACCCTATGTACACAAGTTGTCCCCGGTCATGCGAATGTGTGTCCAACTAAACAATTATAGTGTGCATAGAGTATTGAAGTACTAGGCACATATTCATTCTCAACATTTCATATTCCACCATCATAGACATCAATTCATTTCATTTCCATGTTCAAAGGGTCGAACATAATCTCAATGTTGTTAACAGTATAATCGATTCATTTAATTCATTCTCTAGCTTCTTAGTGGTATTGACTTGTGGCATTAGCAACTTGATATCGATCAACGGATGTTGCAAGACAATTATTTAGTTGGCATAAAAGAATAGCGAGAGGGACAATACCACCACAGAGATCTACACTCACCAATTTAGAGAATCGTAGAGAGAGAGAGAGGAACACTTGTACGCTTAGCCTTCCGTCACGCGTCAGTCTGTAATGGCACCAAAAGCTTGGTTAATATTTTGTCTCGTTATGTTTCTCTTTTCTCAGAATTCTCGAAAATCATTCAGAAAGCATCTACCAAAACCAAGCAACAAAACCAGCAGCAAAATATCCAGAGAAAACTCTTGGACGTATTTCAAGAGAAACCAATCCATTAGTTGGAAAGGTTCTTATGCACTTGTCCGTGATAGATTTGGTACCGACGGTAAGTTTTCCAAATACTCGGTTCCGACCGAGTTAGCCAAGCCACAAGCCTTATATAGTGAACCACTAGGAGCGGGGCACTACAAATCTCAATTAGAATTGGCTAATTAATCATCCAGATTATTCTCCCCTAATCGTATAAATACCCCAAACTTTCTATTGTTAATCATTAGATTCTAAACCCATGCCCAAGCCCTAAATTTAAACCCATTCTTGAAGAAGCCCAAACCCCAACCAATTCTTGGGAACCCCAATTACAATCCTCGCGTCCATACTCTATATTTGTATCCAATCCATCATGTCGGCTGTATCAGCCTCGGGATCGACCCCGAGTGTCCATTCCTTTTTATTATACACATTTTCTCTGTGCCCTATATGGACACAATCCCAGAACCCATAAAAGAATAACCACCTCCTTCATATCCCTCTTTCTGACCCCGAGGACACGGTTACAACCGCCACACCCAAATCCTAGTTATTCTCAGTATCTAGATGTGTCTCCAGTTCGCCACCGATGCGAGGCTTGAGTATCAGTTGCTCCACCTCCGTAGGTCTTTCCTTGAGCTTCTTCGACCTCCCTTGCTCCGACCTTAGTCGTTGCCTTCCATTTGTCGTCGCCCTTGAAATCAGTACCACATGATCTGTTGTCGAGAGCTTGTGTCTGTCATGCCCCGACTCGCCCAATCGGTCATCATCGCCATGACTCGAGATGAATCGGTCCCACGAGTCAGAACGTGATGCCATACATGTCTTTATTGGACTTGTACAAGGCAAGAACATGCACTTAAAATTTTCTTTTTGAGACGTCGCGTTGAAATTAAACAGTGCACAGAGTTGAAGACATAGAATCGAAAGAAATTTAGCTTTTCATCCATATAACTTGTGAAGCATGTGCAAGGTCATTTTTACGTTACATATGTCGTTGCGGCTACATCTTAAAAACACAAAAGAAAACTATCGACAAGCTTGCCATAAAATAATCCTCGGCGTTCCATACATTCATGCCCCTTTATACATTTGAACAAAAGCCTTCGATCTGAATTAGGCTTCAAAATACTTCAATATATGAGAGCTTCGAACCGCCTCCCGTTCTTCAGCTTCAGTCTAGTCTCGAGCTTCCGTGGCGTGCTCGTTAGCTGGGGAGTTGGGGGTTAGCATACTTGCTAGTGGATGGGACGAACCCACTTGTCTAAACCGACACTGCTTATTAATGATTCTAGCATACGAAGTGATCTTTCTATTTAGAACTATATGATTTGCAGTTCATATCGAAGGCACATTTTAAACAGTAACAACATAACCAATTTTAACTTATCTTACCACGGCCATGCTCCTTTCCTGCACAAAATATATATAATACTTACCACCTGTACAAGACAATAGGTGAGCATGCAATCTATCTTATATGCAGTCATTAGTGATATCGACACCATGAAGGACGATTACGTAGCATTGCGACGTGCCCTACCAGTCTAGGTTGCGAGCCTAACTGGAGGTCTCGCAATGCCTCGCCCCGAAGCACGATTCCATAATTTCCTCCTAGGCCGATTCGGTCCCAACGCCCCGGGTACCGTATCGAGGAAAGCTTACCTTGTGCACAAGTCGTCCATGACCATGCGAATGTATGAACAGTTTAATATGTATGAAGTAAATTGCATAGCGTAGACATTATTAAACCACAGTTATTTTTACTCGTGCGAGAGTTCTTTTCTCCAAAGTCGTACGTTCTGATTTAGCATCCATGGCACCAAATTCTTCGAGGCGTATTATACCACAACCGAAGTCTCTTCATTATGTTGCAGAACATGAAATAAATTCTATCTCTTTCCTAGAACTTTATCTTTCTCTACTTAGTGTGAAACTTATAAATTCAGAGTTAACTTCTCTAAATTACTATATTATCCCAAGTTCTTGATCTTAGTGGCAAAGTATACATCCAATTAGCATCATCGATTTGAACGTTGAACTTTAAGAATTTTGTTGGCGGAAAGGAGTAGAAAAGAAGGGGCCGAAGAACCACCCACCTAAAGAGATTGTGCCGAGAGTAGGAGAATGCTTTGCGACAGTTAAGCATCAGTTAAACGAACTTCTACAATGGCACAAGTGAACCCTTCCTTCAATCCTTCCTTCGAAATTCCCAAAGACGCATTCCGAAATCGACGCGAAAGCACACTTATCAAATCCACACAATAATTTATTCAAAAAGCTAAGAAAACCAATAAAACCAACAGCAGACCGGTTGTGTCACTCTCTTTAGAGTTCATTCACTAAGACACGGTCTGTTGCACCCAGGACTTATTCCAGCAGTAGCCGATCCATTAGTTGGTACGGTACTCATATCACTCGTCCAAATCAATTTTATTATTGCCATGGTTTTTGTATACCAAATTCGTCGCTGAGTCAGACTAGCCATCTATGTTTCCGACCATGTCTGACTTTTCACGAGCCTATTACATAGTGCTTCGCCCCAACGGGAGCGGGACACTACATAATATTCAACTAAGAAAAAGTTTCGTCCCGAAACTTAAGAACAAGGTTCTGACCTTCGTCGGCGAAAAATGAAGGGTACTTCTCTTTCATTTCCGCCTCTAGTTCCCATGTCGATTCCTCAACTGAATGGTTGCGCCAGAGTACACGAACCAAGGACATTGATCGGCACCGCAGGATCTTTTCTTTACAGTCCAAAATTTGTACGGGCTCCTCCGAGTATGATAGATCGGCATGTAGATCCAATTGATCGAAACTAACCACATGACATGGGTCTTGTACGTACTTTCGAAGTTGGGAGACATGGAAGACATCATGTACTTTAGCCAGGACAGGAGGTAGCACAATCCGGTAAGCAACTTTTGCCACCCTTTCGAGAATTTCGAAGGGCCCTACGAATCTCAGACTCAGTTTGCCCTTTACCCTGAATCGCATGATGCCCCGCATTGGCGTTACCGTCAGAAACACGTGGTCCCCAACCAAGAACTCTAACGGTCGTCGACGGGTGTCTGCATAACACTTTTATCAACTCTGAGCAATACGGAGACTACCTCGAATCATGCGGACCTTCTCAACGGCTTGTTCGACTAGTTCTGGCCCGAGCACCTGTCACTCCCCGACTTCGTCCCAGCAAATCGGATATCAGCACTTCCTTATGTAAAGTGCTTCTTAGGGGGCCATCTAGATTCTCGATTGATAACTGTTGTTGTACGCAAACTTCGCGAGAGACAAGTGCATGTGCCAACTAGTCTTCAAATCTATTGTATACAGACGTAACATATCCTCCAGAATCTGATTTACTCTTTCTGTCTAGTCATCGGTTTACGGGTGGTACACGGAGCTAAGGTTCAGCTTAGTGCCCATCACAGCTTGCAGACTCGTCCAGAAACGTGACAAGAATCGTCCATCTCTGTTCGAAATAATTATAGCAGGTATCCCATGCAGTCGGACAATCTCATTGATATAGATTTGAGCTAATCGATCGACGCTCCATGAAGCTTTGATAGCGATAAAATGAGCAAATTTGGTCAGTCGATCGACAATGACCCAAATCGTATCATTTCTCCGTGACGTCTTCGGAAGGCCCATGATAAAATCTATAGAGATGTCGTTCCACTTCCATACTGGAATGTCGAGGTTCTGTAGCTCCCCGTCTGGCCTTTGATGCTCGGCCTTCACTTGTTGACAGGTCATGCACTGTGACACAAAAGTTTCTACATCTTTCTTCATGTCGTACCACCAAATGGTCATGCATAAGTCCTTGTATATTTTGGTACTCCCGAGATGCAACGAGTACTTCGTATAGTAGGCCTCCATCAGAATCTCTTTTCTAAGTTCGGTATGGTTCGGCACGCATATTCCCCCTTTCATTCGTGTCATTCCACCCTCGTCCACCATAAAGTCGACCGCCTTTCCTGTCGAAATCAGCTCGTGCATCTTCTTCAGGAATGGATCGTCCTCCTGTGCTATCTTTATATTGTTGTGTAAGCTAGACTCAAGGTGCAATTGGGCCAATCATGCTCCACGGTAACGAATTCAGAGTTCGATACCCATTTCTGCCAAGTCTCACTGTATGTCACGGTTGATAGACAGGCATCCTGAAAACATTCTACTCAGAGCATCCACTACGACGTTTCCCTTACCTGACGTGTACTCGATAGTCAGATCATAGTCTTTGATGAGTTCGAGCCAACGCCACTGCCGTAAGTTCAAGTTCGGTTGGGTAAAGATATATTTGAGGCTTTTATGATCCGTATAGGTGCTGCAAGCCATACCATAAAGATAGTATCGCCATAGCTTCAATGCGAACACAATTGCCGCTAGCTCAAGATCATAAGTAGGGTAATTCTTCTCGTGTTGCTTCAATTATATCGAAGAGAATGAAATCACCTTATCCCTTTACATAAGCACGCATCCCAAACCAGTTTGCGATGCATCGCTAGATATTTAAAACCCTTCTGGTTTGTCCGAAAGTGGAAGGATTGGAGCTGAGACGAGTCTTTTCTTTAACTCCTGAAAGCTAGATTCATAGGCGTCGTTCTATTCGAATGCGACTCCCTTCTGGGTGAGGCGAGTCAGAGGCGACACAATCTTGGCAAAGTCTTTCACAAATCTTTGGTAGTAGCCTGCCAAGCCGAAAAAACTTCGGATGCGCATGCTGAGGTAGGCCGCTTCCATTCAACTATTGCTTCAATATTTTGGGTCCACCATGACACCTTCAGCTGAAATAACATGCCCAAGGAACATCATATTGCTCATCCAGAACTCGCATTTACTTAATTTGCATATAGTTGGTGTTCACGCAGAGTCTGTAGTACCGTCTTCAAGTGCTCCACGTGCTCATCCTTACTTTTCGGATATATGAGAATGTCATCGATTAATACGACGACAAATTTGCCTATGAATGGTCGGAACACCCAGTTCATCAGATCCATAAACACGGCAAGAGCATTTGTCAAGCCGGAGGACATGAGTAGAAATTTGTAGTAACCATATCGAGTTTGGCAGTTGGACTTCGGCACGTCCTCGGACTTGATCTTCAATTGATGGTAGCCTGAGTGAAGATCAATCTTGAAAAATTTTGTCACCCCTTGCAACTGGTAAAACAAATCGTCTATCCTTGGAATGGGTATTTGTTTTGTACCGTGGCTTTGTTAAGTTCTCGATAGTCGATGCACAACCGCATCGATCCATCCTTCTTTCTTATAAACAACACTGGAACACCCCACGAAGAAACACTAGGAAGAATATATTCACGATCTAGCAACTCTTGTAGTTGTGCCTTCAGTTCCTTCAGCTCCGTCGGCGCCATTCGATAGGGTACTTTAGATATCGGTCGGGTGTCCGGAAAGGTGTCGATGCTGAATTCTATCTCTCGATCCGGCGGCATCCCTGGCAACTCATTTGGGAACATATCGAGAAATTCTTCTATGGCTTCAGTCTATGCCATGCTTGCAATCTCCATTCTCATGTCTCGAACTAATGCTAGGTACCCGCTGTAACCAGAATACAAGATACGCCTTGCCGAAATTGTCGATATCATCATTGCCGTCTTTGATGTTGCTCTGCATGAATAGGAGACCTCGGTTTCTCTAGGAAGGCGGAACACAACTCTTTTCTCCGCGCACTTGATCGTTGCGTGGCATGCACCCAACTAATCCATGCCGAGGATTATATCGTACTCCTTGATGTTGAGGACGATAACTTCCAAGGATAGATTTTTCTCTCTGATACAGATGTAACCATACCTACAAATTTTAGTGGCAGGCATATCTACTCCCGATAGAGTGCTAACACTAAGATTCATATCTAAAAATTGTACGAGAAATTTATTCTCTTTTATAAAGTTGGCAGATATAAAACTATGCGTAGCACCCGAATCGAACAGTACTCTAGCAGGCATACTTTTATAGAGTAATATAGCTGTCACCAAAGTGTCGGATACGAATGCTTCGTCCTGAGTCAGTGCATAGACTCGGCCTTACGCCCCTTGGCAATTTTATGGGTTCAGGGGCACTGCATTTGCGCCATGGGCGGAAGGTGCCCTGTTCTCATTCTGGACGTTCCTTGATGGATATTGGTTCACCCTTCCCATTCGACAATCTACCGCCTTGTGACCTAGCTGGCCACACTTGAAGCATCCTCCTTGGCAATCGATCGCCAGATGTCCTATCTTGCCGCAGTGATGGCATCGTATGTCGGGGTGAGGCCCTCGATACTCGAACATGTGCTGGCGCTTTGGCACGCCAGATCCTTCCGCATCATGAGGACGCTTGTTGAAGTTGTTACGGACGTCTGACCCGGTCCTTTACGAAGCTCGACCAAAGATTCGCTCACTATCAAGGATGGCGTTGTATGATTCCCTGTAATTCTGACATCTTTGGTTCATGATGTCCCGACGTAATTCGTCATTCAGGCCTTGTTGGAAGCGCTCGTACCATGCCTCCTTATTCGGCAGAAAGTCCCCGACAAACTTTGCAAGCTTTATGAACTTCGTATCGTAATCTTCAACTGACATGTTTTCTTGCTTTAAGGACATGAATTCCTTTTCCTTTTGCCGACGAACGACACATGGAATGTATTACTCGAGGACGGCCAGTTTGAACGTCTCTCACGAGATCTTGGCGTTGGAGTTGGCCTCGTGGAGCTCTTATTTCTTCGCCTCCCACCAGTCGTAGGCCCTCAAGTTTAGCTGTAAGGCTGCACACCTGACTCTCTTGGACCCCTTGATGTTGAGGAGATTGAACAAACCCTCAATCTTTACTAGCCACCCCATGACTTTGTCAGGCTCTGCTCGGCCATTAAATTCGGGCGGGTTCATCTTCTTGAATTTGGTTGCCTTGAGCAGGGAGGAGGAAGACATAGGCTTCGCTATTACTGGTTGTACTTCTTTTTCTGACATGGCGTTCGTCGAGTTCTATTGGGTCGCTATGGTGCTCATGATCCGGGTCAGGGCCTCTATCTGCTTTTGTTGGGCGCTGATTTGGGCTTGGATCTGTTCTTGCAGCTGTCATTGCTGCATCTCCGCCTGGCGCTATTGGACTTCCATGGGGCACAGTAATCACTCCATGGCAGATTCGCTAGGCATCGCATCTTCGGTGCTATCCGTGCTAATCAACGTGGCTTTGACAGCGGGAACACCCGCTCTCTTGGGCATTCCTACAAAATTGAGTAAACCCGTTAGTATTCTCAAAATATCTAAGGGCTTATATGTATGGAACGATTATTTTATGCCGCATATGTCGAAAAGCATACTTTTTTAAAAAATTTCAACAACATCTAAGAGAAAATATTTTTGAGAGGTCCGAGGTGTGAACCGTGCTCTGATACCAACTTGTCACGCCCCGACTCGTCCAATCGGTCATCATCGTATTGAATCGAGGTGAATCGCTCCCACGAGTCAAGACATGATGCCGTACATGTCTTTATTAGACTTGTATAAGGCAAGAACGTGCATTTGAAAAAAAATTTGAGACGGTGCATTAAAATTAAACAGATCAAAGAGTTAAAGACATAGAATATGAAGAAATTTAGCTTTTTATTCATAAAACTTGCAAAGTATGTGCAAGATCATTTTTACATTATATATGTTATTACGGTTACATCTTGAAAACACAAACGAAAACTCTCGACAAGCTTGCCATGAAATAATCCTCGACGTTCCATACATTCATGCCCCTTTATACATTCGAATAAAAGCCTTCGATCTGAATTGGGCTACAAAATACTTCAAAATAGGAGAGCTTCGAGCCGCCTCCCGTTCTTCAGCTTCAGTCTAATTTCGAGCTCCCGCAGTGTACTCATTACCTGGGGAGTTGGGGGTTGGCACACTTGCTTGTGGATGGGACGAACCCACTCGTCTAAACCGATACTACTTATTAAGGATTCTAGCATACGAAGTGATCTTTCTATTTTGAACTATATGATTTGCAGTTCATATCGAAGGCACATTTTAAACAGTAACAACATAACTAATTTCAACTTATCTTACCACGGTCATGCTCCTTTCCTGCACAAAATATATATAATACTTACAACCTGCACAAGACAATAGGTGAGCATGCAATCTATGTTATATGCCGTCATTGGTGATATCGATACCAGAAAGGACGATTATGTAGCATTGCGACGCGCCCTACCAGTCCAGGTTATGAGCCTAACTAGAGGTCTCGCAATGCCTTGCGCCGAAGCACGATTCCATAACTTCGTCCTAGGCCGATTCGGTCCCAGCGCCCCGGGTACTGTATCGAGAAAAGCTTACCGTGTGCACAAGTCGTCCATGACCATACGAATGTATGAAGTAAATTGCATAGCGTAGACATTATTAAACCATATAGTCATTTCTATTCGTTCGAGAGTTCTTTCCCCGAAGCCATACATTTTGCTTTAGCATCCCGTAGCACCAAATTCTCCGAGGCGTTGTATACCGCAACCGAAGTCTCTTTATTATGTTATAGAACATAAAATAAATTCTATCTCTTTCCTATAACTTTATCTTTTCTCTACTTAGTATAAGACTTATGAATTTTGAGTTAACTTCTCTAAATTACTATATTATCCAAAGTTCTTGATCTTAGTGGCAAAGAATACATCCAATTAGCATCATCGATTTGAACGTTGAACTTTAAGAATTTTGTTGGCGGGAAGGAGTAGAAAAAGAAGGGGCCGAAGAACCACCCACCTAGAGAGATTGTGCCAAGGGTAGGAGAACGCTTCGCGACGGTCAAGCATCAGTTACACGAACTCCTGCAACGGCACGGGCATCGAATTAGAACCCTTCCGTCAATCCTTCCTTCAAAATTCCCAAATACGCATTCAGAAATCGACGCGAAAGTACACTTATCAAATCCATGCAATAATTCATTCAGAAAGCCAAGAAAAATAATAAAACCAATAGCAGACCGGTTGCGTCGCTCTCTTTAGAGTTCATTCACCAAGACACGGTCTGCTGCATCTTTGACTTATTCTAGCAGTAGCCGATCCATTAGTTGAAACGGTACTCATATCACTCGTCCAAATCAATTTTATTGATGCCATGGTTTTTGTATACCAAACTTGTCGCTGAGTCAGACTAGCCATCTATGTTCCCGACCATGTCTGACTTGCCACGAGCCTATTACATAGTGCTTCGCCCCAACGGGAGCGGGACACTACAGAGTTTGACCTTCCCGCCGCTGCTCTAGACACCTCGTCCTTGCTATGAGCACAGCCGAAGACCACCACACAAACCTAATGCTACTGTCGATCCCCACCCGGTTACCCACCTCCTCTGTCGTGACCACCAGCCAAATACTTGCCTCCGTCTTATTGTTCGATCGCAGCTTCTTTGCCTTTCCAAGCCAGGTCGGTCGAGACTTTACCTAACTCCTTGCCTGCTGTGAGGTCAACCTACGTCCCTGCCTCATCCATTAGTCAGGTCTCGAGCTGCCACCACATGGTCCCAACCATCTTCGCCTCTTCGAGCCAGTCGCTCACTCGCTCTGCTGCCGAGAAAAAACCTAACTCAATGCCGCTTGCACCTCCTTCTCGAGCGCCGATCTCGTAGTTTCCTCGAGTAGCCGCCTACTAGTGAAGCATACACCCGCTATGACCCCAGCAAGATGAACCTCTATCGGTGCCTTACTGTATGCTACAACCCTTTTTTATGAGCTACTAACATCGAATATATCACATCTTCGTTCGTTTGCTCCTCTACCGTCATTGAATCTGGCCGCACCCAACCACGTATAATCGTACACCGGACCCCGACTGACTTAGATCACGACCGAAGTTGTCATTTCCCCTTCGACGAGCACCAGTAGGTCGTGCGGTCCTCCTCCCAAATCTTTTAGTAAGTGCTCTCTCTCTCTCTCTCTCTCTCTCTCTCTCTCTATCTTATAAAATTTGAGGAATAGGTTTTATGAGATATTAGATTTGTTGGCCCATTGGTCATATGGTCAAACTGATTTTAATAATTGATCAAACTCTGTCTGGATATATGAAGCTAATCATGATGTATCGGACTCTTGGACATGATCAAGAACAGTTATCTATACAGTTCAAGACCGAAGCAATGTTTGTATGTTCGAGTCTGTATTTCTTTGAGCAATGTACTTTTCCTTTTATTGAGTCTAGGAATACGTTGTACACCGAGTCGTACTGGCAAATAGGCTATTCAAAAATGTTTTCAAAATATCTTTTAAAATGTCCTTTGTTTTGAAAAACATTCTTATTAACAAAAGTTTCAAAAAGGTTTTCAAAAAGGTTTTCAAAAATTCCTAAAATCTATTTTTAAATACCTAATCTAACCCTGACAGAACTCGGCCAGAGTTCGGCCATAGTTCGGTTGGTAGCCGTTTTGATTTTTGAATTCTATGGAACTTGGTCCTCCTGCAGTTGCGGATTTGACCGAGATTTCCTCATCGAGTTCTGCCCGAATTCTGCCAAAATTATGTCTTTGGAATTCCTATAAATAGAGAAGGATTTCGATCATTTCAACTCACTCATTCACTTTCAATCTTCTCTCTATATAAAGCTTTCAGTCTTTCAAAGAGTTTTCTTGAGCTTTAAATTTCAGATCCCAAGCCAATTACAATCCTCTAGTCGATTTGCCAGTGCGGTGCGGTCTAAAAGTTTCTGAGAGATTTTAATCAGAAGGCTTGATTGAAGAATACCTCTTCATAATTAAAGTTGGACGAGTTATTCGTATCAAAGCTCGCATTGTAGAAGTTGCAAGGACTTCGTAAGAAAACTTGCGGTTTTGCCAATAGTGGATTCAACTGGTAGCAAGAGTTCTACCGATTGGATTAGTCCTCAACAGAGGAAAACCAGTATACATCGCTGTCTTTGCGTTTGCTTTCTTATCTCTGCCTTTACATTACTTAGTTGTGATTATTATTCTGTGATCTTGCTGCTAACATTTTTTAAGTAGCATATTTTTTCTGCCAACTCTATTCACCCCCCTCTAGAGTATTGTGCTTTACGATTTTGTTCCTACAATTGGTATCAAAGCGGGTGTTATAGGTAAAGCAAGGTAACATTACAATTATTTATTCATTTAATTAATTGTTATAAAGATCACAGCACAACACATGGCAACTGTGAAATTCACAAGTGAAGGCCAGGCCACAAACAGACCTCCACTGTTTGATGGTACAAATTATACCTATTGGAAAACACGGATAAGTTTCTTCTTGAAATCACTTGACTTTGATTTATGGTCTATTTGTTATTGATGGCTATCAAAAGCCACCTCGTATAAACGTTGATGGAGTTTTAGTTGAAAAACCCCATAACAGATATACAGAGGAGGAAAAAAAAAAAGGCCAGTCTTGACGCACGTGCTATTAACGCTCTATTTTATGCTTTAGACAGAACTAAATTTAACAGGGTGTCTATCTGCACAATGGCTAATGAAGTGTGAAAGCTACTTGAAGTCACACATGAAGGCGCAACTCAAGTCAAAGAATCAAAGGTCAGCAGACTTACTCAAGAGTATGAGGTGTTCAAGATGAAGCCCAACGAAACAGTTACTCAGATGTTCGAAGGATTCCTGGATATTGTAAATCCTTTGTCCTCCCTAGGCAAAGAGTACAGTAACCATGAAAAGATTCGCAAACTCCTGCGAGTGCTTACCAAGAACTGGATTCCAAAGGCTACTGCAATCATTGAAGGGAACGACCTCACAACTATGTCCCTCAAAGTACTCATGGGTAAGCTACTCATTCATGAACTAGAGCTACAAGATTTTGAAGAGCCTGCACCAAAGGAGAAGACGATCACTTTCAAGGCTCAGCACAGAAAAGCTGCTGAAGGTGATTCAGACAGCAGTGAATCTGATGCTGAAGATCAAACACTCCTAGCAAGAAAATTCAAAAGATTCATGAGATATGAGAAGAAAGCCAAAGAAAACAATAGCAGCAACAACTGGTATCAAGATGATGTTGTCTGCTATGGCTGCAAGAAGAAGGGACACATGAAGAAGAATTGTCCTACAAACTCATCATCAAGCAAGAAGAGCAACAGGTGTGAAAAAGAGAACCTGAAGAGATCAACATCTCGGAGATATGCCAACACCAGCATATGGCATGAAAGTGAAGCCAGCGACTCAGAAGATGAACAACCAGAAGAAGCTACAAACATATGCTTTATGGCATCCGATCAGGTACCTACTGAACCTGTAGTTGATACATATGATGACTTCACCTTTGAGAAACTAGGAGATGCCTTCAGTAAACTGATAAGTGATTACAGGAAACTTCGTAGCAAATATCAGACCTCTAAGAAGGTACTCAAAGAGTACAAAGGAGAAATAGGAAGACTTACCGACCTACTAGCTGAGGTTAGAAATAATGTTAGTGAGTCTGGTGAGCTTTCCTCTATTAAGCTCTTATTACACGAGACTACCAAGTCATCTGAAGAAAAAGACAAGGTTGTTGACCAACTGAAAGAAGAACTTTCTAAAGAGAAGAAAAGTCTTCAAAGTGCACACATCAGAATGGAAATACTCACTTCTGATTATACTAAGTTGTATGACACTTCCAAAAGATTAGAAATTAGGTTAGGAAAATAGCCTGAGACTGCTGCTTCCTTTCCTAACACGTGCCACTTACCGAAAAATCGAAACATTCCCAAACCAAACACTGTCAGACCTAACCATATCAAACCTTTACCCCAAAAGGTTAAGCCCAAACAGGATTATAGGTATGCTTTCTTCTATACTAGAAAACCTAAACCTACCAACCATGCACACCACTCAACTTTCAACACTCGACATGCACAATGTTATTATTATGGCCTCATTAGTCATATTTCATCTGCATGTAGAATCAGAAAGCTTGTTGATTTAAATATTTATGCTTGGATACCAAAGGCTAAGGGCCTGTTTGGTTTCCTTTTTTTAACCAATGTTTTGAGTTTAAACAGCTTTTCCTCCCAAAACTATGTTTGGGAGTCCAAACTCGGAATTGGCTTTCCCAAAATTTTTTTTGGAAATTAATGTTTAAACTGACGTTTCAAAGAAGAGCACAGAACTGTTTTCCTAAACTTTTTTCTAAACTTTTGTGGGCCCCACTCCACCCCGCTCCTCCCAACCCCCAACTCTCTCTCTCTCTTCAGTTTCTTCCTCACATCAGAGGGAAAAAAAAAACTTCCTTCTCCAGAGGAGAGGTCCCGTCGACGCCGGTGGGGACGAGTCTTCTACCACCGGCGACCCCTTCCGCTCCCCCGGCTCCGTCGCCGTCGACCTCCGGCGCGACCTCATCGACCTCCACCTCCTCCCCCTCTCCACCCTTCCCTCCGACGAGCCTCCCCGACCCCGACCTCCCCGACCTCGACTCCCCCTCCGACATCCTCTCCTACCTCCTCGAGCAGTTCGCCTCCTCCTGCCGCACCGTCCTCGGCCGCGTCTCCAACTGGCTCCTCTCCGACTCCCGCGAGGACAAGATCGACGACTTCGTCCGGGAGCTCGAGCTTACCAACTTCTGGAAGCTCGCCCGTCGCGAGTCCGTCGCCGACGTCCTCCTCAAGAACCTCGACTACAAGAACAAGTACCACTACAGCGACTCCTTCCAGACCCAGCTGGAACTCGACGACGACAGCGGTGGGGTTTGGGGACACAGAAAATGGCTAGAGTAGGACATGAGATTGTTGTGGACACTGGAAGTGTCGTGGACACAGAAAAATAGACACAATTTTTTTTTTCCAAACAAGATGTGGACACAGAAAAAATGGACACAAATTTTTTTTTTCCAAACAAGATCTTAAAATTTTTTTCCCAGAAAACAAGTTTTCATATGAAAGTAACCAAACGTAAAATCTGAATCTCTATACTTAGAAAACACTTTTGTAACTTAGTTTCATAAAACTGTTTTCAGAAAAAAATTTCAGAAAGCCTATCCAAACGGACCCTAACATTTCAGGACCCTACAAGAAATGGGTACCAAAAGTTTCATCTGCAAACTTTTTTGTAGATGGAACACCTTTCACATGCTAGAAGCAAATGGATCCTCGACAGCGGTTGTTCACGGCATATGACCGGTGATGCTACACTATTTGCAACACTGTCGAAGAATAAGAATGAAGGCTATGTCTCCTTCGGTAATAACTTGAAAGGGTATATCATTGGTATCGGTGATGTTGGTAAGTCTCTCTATCCTATAATTAAGGATGTCTGTCTGGTTACCAAGTTGAAACATAATCTACTCAGCATAAGTCATCTAGCTGATCATGGTTATGGCATCAACTTTGGCAAAGACAAATGTACTATAGTTGATAGCTCAACTGGTAGTACTATCTTTGAAGGTATCAGGGAAGACAACATATATGTTTTCTATTTGTTGGAAGAAACTAACATTTCAGGTAGATGCTTAATAGCTAAAAGTGATGAGAGTCATCTATGGCACATGAGACTCGATCACGCAAATATGGACACAATCTCAAGATTATCCACAAAGAAGCTAGTACGCGGTTTACCGGACATAACATTCAAGAAGGATTCGGTATGCAGCCAATGTAAAAAGAACAAAACTACCAGATCCACATTCAAGTCAGTAAACGCAGTATGTACGACTAGACCTCTACAATTGCTACATATGGACTTATTTGGTCCTAGCAGAGTTGCTAGCCTCGAAGGTAAGCTTTATGCTTTTGTAATTGTAGATGATTACTCTAGATACACGTGGGTATATTTCTTGACACGCAAGAATGATGCATTATCCAAATTTATGGCCTTTTGCAAGAAAGTACAGAATGAAAAAGGTTACATGATCACTCGTATTAGAAGCGATCATGGTGGCGAATTTGAGAATGCAGAGTTTGAGCAATTTTGTGACACACACAGTTTTGTACACGAGTTCTCCTGCCCTAGGACTCCACAACAAAATGGAGTTGTGGAACGTAAGAACAGAACTCTCCGAAATGGCCAGAGTAATGTTAAACCAGTTTAGTCTACCCAAATATATCTAGGCTGAAGCTGTCAATACAGCTTGTTTTGCTCTCAATAGAGTTCTAATTCGACCAAAATTGAAGAAGACTCCATTTGAGTTATGGTTTGATAGAATTCCATCAGTTTCATATTTTAGAATATTTGGTTGTAAATATTTTATTCTTAATACAAAAGACAATTTGGGAAAGTTTGACGAAAAGGCCGAGGAAGGTATATTTTTAGGTTATGCGACCAAGAGCAAAGGATACAGAGTCTTCAACAAATGAACCATGATCATCGAAGAGTCAATCAATGTCACTTTTGATGAACTGAATCAAATAACTATCGATGACAATGACGAAGATCCAACTGTACCAAGCTCAACAACAGCTGATTCTCAACCAAGCTCGGCACTAGCTGATCCTCCTAGAGAAGATCCAGGAACCAGCTACCTCAGAGTCTGCCGAAACGATTAAAATTTACGACTGATCATCCAAAGGATTTGGTAATTGGTGACATTACCAAAGGTGTAAGTACTCGTACATCCAGTAGAGATATCATTTCTAGTGTTGCTTTCATTTCACAGCTAGAACCCAAAACTATTGATGAAGCATGTAGTGATAGTTTTTGGATAGATGCTATGCAAGAGGAATTAAACCAATTTGAACGGAATCAAGTTTGGAAACTTGTTCCCAAGACTATTGATCATCCGGTCATTGGCACCCGTTGCGTATTCCGAAATAAACTGAATGAGAATGGTTTAGTGACTCGTAATAAGGCTCGACTCGTAGCTCAAGAATACAATCAGGAAGAAGGTATCGACTATGATGAGACTTATGCCCCAGTTGCGAGATTAGAATCCATTTGCATGTTTTGTGTATTTGTATGTTTTCATAATTTCAAATTATTTCAAATGGATGTCAAGAGTGCATTTTTAAATAGTTTTATAAAAGAAGAAGTTTTTGTAGCACAACCTCCGGGTTTCACAGATTTTAAAAATCTTGATCATGTTTTCAAGTTGAAGAAAGCTTTATACGGTTTGAAACAAGCCCCTCGTGCTTGGTATGATCGTCTAAGCTCTTTTCTACTTGACAACGGTTTTTTCAAAAGGCAAGGTTGATACTACACTTTTTATTAAGTCATTTAATGGTAAGCTTCTTTTAATACAAGTCTATGTTGATGATATCATACTTGGATCTACTGATGAATCTCTGTGTCAAGAATTTTTTAAGTGTATGCATAATGAGTTTGAGATGAGCATGATAGGAGAGCTGAAATTCTTTCTCGGACTTTAAATCAAACAAACTGACAATAGGACGTTCATAAATCAAGCCAAGTACACAAAAGATTTGCTAAAGATGTTTGATCTGGACAATGTCAAACCTATTGGCACTCCGATGGCAACTTCAACAAAGCTTGATATTGATGAACAAGGCAAGCCGGTTGACACACGTAAGTATCGAGGTATGATCGATAGTTTACTTTATTTAACTGCTAGTCGTCCAGATATTATGTTTAGTGTTTGCCTGTGTGCACGTTTTCAAGCTAATCCAAAGGAATCACATCTGTGCGCAGTTAAGCATATCTTTCGATACCTTAAGGACACTTTTTCTGTTGGCTTATGGTATCCCAAAACTAAGTCCTTTTACTTTATTGGTTATTCGGATGCAGATTTTGTCGGATGCAAAGTTGATAGAAAAAGTACCAGTGGCACATGTCATTTCTTAGGCAAGGCTTTAGTCTCATGGTTTAGTAAAAAGCAAAATTCTGTAGCTCTATCAACAACAGAGACTGAGTATATCGCCGCAGGACGTTGTTGTGCTCAGATTTTGTGGATGAAACAAACCTTAGAAGACTATGATTTATTTTATACACATATTCCCATTTTCTGTGATAACACAAGCACTATTAATTTGACTAAGAATCCTGTATGTCATTCTCGCACAAAACATATCAAGATTCGACATCATTTTCTTAGAGATCATCATCTAAATGGAGATATTGACCTTGTATACATAGATACTGAGAATCAATTAGCTGACATTTTCACAAAACCTCTAGCAGAAGATCGTTTCAATTATTTACGTCGAAAATTAGGAATTTTGGACGTCAATAATGTTAATTGATTTTATTTTATGATTTTATTTTAATGTGCAAAAACTGTGTTAGAGACAAGCCAATAAAGAGTCTGTCACCACAACTACGGTTGAAGCGAAGCGGTACTTAAGAGTTCTCCGGTGAACCTCCACCAGCTGGGACAGTACTCCTACAGCTAATCTGATACAGTCACTGTATAAAAAATTTAATTTATAAAATAACATTAATTATATTATTTTAATGTCAAAATTACTAATCTTTGAATCAAATATTTGAAATGAGCCAATAAAAAAGAAAGTATTTCAAACCAACCCCAGGCGAATTCTGCCAGACTTCGGACCGAATTCGGCCCGAGTTCGGTTGAAGGTATCAGGTTATATAACCAGAACTTGAGAGCCTTTCTTCTTCATTGCTTCTAAACTTCATCAAACAGCAACAGCAGCCACGCGAGAGAACCCCCTAACCCTAGTTCTTCACCACCCCTTCTCTTCCAATCCAAGTGGTGAAATCAATCCAAACTTTGGATTCGTACGGAGTTCGTCGTTCTCTACAACATACTCAAATTTCGGGAGGTATAACTCATTATTTCCTCTTCTTTCAATTTCGTGCTATTTACTTATTTTGTACAAATGGCACCTAAGGGATTTAACCCCTTCAAGAGGAAGAAGATAACCAACCCAAGTGAGGAAGGTTCATCTTCGAATCCACCCACGGATTCCCTCTTTTTGCCAGTCCAATCTAGCGATGGTGCGTTCGACGGGTTTTACTTTCAAACCCTAGATCAAGCCCTACTGTGGTATGGAGATTTTTTCATGAGATCCATATGCACAGGCGCTCCCATCAAGTGGACTGTATTTCCAGAACACCGACCTTTCTTTGAGGCATTAGGGTTACAATATTTTGTTAAACTCTGTTTCCCCGTAACAACTAATGTCATTAGACTGTTCTACTGCAATATCATATTAAACATGTTTGATGTAAGCACTCGTGTTGGAGGATTAGATATCAATTTCAATGATATTATCTTAGCGAAAATCCTTGGTATTCCCAATGAAAGTGAACCGCATGTTGATATCACTGAATTTGATTTCCCCGACGGTACGACACTTACTAGTTTCAAAGCATAACTCTGTGCACCTGATCGAGTTCGCTCTAGAAAGTTCAAGGCAAACAACTTGAACTTGTTTAATTATGAATTGCACCGTATCATTTACTCCACTCTTCTTCCGAAATCTACTTCGAAGGATGATGTCACATCTCTTGAATTATCTTCTATGTATCACATTCTTAAGGGGATTCCATTTTCTGCCCCTAAGACCATTATTCAGATGATGGGACATTGTCGTGCAAGAGATAGAAATCTCTCTTATGCGATAATTCTCCCACGCATCTTCCAGCGTTTCAACATTGATTTATCTACTTGTACTCAAGACCCTGAGCCCAAGTTTCTTAAGTTATCTCGTCGCAGTATGACTGCTGCTGCTCCTCCTACTGCCCCTGCTACTGCTCTACCTCCTCCACCAACTCAGCAGTATGCTATGACATTTGAGGGCATACACCAGCACCTTTCAGATTTGTACGTCTCGATGACGGACATGGCTCGTGAACGTGAGTTCCGCGACGTCACCCGTTATCAGGTGATTGCAAATTCTTTAGCTGATCTTCGATTCGCCCAGACTGGACATTCTGCCGGTTCCATTCCTAGAGATCCAGCTTTCTCTGGTTACCGCTGTGAGGATGAGGCTGTTCATGCCTACTTTCAGCCCGGTAACGCATATGATTGGTACCGTTCTGACCGTGCTCCTCGAGATTATGTTGGTGAGTTTTACACTGGCGCTCCTCCTCACCCTTCTGGCGCGGGTACCTTTGCAGCTGGTCCTTCTGGACATGCTGGTCATGCTGATGATGATGAGGATATGTGATATGTTATCTGATTTTTGAGACTTAGACATTATCTACTGTATACTTGGAAATGCTCCGACATTCCAAGTTTTTCTATCTTTTTAGACTTTATTATCCGTATTTCTTTTGAGGACTTGTACTGGATTTATTTTATTGATGTCTTCTGAATATCTTTTTATCTTTATGAGATTCGTAGTTTATGGTTCACATCAGTTTATTTACTTAGCAACTTTTTCTGCTTTAATAAACTGCCTGTGATATAATTCTTTGTTTATTATAAACTGCCTGAGACAAATACATGCATGTGATGTCATTTAAATTTTCTTTACTATTTCTATCATTTATCTTGATTATTTTCTTGTGTTTCTTCACTGTCTGTTATTTATGCATTGATTTCGGAGGAGTTATTCTCTTTTGTAATTATTTTGCTAAATGATAACGGGGGAGAAAAATAAAGATCTAA